>OZ017739.1:275842028-276442028 GCA_963969285.1 Odontomyia ornata | reverse complement strand
TTTGATGTGTTCACATCCAGGGTTTTATCATTTGTCCATCCTTGTGGTATAATATTTTCCCTTAGGCCTTGATTTTCCATATTCACCTCGGCAGTGAGAAGTGGAGAGCTGTGTTTGTGGTCAGCGCTTCACACTACATTATGAAATTTTACTAAAATGTCGAGAATCCGTGCGTCCGACTATTATCTGAAGATTTTGGTGTTTAAAGAATGAATAGATAAAAAATATGCTTTATTTAAATCACCCTTAATATTTTATAAACAAACACAGCGAACATAATGCATACTCGTACATGTTAATTATTATAAAACTTAATGGTCCCAAGGGCAGTTTATACATTTATGTTCAAAAAATATCAAATTTTTTTGCAGCGATAGTTCATGTTGCATAAAAATGAATTGTGGCAAAAGGTGGGGACACAAAAAGCATAAAACCAATCTCACATGATAGGCAAAATAAAATTTAATTTCACTTATGGCTAGATATTGTTGCTATACTTGTATTAATAGTTTAACTATATCCCTGAGCTAATATAAGCTTGCATCAATATTATTAATATATTTGTTACGCTAAACTTTCCAATCCAATCTACTTACACTTAAATCAAAAAATTTATAAAAAACATGAATCTTAAACTTATAATTTAAAAGTCTTATATTGGAATGCGCAAAGTATTAAAAATAAGAATAGGTATAGAGTCATTTGATTTTGCCACGAGCAACAATATTGATGTGTTTTTAATAACTGAGACATGGCTACGAACGCGCGATAAGCCTTCACATCCACTTTATGCAATCCATTGGAAGGATAGAATTGACAAAAATGGTTGAGGAGTCGCCATTGCCATTAAAAAATCCTTAAAACATCATTTGTTACCATCTTTCGACTCATCTTCTATTGAAAATATTGGAGTTTTAATAGAAGATATGAAAGTCAAAATATTTGCAGTCTATTTTCCAGGGACTAAACTTAATAATGAAAAGCTATCGCGATTCAAAAGGGAATTAAAAAGGTTTATTATGCCTAATGAACGAAATCTGCTCTGTAGTGATCTGAATGCATTGCATCCAGATTGGCACTGTGTATGCTCTAATAAGGCAGGTAGGACTCTACAGGATCTATTGGTGGAACCCCATATTTTCCTCCACTCACACAATGGACCCACCTTCTTTTCCCATAAGGGAACAGGATCAGTTTTGGATATTGTTCTGTGATGCCAGCACAAAGCTATCAGATATTCGTGTTCTCCAAGCACTTTCATCTTCGCACTTGCCAGTGATTGTTGAAGTGCAGTCAAATTATAAAATACAGAACGAGACTAAACATGCATTGTGCTATAAATAGACTGATTGGTCACATTTTAGGTAGAAACTAAAAAGTAGCATCGCTTTGAATTAGCATTATTTTGATTCCATTAATTCAGTGGATAAAATAAATAACGAAATACAGCGCATAAATGAAATCATTTCGAAGGCAGTAGAAAGTAGCGTTCCTTAAAAGCAACCAGTGTACAATTGTTTGCAGCTCGATGCTGAAACGTTAAAGCTAATAAAAATGCGAAATTCCCTAAGACGGCAATGGCAGCAAACAGGAGTCAAAGTCACAAAAACTGGGGTTAACAGCCTTACATCCGTCATTCGCTTGAGAATAACCACGCTACGGAATAACAACTGAAGTGCAACACTAAATGCACTCGAATATAATTCTCAAGCATTATGGAAACTTAATCGGAGATTTAAAGGCACTCCAAATGGTATCCCTTATCCGCTTAAAGATACCAATGGTGATCAGACAAATGAGGGAAAAGCGGAACTTCTTGCGGACACCTTCGCTCGTCACCATAATATTACCATGGGTGTATCTAGTGGCATTACAGATATAATGGTAAATGCATCTAATGAAGCACTTCGGATGCCGACAACTGTTCCCATTACCGACAAAATTAAGCCTAGAGAAATAATCGAAATTCTCCAAAGTCTAAAAACAAGAAAAGTCTCTGAGATTGATCGTTTAACGAACATTGTTCTAAAAAATCTCCCTCTTAAAGTAACTATAGCTCTTTGTCATATTTCCAAACGAGCACTTTTACTTCCCAGTTACATGGAAGCATGCAGTCATTATTCCGCTACGTGAATCTGGTAGGGACCAACATATTCCTTCTAATTATAGACCAATAAGTCTATTGCCGGCTCTGGGTAAGCTCTTCGAAAGGTTAATATTGAACTGATCAACCGATTTTATAGAAAGTCATGATATCTTCCCAAACATCCAATTTGGCTTTCGGAATTTGTACTTAACCGACTTGCAACTCTGTCGTGTATCGAAAGACATTAAAAGAGCTCTGAGGCAAACGTTCTCGGTAGGGATGGTTTCTCTAGACATAGAAAAGGCTTTCGACACAGTGTGACATCGAGGGCTTCTCTATAAATTAATTAAGTTCGAATTTCCTCCTTATTTAATAAACTTGATCCGGTCAATCCTTAGCGACAGAATATTTTCTGTGAAGATTCATGAGTCTTGTTCAAATGTTCACAACATTCCAGCTGGAGTTCCTCAAGGATCATGTCTTAGTCCAACGCTGTTTACTATATTCACATCAGACATGCCAGTGCAGAACAACTGCCAAATTGCCACGTTCGCAGATGACACCTGTTTTTACACAATTTCGTTAGACCCTTCAGAAATCATACTGAACTTAGAAAATATGCTTTGTCAATATTGACAAAACTAAAGCAATGTACTTTACAAAGAAAAGGAGTCCTAGGAACCTGCCAGATAGATGTCTTAACTTTTTAGGAACAGAAATCTCATGGTGTGAACAAATTACCCATTTAGGGCTTGTCTTCGACAAAAAATTAACATTCAGGGACCACATTGAATCCGTATATACAAAAGTCTCGCAAACTATATGTGCTTTATATCCGCTAATGAACCGAAGATCGTTACTAAATTCTAAAAATAAAATCCTTTTAATTAAAATGGTGATCCAGCCTATCATGCTATATGGAGCTCCTGCGTGGGGCTCATGTGCAAGTTATCTGAAAAAAAAGCTTCAGGTTATGCAAAACAGATGTCTTAAAATGACTCTAGACAAACCTTTTTACTTTTCTACAAAAAAATTGCATTCGTCCACTAGAGTTAGTCATGTGGAAAATCTCGTTACTAGAAGGAGAGAAAAACTTATTGCTAAAGCTCTGGCTACTCCTAACCCATTAATCCAATCGATAATTGATAACGAATGACAGCCATTGCGCCTTCGTAGCCTCTTCAGCGTTGTGTATATTAGTTAAGTTTATTTTTTAAGTTTTAATCTGATAGTTTAAGTTACTTTTAAGTTGAAATAAGGTTTTTTGTTAAAATTTTTCCTTTTGAAAATGTAAATAAAATAAAGCGTTAAAAACATTAAAATAATTCAGTAATGCTAAATGAACTTTACTACGGCATTAATGAATGTAGATTCAGATCTGCGAATAAGCAATTTTCTAAAATTGTGTAACAAAAAAATATCAATAAAGATTATTATTAACATAAGCTTGCAACAATATTATTAATATATACGCTAAACTTTACCAATCCAACCTACTTACACTTAAATCAAAAAAATTTATAAAAACTTTAATCTTAAACTAATTTAAAAACAACATTATCTCTATAGTTTAACTTTACTACAACTCACGTATATTAAACTAATTAAAACAAGTTGAGTAAGCAGGAGAGTGCTCCTACCAGAAGGTCTTTGTAAACATCCTAGGGTTAGAAACAAGTTTTCTAATAGAGTGAATCGATAACTTGAATTATTCACCCAATACTTGGATATGAAATCATTCAAATTTATGCAAAAGATGCACAGTTTCTTTTATTAGCAGAATGCAACCGCCATTTCGATCTAGCTTAAATGATTTTTCTGAATGCTCGGCCAATTGAACATATTTAAGTTAAACACTATTCCTTAAATTTTCATGAAAATTGAAAAAAAATAAAAGTCGCTAAGTCAATTTGAAGTATGTATCAACTATAAACACATGTTATTGTTGTTGTAATTCTATACAATTCAAATGGCCATAACTCACTTGATTATGATTCGATCTCGACTAAATTTTGTGAACGTACATATCTTATATCAGTCTATATAATTTTTTAAGAAGTTTAAAGGTACCGTTTTGATTTTATGGGCGAAAATGTTAAATCTACAAATTATACTATTATTAACAAAGTTGAGGGAATTTCGATTTCGAAGGTATTTGTTGCCCATGTACTCATAAAAACGCACATTCTTGTTAATTTTCAGATTTTTCGGCTCAAAGGGTTCACAAATTTTTGTTACATTTTGCCTTCCCCTGGATCCTCTAATTAATAAAATGGTTTCTTTATTTCAGATTCTAAAAGAACTAATCAAAACCTTGATACCCCACTCGACTACCTTTGATATAAAAAAATGTTTAAGGGCAATATCGTTACTAGGGGGGCCCCCCTTAAAAAACTTTTAAATTTTTGGTAAGACCTTAAGATTTGAGAGGCTATCACTTCTGGCTTCTGACTTCTGAGGTTGAGCATTCTATATTCTATAATTTCTGAGGAAACCATCTGTGACGCACGGACACACGGACAGACAGGTCGCGAAACTAGTAGGTCTTTGTAAAAAAAAATTTACAAAGACCTAAAAATGAACAACAGGGTATTTTGTTTGTCTTTATATATTCAGCCAATAATATTGAGATAAGTGAGTTTCAGCTTTGTTAACTAGAACAAATCTTGTAATAGAGTATCTCCATTGCGATTGTTGTTTCACAAGATATTCTATCTTGATATGGTTGATCCGCTTATATACATTATACATGATTGATAATAAGACGATCGTCAAAATTATAAACATAACGCTTCCTACTTGCATAAGCAAACGCTTCAGAAGGAATGAAGTCAGTTGTCGGACACTTTCCAATGAACACGTAAGTAGTTTGGAATGGTAGCGAAATCCAAAGATTTCGACAGACATTCACAGATTTTGCAGTATAGTTTGGCACCATGCCAAAAATGAAAATGACGATTTTTGAAACCTTACCAACTTGATAAGCCCTTTAGTAAGATACTCGTATATTCTATTCCCAATCTGTTCCAGGCTTTCTATATAAACCAATACATGCGCAGTGATATTTCCTTTTGAAAACTCCTAGCGCTAAAATTAAGCCAGGTATGACACCCATATATCAAGATTAGTCTAACCAAAGTCTTATTCCAAATCATTTTCATGTTTTCGTTATTACACGTGGAATGAAAGATTTGTCAAAAGAGCACGAACATTATACGCTTCTTACTGAGCAGGTTTTAACATGCACATTATAGTATAAATCATAGTATACTCAAATAGTAGCCACACCTTTCATTTACCCTGTGTTGCACACTTTTTGAATTTTCCCAGGGGCACGTCAGCTGATCCGGGGCATGACAGCTGATCCCATGTTTGGCGCGCTCAAGAAACAAAGCAAAATGCAAATAAAATTTCCGACGCACGTGTTCTTTTACGCATTTCAGAACATGGGAGTGCTGCCACGTCCTAATAAAAAGCTAAAAGATTGCATGGAACGAATTTGTTTTTCTGCAATGTTATTGATTTTTTAGCTCTGGTAGCCCTGAAATCTCTCATCGAAGCATATGTTTATATTCGCACCATTCTTCGCATCAGCGTTTACTATCTACCTGCTACCGAAGATTTATGGCTCGCTGTTCGGCTTGTGTTCGAATTTTTCCGGAGGGTTGATGGAGTGTGGTTACTAGTTGAGTATACTATGGTATAAATAATCACCTTAATTCACTCATATTCTATTTAAAGCGATATCCACTTCTTTGCCAATACTGATATCACTTCAAGGCCAAATCTTTAAAAATTATCATGATGTACATCATTTCGTAAGTTTTTACGAACCTTAAAACAAAACCATACTGCTTGGATCGATGAAAAGTGCATATCGTTATAATGATTTTTCTTCGTCCGAATGTTTGTTCGAGGTTTCCCGAAGCAAATCCAAACTGACCTCTCATCGTTTACAAACGTGAAGATTAGGAATGTACCAATGGACTTTACTCAATAAGTCAACAAGTCCGGACGACCTTAGTCTACCCCGAGGTGGCTGCTGGCAGGCTAACTAGATTGGAGAGGAATTCTGGCCGCAGGTCTTTTGCGGTCAGACTTTCTCAGCCACCGAATTAAATGCCCGATCAAAACGATATAAATTAATCTCTATTAAAACAATTCTACTCTAAGAAATCGATTTTCATCTCTTTTAGATCATACATACAGCCCAAAAGAGAGAAACAAGAGACATAATCATTCAAAATTCACGCATTTCTGGTTGGTACTTCTGCTCACTTATTTTCCTCAGTGAGTGGTTTCAAAACACTTAGGTCTACAAATGAATGAGAATAACGAGAACCATTAATGTAAGAGACGAAGTACGACGAAGAATACTGCTCGCAAATAAAATATTTTATTCAGTTTTGACGATCTTGAAGACCAGCTGCATACACAGGAAAACAAAGCTCCAAGTATACAAATCTTGGTAAGACTTGTGTTATGCTATGGGTGCGAAACATGGACCTTAACTCAATTATCCACAAACACGTCGAATGCCTTCGAAAGGCTGCTCCTGAGGCGAACAATTGGAGCGAAGGTAGATGGAGCCAATTGTGAATTCGATACAATCATGAGCTGCATGAAATTTCTCTCAACGACTATAAGACTGCGGAAACTGCAATGGGTTGAAAGATGTGAGCAAATTTGTGTATTTAAGCGCCAAAAAAAAAGAAAACCGGTAATGAAATAGACGAAATACGCCGAAGAATACAGCTCGCAAATGATATGTTTTATTTAGTTTTGACGATCTTGAAGACCAGCTGCATACACAGAAAAACAAAGCTCCACGTATACAAATCTGTGATAAGACCTGTGATATGCTAAGGTTGTGAAACATAGACTCTAACCCAAGCATCCGCAAATATATTGAACGCCTTTGAGCGACGGGTCCTGATGCGAATAACCGGAGCAACGCTAGAGGGGGACCAATGGCGAATTCGATACAACCATGAGCTGTATGAAATTTTTGACGAGCCTGAGGTCTCAACGATTGTCAGACTGCGGAAGCTGTAATGGGCTGGACACATGAATCGTATGATGACCAACGAATACCCAAAAAAGTATTCGTTGGGAGAACTAAAGGCCGGAGACCAGTGGGAAAACCGAGGAAACGCTGGCCTGACTCGGTCAAAGAAGACAGTACATCGCTGTTCGGATTTCGAAATTGAAGAACGCGGTCAATGTACCGGGACAGCGCTGTTTGCAGTAAGCGAAGGCCCGAAAGGGGCTGTAGCGCTACGAAGAAGAAGATGAAGAGTGATTTCGGTACACTGCAGTTATAATTTAGTTTCTCAAAACTTACTTATTTCCTGTTCCTGTTTGTGTTCGCACTTTGTAGAGCGCACATGAGGTTATTGCGACAGATCACGACTTCCACGACCAAACTTCGCTTCAAACCCTCCTAGAGCGTACAATGACCTCATCCGGAAATTCTCATAAATTCACCAATTCTTTGTAGGAACACAGAAATTTCACGAATCTTATGATTCATGATGTTAAACAAGGTTTGCAGACGACAGCAATGCGAAACGATGTCACAGGAAAACCGACTACCAGATCCCTCTCCGAGACCAAGCCGCAAATTAGTACATAGTTTTATACTCACAAATTGTTGTTGTAAGGCTAGAAAATTCAAATAGCTATAGCTTCGTTAAATATCTGTCAAATCTTTTGAAGCTCACCGAATATAAAAACTTCATCAATATTTACCAAAATAGAGGATAGACCTATCTTTAAGACTTTTATAAAATTTTTCGGAGCACAAGGGTTCAATGAAGAGGATGGACACCAATTTTTCGTTTCTCTTGTTATCGATAAGGCAGCTTTGTTAAAAAAAATTTCCTCTTTAAGACCCTTTGAAATTCTTCAAACTGCTAAACTTTCGTTAGATTATAAGCTCTAGGCTTTTTACAAAGTTTGATGATTCTATCTAATTTTGATAAGGTGTTGTAAAATTACTTTTACCAAACTGGAAAAAAGACAGAATGAATAATGAAAACGGTGGTTATAAGGCATTTCAATGTTTTTTCTATCACCAGAACTGGAAGATTGACTCGTTCATTAGGAAGCAAATCAATGTTATTCAAGGGAAGAGGTAGCGCTGAAAACCACATTGTGTTTTTTTTTAAATTTTCTCAAAAACTGATTTAATTACGTTTGTTTCTAGCATGAAAGCTCACATCTGATTTACACATATTAGTGGAACATCTCATTTAACATAGCTTAATTCATATGCTTTTTATAAGTTTTAACAAGAAGAAAATCAAATATTTTAGCGAAAATTGGACTTAACTTCCTACTTTTGTCTAAAAATAATGAATAATTGCATGCCAAAATATATGAAAATGAAAAAGCTGGCAATTATTTTTAAAAGCCAAGAGGCTAAAATTTTATTAGGTCCATAGAAAGCACATTAGTGAGCCCATTGTTACAAATGCAAGATGCAAGCTAACAAAAGTGGTCAACTTGATACTCGTAGTTAAAATTTCAAGTATTTGTTTACATTAAATAGAATCTGATAAAACAAACAAACAACATTCGTGGAGTATAAAACATATTGTAGATTATCCAATTGGTAAATTTGGTGCTAGTCGTTACAAATACTAATATTTTAAACCATACAAAATAAAAGTTACATTAAAACTGAATTCAAAGCTGCTTCGTGGTGAAATATAAGTTTTAGTTTGAGTTTCTACTTGATTTCCATACTAAGGAGCTCAGGCAATTGCATCATTTATAGTGAATATAAATAGGTATGTTAAAGAAAATCAAAGTGTATTGTAATCAAAAATTTGAAAAGGTATTCATTAACTGTTTAACAAAGCAAAAAGATATTGGATGTTTTTAATAGCTTTTTCCAAAGGAAATTATGAATATTATAAAGAGCTATAGTACACAAATTTACCCAAATCTTCTCCCAAAAACTTTCAGGAGTTTTTTGAATAATTTTGAGCTTTCATAAAACCCAAATACCTTGCGAAACCGGATAAGTATGAGACATTTTCAGTATTAATTGCCAAAACCATTACTTGGAAAGATCAGGCTATCCTTCCACGTTTAAAGGCTTCTTGATAGTGCCAATAATTTTAATAACGATAGTTTGTTTCGGTAAAACTTATCAATACTGATTCTTTCGATACTGAGGTGGGTAAGCTAACAGTACATGGCTTCGTTTCAACAATTAAATGTTAGTGTGTATTTAGTTTTAACTCTCGTTTGAGAAATGCATGCGATTCGTTAGTTCTATACCTTTAGATTGAATATTGTGGTCATAAAACTCGACCAAATATCCCAAACGGGCGAAGTTTGCCAGCAGTAACCCGATTATATGATTTTCGAGGATGTCGTATCATAATTTTGCCCACCTACTAGAACTCACGTTAGAAGCTTTCGGTACATTTCAAGTTATAAACTTCAATAATAGCTGTTTCTTGTGAGCTTCTATCTACATAAAATTCATAAATTTTCATCTAAGTCAAATTACATCACCATCATTCTTTTTTAAAACTCATCACACACTATAGGTTCATCTAGTTGTGTTTGGGTGTTGCAAATATTTTTTTTCTGTTGTAATTTGTTGGTACCATATTTTTTTAAGTATGAAGTTTTGCAAAAAAAAATTACTACACTCTATTAAAATCAGTACCTGTCCGCCCGCCTGTCCGTTAGTGCGTCACAGGAAGTTATCTCAGAAACTAGAGAAGTTAGAGTAATCAAATCTAGTGAATAACTCAGAATTAGTTGGTTAATGAAATTTTCATCGTCGAAAAAAATTTCAAAGGATTTTAAAGGAAGGGTCCCCATGTAAGGATATGAACCCCTAAACATTTGTTTCACCAAAGGTAGTCGAATAGGGTATCAAATGAAAAGTCTTGAGGAGGATTTTCAATATCGGCTATTAACATTTCAATATTGATAGCCAGGTAGGCAGACGGAAGGGATGACCACGACAAACGTTGGAAAAATCATAAAAAAATCATGAAAATAGTTCTCTAGAAGGAGTACAATAACAAATACCTTAGAAGTCAAAATTTACTTATTTTTTTATTTAAGCACTACAGTCTCTTTTTACCTTTCGGTTATAGATAGAGTATCTCATTAACTTAATCGTATGTATCGGCACTTGAGAAGATGATCTGTGAATTGAAAATACTAGTAAGTTTTATATGTTTTATATTCAAGGAAACATCGTATTAAGAAAGTTTAATACAAGATTGTTCTAGCCTATATGCTTTATTAGAATCTATACGGCAGCAAAATGACGGCCGCTTAAATTTTAAATTAAAAGATGATTTCTTGTAGAGAAGAGAAATGTTTTTTGAGTCTGTACATTATTCACTTAACGCAAATGTTTGCATTTCATAGGCTGAGAGCAAAATTATTCTGACAGAAGCATACTCCTGTCAACTCGACTTATTCATAAATGGTTATAAGTCAATGCAAAATATTGTTGTGGAGCTTCCCTAAACATTCGATTGGAATCACGTCATAATGCAATTCTTAATTCATTTTAGGCGATTGCAGCAACCACCTTAATATCGATCTAATTTGCTACCATTCAAATTTATATTCTACTTTATTTCTTTTTTTGTGAAAAGCCGTCAGGCCTTGCGTTGAGTCATCTTCAGTGACTACTAGCGTAGACACTTAAGATGGCTCAAAGAAGTTAAAATGCGTCTGCTTACTCAATGAATCAAGGCGCATTGGCTTTTCAAGAAAAAAGGGGGCTCTGCCTGCGGATATCAAATAAAGAAAATAATTGGCGCTTTATTTCATCAATCAATTCAATGTGAGTTTCATTGCGTTTTACCATGTGTACGTCTAGCATTTAAACTTATTGAGTTTCAGATCACTGTTACTACATTACGTGTTGTTTGTTTATGTTTAAATTAGGGATAGGTTTCAATATTTAGGATAGATATACTCATATGTTATGTTTATCATATTATGTTTAGAGATAAGGCTTAACGCTTAGGTTAGGAATATTGTGTTAGCATTGTATTAGAATAAGATACAGATTTTGATTGAATTAGTGTAGGATAAAAGTTCACTGTTGTGTTGCAATTATAAATAATTTTTGAATAGTGTTGACTGGTTTTTTCTCTTTTTTCCGGTTGGATCATAGACTTTGTAATATTTTTGATTAATTTGAATTTGCTATTGTTTGTTTTATTAAATGTGTTTCATTGATAAAGTATAAATGTAGAGAGCCATTTGGGTCATTAACTTTTTAGTATTTTTGTTGCTTAGATTTGCTTTATATTCTTTGAAAATTTATAAGGATTAGTATTGAATACTGCCATAATGATGATTTGATTATTTTTTTTATCAGTTCGTCATCGTCTATAGAGAGTTATCAGGGTATTAATACGTCAACCCCTGGTACATCCCTGCTTACACTCACGTAATCTTTGTAAATTAGAAACCACGGCACTGATTTATTAAAAATTTTCTATAAAAGGTCTGCTGAGCTCTTGTAAGGTTAGAATCTAGGGTTTAGTTTACTCCTGGTCAATTCCAGCATCCACTAACATAATCTTTTTGACAATTAATAAGAAATCTTTTTGAATAGATTCGTTTTAATTCCTCGAAGATTAAAGTCTATAATTTAATCCACCCCTGATTCATTCCGGCATCCACTCATGCACTATTTTTTACTCAAAAACCGCCGCATGGCTGATGTGGGATCTTTTAAATACCATCCATTTTTTAGCCATCAGTAGGTTCAAGTCTTTGCTCAATCCCATCCTTACTTGTTACTCATATTATAGCTATGAAAATTTCTGTTTACATCAAACTTCACTCTATTCAGTTGGATCAATCAGTAATGTATTTCGATCGTAATTGTTAGAAATGTATCTTTTTGCGAACTTGAAAATGTAGCTTATACATGAGTATGGATGATTATAGCAAATGTAGGCGGATAAGAGTAGATAATAGCGCTGATGAAAGTAGAAGATTGTTGATGGTGATTTATGTGGGTGATGAGTGCGGAAGATTGCCGGTGAGAGCAAATAATACCGAATGATTACTGATGATGTCGGGCGATGGCTAATGAAAGTGCATGATGGTGAATAAATACTGATGGTTGATGGCAAGTAATAGATTGTGGCTAATGGTAGATGGCGAATGATGGCAGATGGAAATTTTTTTATATTAGCCGCACAAACGAAGCTGCAGGGAAATTTTCGTAGATTTTATAAAATATAATGCAAGTTTCAAAACATTAAAACAATCAAAAACTTAATGGCCCACTTAGCATTCTAACTTCGAACAATATAACAATTAAAAATAAGTCAAACCAAATGAATATTATTAAATATTTTGGATTGATTGGAAAAAAGACATAATCAACCAACTCAGAAAATTACATATGATACAAACAACACAACGAAATATAGTGAACAGTTTAGCTTATATCTAATATGATCTAACTTAATTCCAATAAAGTTTAATCAATAACTTATCCTAATATTCTAGCAAGTATTCCACGTAGTGAAGTGGTTAGAGTACTTGCTGCGTAAGTCGAAGGCCCCTGGTTCAAGCCCCGTTGGTGGCAATGAGATTAGTTTCATGTAATTCATCGGACAGACTATAAGTCCGTTCAATAATAATATGTACTAGTTTAAGATCAGAACATATCGCAGCTGGGTAGATGGACATACGGCCAAAGTGTGGTACTGAAAATATCACATTCTCGAGTGCCGATATATTCGGTCAAGACAGTGAGATACTCTAACTACCTTTAAGCGAAGGCCCAAAAAGGGTTGTAGTGCTAACGAAAAATATAGATCAAGACATAATATTCGTAATATACGTGTTATAACTTGTCTCTGATTTTTCAAGAAACTGTTAATACAAACAAGCAACAATAACATTGAATATAGCAATACTCAGCTGAATATCAAAGAAAAAAAAACCAGAACACACATTTACAGTGTTAAATAATTTTTTTAAAAATAAGTTCCATAATTACATAAAATGCTAATGCTTAACAATGATCACGCATTTTCTAGCTCGTATGAAATAACTACCTGTAGTGAATTTTAAGTTTCAATAAGTCCGTAAAGGACTGCAGCGATGTTCTGCTGCCTCGGCAGAAAAAGATGACAATATCTGCCGAGAATGCCCTCGCTGGAGACGCGTGAATGCGCTGGCAGGCTAGCATTGCGGTGTCGTGGGGCGGGTTCATTTCCCCAGCACGAGGACCCACTACAAAAAAATTTCGCACTCACGAATTTGGTCGTTGGTCAAGAGTCGACCGAAGTTGCAAAAAGTGTAGATAACTACACTGAGGGAGATAGTACTTGTTCCGAAAACAAGTGGAACCTGAAAAGAAAGGCGGACTTGGGGTAACCTCGTCATTACCCGACGAAGCTCATGGCCCACAAATGAAAGAGGGGCAACCGGGTGGTGATGGAGCCCCTTCGCACCCACCCAACCGGAATAAATCCATATTATGTTGCAGTGGCCGGGTATTCCTCTTCTGAGTGGAAAACTCATACAAATTGCCTTGTATAAACTTTCCCATCAGAAGGGGAGTACCCCGGTGACCAATTTATGCCATAGAATTATACAACTCGATTGCATAACGATATGCCATAAAGAGGCACTCTGCTTGGGCCACTCAACCCGCGATGTCACCTGAAACAAAAAGCATTAATTAAGTACCCGGCGGCTGGCTCATGTTTTTCGGGGGCAGCCTGCCACCGTACCGGGTCCTATACCCGGGCAAAGGGTATTGGAAAGGAAAGACCGATTTTCAAGAGAATTAGCACTTCATTTTTTTCTTACTTTATAAACATTGACATTATGATAATATTTTTATATTTTTAAAATTTTAATTTGTAAAATTTCCAATGATTTATCTCTCCCTCCAATGCAAAATTTATATATATGAAACAGATTATAATAAAATTATATTTAAAATTCTAATTTGTAAAATTTCCAATGATTTATTTCTCCCTCCCGTGCAAAATTTATAGATATAAAACAGATTATAATAAAATTATATTTAAAATTTTGATTTGTAAAATTTCCAATGATTTATCTCTCCCTCCCATGCAAAATTTATATATATAAAAAAAGATCATAATAAAATTATATTAGGTAAAAATATATATATATAAATAATAAAATGTAAGGGTACTCACCCAAACATCCTCGTCGGGCGCCCGCTGACGATGTGGGTGGTCCTGTAATGCAACTTTCTTGTCGTTATAGCTACTTCTAACGTTAACATGCATCGGCGAATACTGAGATTCCAACAAAAATTTCAACCAAAATTATCGGAGATTAATGACAAACAGCTGTTCTTTGATCGTTGCTGCTCTTGCTAATTTCCATCCATAGGAATAGTTGACGAAATAGTGACTTTCCTACTCCTTTGAAGACACCGATATTTTGGGCGTACCATGGAGCTTCTATGTATAGCGGCAAATCGATAGAAACAAAGCGATTGGCTCCTAGTTTTACCAAATGATTTAGGGGCACCGTGTATTAGAATATTTTAATGCCACTACGTCTGCCCCTTTGTATCGTTCTTCCTTCAATTGTTGAAATTTACGTACTGTTAATAAGTGCTTGCTTTCGGCAATGACAATAATTTGAGCTACGCGACGTTCCCGAGCACTTCATGCTTGCGACGGCCCTAAGAAGAGAGTTCGGAATGCGAGACTTCACGGTTCTGCCCAATAAAATCCAGCCCAAACTACAATTTAAAATTTACCACGAAACGACACGGAACAAATCTATAAATGAAACAAACTGCTTTCTATCTAACCTTTTCGAGGGGTTTTAGTCAAAAGCATTGTCTTTCGCTCAGCTGGATGTTATTTTGCTTTTACACGAATCCCGATTAGACATTCAACTGTTTCTTTGGGTCCTACTCCACATCCGATTCCGAACTTAGCTAAAAGGCTAAACCGAAATTCGCGTTCACCATATATTAAAATTCCGGTAAATTTCGTCAACCTGCGATGAAAAGACAACAAAACTCCGCCTTCTTTGACGTTTCGAAATGCATTTACTAGTTGCTTCAGGGAATTTATCTTTGGGATGGATGAAGATAATGACGAATAAATTCTCTATACAGTATGTCTAAAAGTTTCGTTCGATCATACGTGCCTTCGTCTCGTTGAACTAGAGAAACTTGGCGTTAATTCAATAAGAACTTTGGCAACTTTTCTTGTGTTTGATTTCAACAAGATTTCGAGTTTTCGTCTCAGATCGAACCGTAACACTTTGTAATGCACAACACTCGTATGTAGATTCGGGCGTTTGTTTACTAGGTCACCACCAGGCACTTGTCTAAATCAATTTCAAGGCAACGCAAGCGAAGGATGCGTTGCCAAAACACTCGCGCGAGAGCTCTTTCACTTTTCTGCTCCTTCAACGTCGTCTAACCCAAATTCATGCGAATCCTTCTCAACGTCTACGCTCGCCTCAAGTGGCAGCCAGCGAAAAACAGGGAGGATTCAATGTTGTTGCTTACCAACGAAGAAACCGAGTCCTAGATATTAATTCCTGTTCCCGTTCTCAATTCCAATTGCTTGAGAGTCGTGTGCGGCAGTTTCACTTAATTCGCTGATTCTGTATTCCAAGTGGGGCGTGCAGAGAATCCTTGAATGGATTGTTGTCAAGTGTTTTGACTGGGGCTTACCTCAAAAGTGTGTCCCGGAATAAGGCACTGGCGTTCAATTGATTGCCTGTGAATGGAGCGTCGAAGAACTGCGTTGAACTCTATTGATTTTTTTTTTATCTCGGCTGCTGCTACTGGCAGGATACTTTGCTTGCATCGATGTGTGGGAGACGGAATGGTGCCCGGGATGCAGTCCAGTAAACTGTTTCCTGCTGGCGGATGTAATATGGATAGGGAGCTCGCCACGATTATGCCCTTTCGCTCGCTCCTAGTTAAGTGCAGGATGTACGTATGGTGAGGAGGAGGTGTGTGTGGTTTTCTTGTTTCCCTAGGTCGAACTATTTTCTGCAGTTGCCGTTGCGTCGCAATACTTTCGGGTCAACTACTCGAAAACGCTTTCAACTAATTAGAATTTTGGCCTTGCAAGACAGGAAGCTCCAAGTCGCGTTTCGCGAGGAATCCCGCGAATCGTTCACTGCCAAAACAAATAAACCAAATTGAAACCAAGAAACCGGTCGAAATGGTCGGGTGGGTCGGAGTTGATGTTCAAGTCCTTTGGCCTTTCAATGGAACCACGGAAGCGCGGAATATGCGGATTGCGTGTAGTCACGTAGGTCAGATCACCTCTCTCGCGGTGAGGGTTCAAAACTGTCGACCGCCAGGGAAGAACTGGAATGTAGAAGACCGTAAAGCAGAGAGTAACTTCACCACCAGCCAAACTACCGTTAGGGCTGTGGGCGCGGGTGTTGGCTAGCTCCCACACTATATGCGTGCGAACCTTCGAATTGTCCTATATGTGCGAATTGCGCGTTCGTTCAGTAAGTCGTATTGAGATTTTTGAATTTTCCGCTTACCTGTGGAAAACCCAACATCAATTGGAATCGTCTTGGAAACACTTTCGCCAAGCAGCGGACCGGCCGATTTACCGCTTAGTATATCGCGAGCTGAACTCCCATGTGCGCAAGTCCGTCCTGTACCGTATCCTCAGCACAATTCCTTGCATCAGCAAAGGGGTCAAAGTTTTGCAAATTCTGGATGGACATGCGCTAAACAAATTAAACACAGGTAAGAAATAAAACTGCCAATCAAATAGCGGGCACAACTTCCCAAACGTGTGTTACCTGTTTAGTGCACTTGAAGAAAAATCTTTCCTATCACTCCTCCGTCCAATGGCAACTGCTGTCAAAAATATTCAATCGTCCCAGATCAATCTTAAATCGTACCAGTTCGATCGTAAATCGTTCCAGTTCAATCTGAAATTGTTCCAGTTCAATCTGAAATCGTACCAGTTCGATCGTAAATCGTTCCAGTACAATCTGAAATTGTTCCAGTTCAATCTGAAATCGTACCAGTTCGATCGTAAATCGTTCCAGTTCAATCTGAAATTGTTCCAGTTCAATCTGAAATCGTACCAGTTCGATCGTTTAGTTGATCTGGGACATTTTATGCCTGAATTTCCTTTAACCCTTAACTGCTCGATTACTACATACCATTTGATTGAAAAACATGTGTTTACCATTTGGCAAGCCACCCTCAAATATCATTAGAAAAATTATCCTAAGGCAAGAAAAGTATAAAATTCAAGATTTCCATCAAATATTTCACCATGCATTAAAATATCTTACGCATGTACTTTCAGTCGAAACTTAGTCTAAACAGATAAAATTATTGAATTCATTAATATATTCATCGGGTACTTGACCGTACATCAAAATACTTTAAACTTTCCATTCAAAATTTTTAGCTTAAATATGGGTTGTTATCAAAGGTCTGACCGAAAAGACTTGTTTAAAAAAATTACACAATAAAACATAAATCTCTTTCAAAAGCGAAATATCTTCTATTTTACTCCACAAATATGCTGTTATGCTTTATATTTTGTCCGATATAAATAATTATTGGAAAACTCTATTATTATTTTTAAAGTTTTATAGAACCGATCAACGACACAATGAGACATTTATTGCGTTCAAATAAAAATATAAATAATAACGTAGCCACATATTATCAAAATTCATTAATACTAATCTTGCAATTGGTAGCTGATCGGGGATTTGCATAAAATAATAAAAGAATGCTTATAATTATTTACCGAAAAGCATGATCTTTTGCCGAATGGCAGATGAATGAGATTTACTAATAATCAACGCAGGCATATTTTCGTATAATAAAAATGTTGAGCACATCTGATATAATTCGGTATCATTTCTTTTCAGTTCATCATTTGGTTTCTTCTTTCATAGCTATGACCATACGAAACTATCATTAAATATACTTGTTCACAATTTTGGGTGATTTAAAATGAATAAAATATTGATTTTATGAAATTATTTAAAAAGAAAAAATATTAAAAATGTGTATTCTTATATTCGTTTCAAACCCTTTTGCATGTTATAAAAGAATGTTAATTTTATATTATGCTTGTTCTTCATATCGTGTTTTTATATTCTTTTCGTTACAAATTCGATCATTCCATCAATGCTACTTTTTTTATCTAATTTTTATATGTATATTTAACTGCGTATTTGAAATCGGAAGGCTACGTTGGAATGGATATATTTTTATAAATGTTTATGAACATTTAAAGTTTCATAAGGTTGATGGTGTACTTTACAACTAGGACTCTGTATTTACTCAAATAGTAATAAATACATTTTCGTAATATCATGTAGAGCAGTCTAGTATTTATCTATTTCAATTCAAAATTTGAATAGATTTGTAAAATAATTTTCCATAAACTAAATCTGATTACATGTAATGTACTGTCAAATTTTTGCTTATTCTACTTTTTCTTCTTCTTTCAAATGACTACCTTAATTATCATTTTGCTTGCATTTCTTAAGCGTTTCAAATATAGGAGATGAGTATGTTGAAATGCTTGTACGTAAAAAGACTTAATAAAATATACATCCATCTATCTATCTAAACATGAGCTACAAAGTTATGTGGAAGCTCCACTATAAACTTTAACGTTGGCGATTTCCAACATTTGCTTAAGATCTTGAACTGATAATAACCTTAAAATTAATCAAACCTTATACAGCTTTTAGTGCTTCATGACTGGTGAAGGTACTGTCGGTTCACGCGGAGTAACTGAAGGCGGGATGTTCAGAATTAATAGACTGGAGTCCAAGGACAAGCTGAATAATGATCACCTTGTCCATATGAATTAATTCGTCTTACGCCCTTTGTACAAACGCTGGTCATCGTTAATTCTCAACTGGCCGGGATCACGTCACTGAAATTACTAAGTAGGTTCGTGCAATAACTTATGAAATTCGTTTGTAGCGACATGATTGAGTTGCTTTTTTCAATAATTTTTCTGAAAAATTATTAGAGAAGAAACATGTTAGAAGAAGGTGGTTTCGACGTGTGTAGTAATTCTCATCAGGCCATCACTCTTATTAGATACACACCGGTGATGGCGACCACCATGCTTAGAGATGAGAGAGCGATTTTTAATTTTCCTACTTATGTGAACTCAATATGTTATTGTAACTATGAATTATGTTCAGGTTAAATTTCTCCTATAAGCACTTGTCTTCGTTAAACTTTAAATTGATCATTTCACCCTCTTTATATCAATTTAATGTAAATCTATGTGATAATTGTTTGCTGTACAGTGAGCTTTCATTACTTCGTGCGGATATCGATCACGTTTTTTCGGATGGCTCCGATAGCTTGAATTACTTTATGAAATTCTTTTATAGCTATATGATTGAGTTGATTATTTTAATAATTTTTTCTGAAAAACCATTAGAGAGAAAAATGTTAGAAGAAGGTGGTTTCGACGTGTGTACTAATTCTCATTGGGCCATCACTCTTATTAGATACGCATCGGTGATGGCGACCACCATGCTTGGAGGTGAGAGAGCTGTACATTGTAGTGTTTACAGGTTTTAAGTCATTCGCGATGAACGAGAGAAAAACACCCAATTCTACTAGGACCCAACGCTGTAGAAGGACTACGCAATGTGGAATATTCACTTCGAACGGAGGAATTGAAATAAGGCAAAATGAAATCTTTGGGAAACGTAGCCACGTAGTAGCTATCTTCCACTTTTTTCTCACTTCATTAATTCTTGTAATTTTACAAACTTTGCACAACTCTTCTCGGTTGAATAGCATAATCCAGCCCTTATTTGCTGGGACATGAAAGGAGTAGGAACCGATTAATATAACGCGCAATGATCGAGAATTGACATAATCAACACGATTCAGCTGACCACTAGAGTGTTTTCCTTTTCCACCTTCACCGACATCCAGCTCCCAAAACCCCTTCCACGCATTCCTTCAAAATTTCAAGATATTTAATAATCCGAACGAATATAAAAAATTTACCAATTGCTGAACACCATATATTACGTCCACTGACGAAACGCTGCTATCAAATCCATGTAGTTTGCTCCAACCGAGGTTGAATTTGATTCTATGACAGAAAGTCTTAAGGGAAATCTCCAACCAATAACTTTTTCCCGTTTGAAAACCATGCCCACACACAAACGCATGTTATGCCGTATGTCTACAGACCGTCTTTCCTTCCACACGCGGCCGTTGTCAAGAGGTTTTTACGTAGCAGATATCTGCCATCCAACACTTTTCAACTGATTGAAATGGTGTAGGGATGACGGATATCTGCAAGGTGTTGTCGGTACATTTTGCCTTCCCCTGGACCCCTAATTCATAAAATGACTTTTTTATTTCAGATTCTAAAAGTTCTAATCAAGACCTTCCATTTGATACCCCACTCGACTGCCTTTGATTTAAAAAAAATTTTAAGGGCTCATTCCCCTTCAAATTTTTTTAAATTTTTGGTAAGACCAAAATTTTTTAGAGACCATCACTTCTGCATTTTTCGCAAAGTTTGAGCATTCTAGCTTCTATAGTTTCTGAGGAAACTAGCTGTGACGCACGGACAGAGAGGTTGCGAAACTAGTAGGTCTTTATACAAAAAATATTTACAAAGACCTTAAAAATGGCTATGAAATAGTTGACCGTGGTGAGAGCACAGCAAATCAAGAAAGATTTCTTGGACATAATAAGTATACAAATTTTTATAACTTAGAATAGTCTCTTCAACATTTATTAACCTTTAAGAATATGCAGGTTCATATCAACAACACATTTTTAAGTTAAGTCGGACCAAACGCAGTGAACCACGTTGAAATCCATGAAAAAAAATACATTTCGCATCAACTAACGCGTGATTATTGTATTTATGATAACACGTGACTCTTGCCAGGTGTGGACTTGTTCAATCGACTAACAATAACCTGACTATGATATGACCCATTCAAGCGTTCAATACAAACAGAAGCCTCTGAAGTTATGCACTCGATACCAGTCCATATGTGCGTCTGAGCGAAATATTCTTTTCAATCGAAGAAAGATTCACGGTTTTGCGAGCGCGAATCTAATGTAATATGGAAAAGAAAGCATATCAGTCTGTCCCAAGATTTCACATACATCACTGTAAGATGTCCGCCATCAACCCAAACGATATTGGCTCGGCGTACCATCAAAGACTCCCTAAAACTCGTCGAATTGTCTGCTCAGGTATTGTTTTGTGGCCCGTGGATTTCTTCAGCTTAGTCAACTCGCCCGGGTGCACAGACTGAATTGGATCGAATGGATAAGAGCAGGAAAGGAACACACAGGTGTGTTCTATATTTGTTGTGTAATGTGTAACGTATGCTTTTAAGGGTACAATTACACCTAGCGAGCATCACGTCATGTGTCGATAAAATGTTCAAATGTGGAAAGGAATTGAAAAGCCACATGAGAGTAAAGAAATTAATTATACTCATTAATTGTGAAAGATTCAACTGCTGAACAAAAGAAAGATTTTCCGTATTTCGATTCCTCTTGAAATCATCTGTTACCCTTCCAGGAATTAAAATATGAGCCAACTTTCAAGCCAGTTGAAGCTTAAAGTACTTAATGTTCTCAAAATCTACCGAAAAGATTATGAGGGTGCATTTGCTAATTTAAATTAGGATAACAACATACTTGTAAATCACTGTTACATCGTAACTAAAAATTCAATTAATTAAAAACAAGTTAATTTTATATTTTCTTTAAAAATTTCAAACAAATTAATGTATCTTAACACAAATTTTGATAAAAAAAATCTAGAAAAAATAAAAAAGCCGATTTCAAAACGACCTAAAAATGATGGAACGTTTGGAATTGCCGCCAAATTAGTTTTTTCCCGTTTTAATTGCGATTGATTTATAAGTGGTTGGCAAACACTTTTTCGAAAACGGGGAAGTTGATTTAGTATCGAATCCCAAAAATTTTACTTCATCCTTTTAGGGCGTTTTTTTTATAGTGTCCTTAAATTATTTAATTTAATTATTTTTAGTGGCAACATTAACCTACAAGACAATTTCTATGAATTACAGACATGATTTTCGAAGTGCTGGAAACAATTGTGAAAAACATTGCAAAATGAACAGCAAATTTTAATCTTCAGGCTTGTATCAACATTGATACATGAGCGTGACCCAAGCCATGAACATGTGCCTTAACTATTGCAGTGAACGTAGGTATATAAATGTCCGTAAAGGACTGAAGCGATGGTCTGCTGCCTCGGCGGAAGAGGATGGTATGTAGTACGCCGAGATTGGCCTTGTCTGGGGATGCGTGAATGCGCTGGCAGGTCAGCGTTGCGGTGTCGTGGGGCGGATTCTTTCCCCCTAGCACAAGGACCCACTAAAAAAATATTTCGTATTCACGAATTAAAGGATCGAATGCCGATCGACTGATGCCGAGCCCGAGGTAACATACTAAGGGTTGATATTGCTTGTTCTAAGAACAACTTGGGCCGAACAAAAACGGACGGACTGGCGGAGACTTCGTCGTTACCGACGATTCTTATGACCCACAAATAAGACTGGGACATCCAGATGGAGGTGGTGTCCCCTCGCACCCTCCCAACCCGATCAAGATCCAAACGTAGACGTGGCCGTACATTTCCCATTTGAGTGCAAAAGTCATGCAAACATAATTTGCATGAACTAATGTTTAACAATTCATTGTATTGTAAATAACTAGCGTTCTTGTTTTTTTTCATTCATTTGCTTGTTTAAAAATACTAATTATAATGTTCTGACAAGCTTCGTTTTTTAATATTTTGATAATATATAATAATGTTAAAATTTAATTTTGATATATAAATTATAAAAAATAATTAAAATTTTTATCACATTATTTCCATCACAAATATATCTAGATATTTTCATCGGTATTTCATTGAAATATACCTCTAATAAATGTTTTAATTAATTATTTTTTTTTTCTTCAAACTATCTTCACCTATATACTTTGAAATGAATCTAATTTTATTTATTTCGTTTGCTTCAAATAAACTTTAGCTATTTTTAAATAGGATATAAATTGTATTTATTCGATTGATTTGTAGCGTCGATGCTACTCTCATGGTAATAACTTAACTCAGGAACTAAGTTTATCGTTTTTCTTCCTTGTACTAATTTATTTAAATATTTATTTGTTTACCAAACCAACAGCATATAATTAAATTTCATTTTTTGTACTAGTTTTTGTACCGATGTAAAGCAATTGTTTATAAGGTGTTCTCAGACAAAACTTGATTTCAAATTTAAAACAAAAAAAAAATATTTTTCTCCGACGAATTGCTATTGGTCGAATTATACGTATATAGGCTTCAAAACTTATGCGTTGATTAGTTGCTTCCAACCTTATGATAATTTAAATTATTTCCATAGGCAAAAGAAGAATACTATAAGTTCAATCTGTAAAGAATGCCCAAAATATTTTATATCGGGATTAAACAAAACTAGGACGTTAATCCGCGTAAGTTTGCGAACATAAGCAAATGTATATCCTGTACGTTTCATTCCGCCAGCGCATTGCGAAACTTTCTTCGACCGAACACGACGTTAAATAGAGCAAGTATGCATGAATAATTACTATTTAAATAAAAAAAGAAAATGCTTGAATATCAAAACAATTTTCCATTTTAAAAAATAAAAATATTTTCTTTAAAAATTAAATTTTTCTTTAAAATTCAAAGGCAATAGTTGGTTCCGTAATCAATCGTTCTTCTGAATGCCGCATACTGGGATCGGGACAAGTACCCATTTTACTATTTATTTCCTCAAGAGCTCTTTGAGTTTCATTTTCGCACGATGAATTTGAGCCTTTGAAAAGACTTGGAAGACATTCTAGCGTTGAATGCCGTTCTTAACAATTTTGGAACCGATCGCTTTGAGTTGCACTAGTTGCTTGATTCTAATTAAACCAGTTTAATGCTATGAGCTGAGTACCAGTTAGTGTTATGATAGTGCCGTATTCCACAAATTTGACACCAGAAAACTAATCCAGAGCTCGATGCAGTGTTTTCGATCTGGAATGTAGTTTGCATGAAAGTGCGGTTGGAGCCCTGTTTTATAGATAGGCAAATCCCAAAGTGGGCAATAAACTCATCTCGAAATATTACTTGAACAATAAGTTACGTGTGACGAAAGTTAACTTACAATGATAAGGCCGAGTTGTTTGCTAGGGAGACGTTACAACCCACGCAGTACTTGATTGTGCCACAGTTCAGTAAATGATTCCTCATAAATGTTCGGAAAACCGGAAAGCACATTTGAATTACACTTCAAATTAAAGTTTTGCAAGTTTATATTTCTTCATTTAAATACCTTCCCATAGTCCGCAAGGCTGTTCAAGACTTTGATATGGAATCGGCGCTGATAATATTCGATAGTGGCAATCACGTGGATGAGATAGCTGTTGTATTTGTATAACCTGTCCTTTCACTAACGCTACTACACTCGCTGAACTAAACATTATGCATGTAACACTAGTCACAATTATTCCGCACGAAAGCAGCAACAAGTTTTTGGTTCGCATTATTTACAGTACGCTGAATACCGCAGCCTCATTGACAGTCCAACAGCAAGCAATTTGTAATACAGTTGATCCTGCCCCAACTTTTAGCGAGTTTATATAGCTCTGTGGCAAATTCACGCTCAAGCTATGAAATGTTTTCGAGGAGAATTGATTTCACCGTTTTCCATATTCACACTTGTATGTGGATTGTATGTGGTTTGAGTGGATGACCATCTTGACCACTATCAGCTATCATAAGTGCTGGTTGATATCCGGTTTGCATCAAAGAGAAAATTACAATGCATTAACTGAATTTGTGCAAGTAACGCAGACATTTTCACCCAAGAAGGATTCGTCTTTGGCGCTATTTTATTATTTCTGCTTGTGCGTTAATTTCATACGAATTAGTTCGCAAAATTCGATTGTTTCCAGGACAAATTGAAACGGTCAAGGTCAACTCATATGTCAGTGCAATGCAGAAATTTGGCTGCACAGCTGCGGTGTGGCAAATGCAATGTATACAACAGAGACAACCGTACAGTCTCCGTCTGCATGCATTACTTTTTATTTTATTTTTTTGGTTTTATCTTGATATTCCCCTACAGCATTCGAGTGCAACTCAGCTATATCCGCTGTCGCTAACAATGTCACAATTTTTCACTCAACCCGGCCTAAAGGGCTTCCATTTCGTTAAAATAGCATGCACTTCTCCGAAGCATCAGAATTGATGCATTTAGCCGAGGTAATTTTAAGGCATTTTAGCTCTCGCCGGGGAACGGAACAAAAGGATCAAAGCAAAACAATCATATTCAGACCAGTCTTACGACGTCTTTTGGCTGTAATTACTACTTCAAACATTATTCAGCGCACCAGAATGTCTCGTCTGTGGTTATCATCATATCTATGAAAATACGGAATACTCGCAAACAGTTACTTTTCGACAACGGGGTACGACATAATCGTCACTCTGCGACCGCCCTTGATGGAAATCCACTAACTGATTCGATTCCAACCTCCCATTCGTAGACGTCAGTTCATCCGCTCCATTTCCTTCCATTCCGGTCCCAATTTTGTACACCGGTAAGGTGTACCCGATCAACGTTCCTACACTGCAAATTTTAGGTGGCAGATTTGAAAAAAATTTTAAAAAAACTAAATTTGACTGGGGTAAAGAGAAATGAATAGGATTCAAATTAGTAATAAAAGTTAAATCTCACAACTAGTATAATTAAAGGGAAACATTTAAATTTAATATAAAGGAAAGTTGATATAAAATTACATTTAATAATAATAATAATAAGAAGAAAAATTATTTTACAAATTACGATTACAATGGAAATGATGACATAATTTTTCTAAATCTGCCACATAAAAATTTGAGTAGGGGATAGGAAGGTTTTCGAGCAGTTTGCTTGTGTGACTACTCGATTAATACACTATGTAATAATTTGCACTTGGTGTGGAAGAGGGCTCTGGCATTCAGCACTATGGCAGCCCCAAACAGTTAGATAAGTGCCGGAGTGATATATCTCTCTCTGGGAACCACCGTGAGACTTCGTTTTTTTGCAGCTGTCGTTGGCTGATTTAATTCATTGTCTGTCATCGGCAAGTGCAGTAATTATTCTTAGTAGGAGTCGTGTTCGCGTGAAGCTAATAAAATTAATTGGGAAGGCGTTAGTAGCCATATTATTTAGAATTAATGCATCTTCATCACTAATTTGCGCGGAAAATAATAGTAAAGGAAAAGTGATAAAAGTTAGAGGTGAATCTCACCCCTGGTTGTAGCGTGGCCTCAAGAGAAGCCTTCTGCCTCAATTGGAAAGGATACAGATTGATGACATTTTCGTGTGGAACGAACGGAATTATTCAATTAGAGACTAGTTTTTTTGGACGCGATAAATCGGCTCCGTCCTGTATGTTATCTTTGGTGGCACTTCGCTGCCCGCTGAAGGAATAAATTTCAAATTCAAGTTAAGGCATGCTAGGCGGGATATATCTAGGAGGCTAAAGGCTGATGTAGATTGTAACATCATCTGAAAATAAAAAATATATTTTTTTTAACAAGAAAAAGCCTAGAACACAAACATTCCAGTTTCAAGCAGCTAATTTAGTTTTCTAATATGAGCTGATAATTTTTAATAAAATTTCACACCCGTAGTTCTCACGAATATTCTATGTCTATTCTCCAGGCAACGACAATGTCGCTTTTACCATAAATCGAGCGGAGCAAGTGTTATGGTAAATAGTTTAGCGAACACCTTTTTGAAAGAGTTATAAAGTCAGTTTGTAGGCTTCATAGTAGCAATGACTTTTCCACATTATCAACGAAAAATTATCCATATCCACTAAACAACGATCTAGCTTCCCTATCTATTTTAACACTAATAAGACACTGATTGTTAACATAAAGGATGAAGGCGACATGGATTTACGTGGGTACCTGCTCCGATAAGAGCCTTACCCCATGGTCACCATTAGACTGGGATTGGCTTAAGTACAATCATCGCCCCCAAGCATGGTTCCAGTTTACATTGGGGGAACTCTCAACTTCTATACTAGTAGATACGAGACCTAGCTGTATCTGACGCTATAAGGTCAACAGCAACCTTTGTTTGCACCACAACCACCACGATACTCCCCGAAGGGCCGCAACCAATCAGCTGACTATCCGAAGATGGAGGCTTATCAGCTACTCGTGGTACCTGGGTTGAGGTTCACAGCTATGAGTTAATCTTGTCATTGAACAATCACATAGCCATTCTGTTTCGGATCAAGTTCCTTTCCTAGTATTTATACTGAGCGATTTGGATACCCTTGGATCGCCAGTCCTCGTAAATTTCACTGGAATTGGAGACGGCAACCCAACAATAGGAGTTGCACTACTTTGAATTACCAGATCAGTCCCCCCGCGCCCTGGGCGAGTAACATAAAGGATATTGATTCGACGCAATTATTTTCCAAACTAAAATAAGAATTGAAAATATATGATATAATAATTTCCTAAGTATTTAGTTACACTTAGCATTTTTCCACTTAATTAAATTAAATCATTTAATGAATATATATCTGTTATTCAAAAAAAGTATTCCTTAAACTTAAAGATTTTACTACTTATGTTTTCGTATGTGACAGTTTGTAAACACTTTATTCTACAATGTAATCACCCTTTTAAGTATAATTGTTTTAGCTAAACTTTAAATGGATCATTTCACCCTTTTCACATCAATTTAATGTAAATCTATACGATAATTTTTGCTCTACATTGAAGCTTTCATTACATCGTGCTGATATATTGATCTCGTTTTTCGGATGGCTCCGATAGCTTTTTTAAATTACTTATAGAATTCTTTGTAGCTACATGAATGAGTTGCATATATTTTTTTTTTAATAATTTTTTCTGAAAAATTTTAGAAGAAGGTGCTTTCGACGTGTGTACTAATTCTCTTCGGGCCATCACTCTTATTAGATACACACCGGTCATGACGACCACCATGCTTAGAGGTGAGAGAGCTATTTTTAATTTTCCTACTTATGGGAACTCAATATGTTTTTGTCACTACGAATTATGTTCAAGTTAAATTTCCTCTTGTAAGCACTTGTCTTAGCTAAACTTTAAATGGATCATTTCATCCTTTTCACATCAATTTAATGTACATCTATACGATAATTTTTGCTCTACAATTGAAGCTTTCATTGCGTCGTACGGATATCGTTTTTCGGATTAGCCGATAGCTTTTTTTTCTGAAAAATTATTATAGAAGAAAAATGTTAGAAGAAGGTAGTTTCGACGTGTGTACTAATTCTCATCATTCTCATCTCATCTCACAGTGATGGCCTGATGAGAATTAGTACACACGTCGAAACCACCTTCTTCCAACATTTTTCTTCTCTCATAATTTTTCAGAAAAAATTATTAAAAAAAAATATATACATCTCATTCATGTACCTACAAAGAATTCCATAAGGAATTTATAATTGTTTATTTCTAAGCCAATGTTAAATCTAAGCTAAAATATCAATGGACTAAAACTCAAGACACACAACAACAAAAATGATACAAATTCACAAATATTTCTACAAAACAGACAAAAAAGAAAACGCATTAAGAAAAAACAAGTTGAGTAAGCAGGAGAGTGCTCCTACCAGAAGGTCTTTGTAAACATCCTAGGGTTAGAAACAAGTTTTCTAATGGCGTGAATCGATAACTTGAATTATTCATCCAATACTTAGATATGAAATTGTTCAAATTTATACAAAAGATGCACAGTTTCTTTCATAAACACAGTGCAGCCGCCATTTTAATTTATCTTAAATATTTTTCTGAATGCTCGGCCGATTGAACATGTTCAAGTTAAACACTATTCCTTAAATTTTCATGAAAATTGAAAGAAAATGAAAGTGTCTGTCAATTTTAAATATACTCGTATATAGGGTTTTCCAATAAGAGGTGTTATTTTGAATAGATCTTCTGATTTAACACCTTGCGACTTCTTCCTTTGGAGCCACGTGATAGAGAAGGCCTATGCCAAAAGCCCAGCGTCGATTCAAGATCTCAAAGATGAAATTCGTGAGGCTATCGAGGACAGAGGGCAACCACTTTGCGATTTGGTTGTGGAAAATTTTATGAAGAGGATATGGTCCTGTAAGCGTGTCGTAGTGGTTATTTGCTCAATGTTAATTATTGCTATTAACGGCATATCTTCTTCTTTATAATGAAATAAACATTCGATCATTTATTTTAAAAAATGGCATTTTTCTTTTAATATCAAAATAACACCTCTTAGTGGAAAACCCTATATCAACCATAAACACGTGTTATTGTTGGTATAATTCCATATAATTGAAATGGCTATAACTCACTTGATTATGATTCGATCTCAATTAAATTTTGCGAACATATATATCTTATGTCAGTCTATATAATTGCAAAATTTCAAGAAGTTTAAAGGTACCGTTTTGATTTTATGGGCAAAAATGTAAAATCTACTAATCATGCTATTATTAACAAAGTTGAGCGAATTTCGGTTTCTAAGGTATTTGTTGCCCTTGTACTCATATAGGTCCCCGTTCGTGATAATTTTCAGATTTTTCGGCTGAAAGGTGTCCAATCGCGAGGGGGGGGGACACAAATTTTGCGTACATTTTGCCTTCCCCTGGACCCCCTAATTCATAAAATGATTTTTTTATTTCAGATTCTAAAAGTTCTAATCAAGACCTTTCATTTGATACCCCACTCGACTACCTTTGATGAAAAAAAATTTTTAAGGGCCAATTCGTTATTAGGGGGGACCCCCCTTAAACATTTTTTAAATTTTTGTTAAGGCCTTAACTTTTGAGAGATCATCACTTCTGACCTTTTCACAAAGTTTGAGCATTCTAGCTTTTATAGTTTCTGAAGAAATCAGCTGTGACGCACGGACAGACGGACAGACGGACAGACGGACGGACGGACAGACGGACGGACAGACGGACAGACAGGTCGCGAAACTAGTAGGTCTTTGTAAAAAATTTTTTTACAAAGACCTAAAAATCAAAAAAGGACGATAAAATCAGATTTCTGATTAAAATAGAGTTCAACTTACGTAAATACTGTTTTAGTGAAACTGATTACTCGTAAGTTCTTGAATTTTCAATTGTCAGTTTCGTTCAATGCATTATCAATTCGAAAAGAATATGAAAACAACGTCGATTGAAAAATATTTTAGAAGAAACTGCTTCATTTAAATTAGAAAATTCATGAACACTACAAATAAAAAATGTGGATTGTTAACGTAAAAAATTATTTCATTTTTAGTAGATAGTCAGTTTTTTTTCAGGAGGTAACGACGACGGGAAGTAAGTATGCCACCGAAGGGGTAGGGTTTTAATAATCCGCGGCTGATTGGCTTGGTAGTTCAGTTCGGTTACGCAGTTCCTTATTTTGGGTTAATTGTTTTTGTTAACGTAGATTGTTTTAATTAGAATTAGATTAGCTTACGTCTGGCACCATGTCGGTATTGAGATCGGGAGTGCGTCAATCCATTGTTGGTTAGTCCGTAGCCTCGTCAAGGCAAAATTCACAGTAATAGAGAAAAGTTTTTCTTTGGAAAATCTTTGGAGTGCATTTAAATCGGGAATTTGAACCGGTGGCTGATAAATTGTATAAAGGTGTCCGGACTAGTTGACTTGTTGGATACAGTCCGTTGGTACATACGAAGAGTTCACGTCTATAACAAATGAGAAGCCAGTTTAGATTTTCTTCGAGAAATCTCGATTTTGAATTACTCTAGAGTAGCTCAATTGACACAATATAGAACATTTCCAAAGATAATAAAAATTGATCGGTATGTAATCTAGAGTAGAGCACACGTGGTAAATATTTTGTAGTGTAGCTTCGTGGCGTGACAAGAACCCGCCACAAAGGATTCCGCAAATAGCTAGTCGACAAGCATGCGTACGTGGTTGCCAAGCGAAACCAGCCAGCTGAGCTTGGCTTTCTTTAAAGCTCGCTGATACTTGTACCAGAATATCTGCACTCGCGGCCGGACAAACTGAAGCACTTATAATAATTACATAATAATGGAGATAAATGTTACTTAAGAACTGTTTTAAGTGGTCTTCGATATGTTTGAAATTCTTCTTGACCTTCTGTTTAAGCTAAATTATTGCTACTAGAGCTCATTATAGTAATCGAGAAGCCCGCTTATGCAAACTGCTCCAGGGACCTTTATGAAAAAAACCCATTTCATAATAATAACAACGCAATAAGTGCGGAACAATTCGATACGCAATTTATTAATATTATTATTTCTAACCTGAACTAAACCCCGCCACTATCACCGCTACCATTATCGATAATAAGTTGTTCCGATGAAAAAATAATAAAAGTACCAAATAAAAATCTATGATGGTAACACCATTGCGACACATTTTAGCGAAGCAATTGCTAGATTGTTGCAACAAGAATCTGCTGTTACTGCCATGAAGAGGCTCGTCAAGGGAGGCGATAAGCGGAATTCATACGAAGCGGGACTCGATTCGAGACAACGGGGGGATAGGTTGCATTAGGTGTGGAGGGAGTCGAGTAAAAGACTGCAACGCGTCGCTTTTGATGTTCGATCGTAACTCTGGTATGTGGTATGTGGAGACCCGTGTGAGTGGATCATTGATCAATAAAGTAAAAGGAAGGCGTAACGGCAAAGAACAATGTCTGTGGATTGAAAGTGTTGCCACGCACATTCAGCAAATCTTTGTACCTTTATACTGCAAGTGACCTTTGCCTGTGTGATCCTTTTGTGCAGTGTCCCACGTAAAAACAGTGACTAGCTTCACATATACAAAGTATCCTCGCTCTTTGTACTTTGTGTTCATTCTGGTTTTAATTCTCTCTTATTAAGTAATTTTGAAAAGATCCTTTTTATATGCCATGCAAAATGATGCAGGGATGAAGATGAAGAAACCGTTTCAATTAAAAGAGTCCGCTCATATGCAATGTGAAACCCGAATGCTTATGAGCTATAGAATGCAAAGGATGGTGGAAAGAAAACATATATTGTGACGAAATGTTACATAGTTTATCACTAGAATGAACATTTTGTTTTGTATATACTTTCAAGTACTTCTCTTGGATTTCCTTGGAAAATGACGACTTCACGGGATAAAGAGTAAATTTCATGACTCATCTCACACCATTCTTCTATCATACCTTCCCTCAACAGCAATGATCACTTTCTCCCGGTGTTTCCACCAAATCTATTCAATTATAGTCTGCCGTATTTAAATTTTTTCATCACTGTATCTCATTAAGATCCCAAAAAAACCGTACAAAGTCGTATCAGATTAGTAGTGAGCAGCTGGATTGATGAAAAAATTTACATATGTTAAACACAAAACATCGATTACCATTTGATTTGTAGGTTTTTTAATGAAATACAAATCTCTATCGAAATATTGACCTGTAACCGCCTGTCCAGCCATCGGTGTATCACAATCTCGTGAGCTAGAGAAACTACGGACATCTAATTTATTTGAAAGATCAGAAGTGCTCACCTTTTGAAAATTTCAGGGATAAACATTTTTAAAAGCCTTAAGCGTCTATATGCAATATGAATAGTTTTAACTAGACCTTTTCAAAACAGGTCTTAAAATTGGGCACTCAGTGTCAGGGTATTTATACTCATGAATATATTCGTAGGTAGAAACATATACATAAAAACTCAAAATTCATTCAACTTTGGCTAACCATAGTAAATTTCAGTTTTATATTTTCCTCAATAAAATTCTTTAGTCAATTACTTTGTTCATTTGGTATCCACAAGCCAATTCTCTTTTTTCTTGTAAAGCCATCGGGCCTTGCTTTGTTGTGTAATCAGGCGCATTTCGACCCATTTGAGTTATCTTCAGTATGTAAAGAATTTGGGGAAGGAAATTACTTTATAAAGGTGTAGAATGAGTTAAGCAGGTACGTACTAAATAAGACCAGTGGAGGGATATTATGTTTTTGTTTTTTGGGATCTTGGCAGTCTGTTCGTTCTCGTTCGTCTCCCTTCCATTTCCGTCGGATTGCGTGGACTTCTACTAAGAAAATCGCTTCGGGATTTGTAATAAGTTGTTCCTTTATAATGTTCCCGTCTGTTCATACATTTCAAATATTTCTAGAATATCAAGTTTTGGTCCTTTGCTTTGTTTGTGTGCCAATGTCATAGAGTTTGTCATAGCGCCAGGCTCGTGTGCATGGTTTTGTAGGTGCGTCGTATAATTGGAATCGGCCTTGTTGTGTAAGAAAGATCGTAAGTGTTCTTTGTATCTTGTCCTATCCATGTATACCATATCACAATCCTTGCATGTCAGTTTGTACATACCGCTGTTCTCGTGTATTGATATGTCATTCAGTTTTGGTTTCAGTTTGTTTCTGATGTTGTTATTAGTGTTGTATGCAGTCTGCAGTTTGTATTTCCTAAGGAATTTTGATCGTTTGTATGTCTCTCTGCCTACGAATGTTACTGAAACCCACTGTTTGTCGTTCTTATGGGTTTTTTTGTTGGTATTGTGTAGCAAGTTTGTCAATGTCACGTTGTTTGTAGCTATTCTGTAAATTATGCTTAGCAGTCATGGAGATGGAGTGGGCTCTCTGCACCATTCATCCGTACGCTGCTAGCTTATGGTATGTATGGTATGATCAGTTGTGGTTGGTTTTCTGTATATTTTGTAGTCTAATCGTGTTTGTTCGCGTGTCACGATTATGTCCATATAGTTGAGTTGTCCGTTTGTTTTTTTTTCTATAGTGAAATTTATATTTGGATGTATTTCATTCATATAAGTAAGTAGTTCGTCTTGTTTATTTTTTTGTGAGTCAATAATGATGAAACAGTCATTCACATATGGTCTGTAAAGTATTATATTGAATCTTTTGACAATTTTGCGTATAAAGACTTTTTTTAAAGGTTGTAAAAATATTTCTACATTGGATATCTTTTTAAGAGAAAAAAAAATTCTAATGGTACCTTTAAATTCAATGAATTTATGAATTTGCCTCGTAATTTAAGGAATTCAAACTCAAGAATAGATTTGAAAAAATTGAACAGTTTATGGCTTCATGATAACGATTGAGGTTTTTTATCAGTTGATGGAGTTGTGCCGGTTGTTGTGGAAATATTTCATAGTCTAGACAATAGGCAATATTTGCACATTATATTCAGATAAAATTCAATATATGTATGTAAATAATCTTGAAATAATATTGTAGGTTCTGAAGGAGGCCATGAAGAAGAGGCCAAAACGTTAACATTAAAAATATTTTTTTTTAATTTAAAGAAAACAAGAAAATAGATTTCTCTTTTCAAAAGCAAAAACGGTAAATAAACAAAAGGTGATTCTACACCCAAACAGCGAAAAATAGAGGCTTAAAGTTATAATTATGAATTATTGGAGTTGAATTTACTTGGAAAAGTCTGTAAATGAGTAAATATTATATCTCATAAGTATATTTGCGAAAAGCCAATAATTTAAGGGTGATCTACTACATTCCAATCACGGTATGTGTGCAGTCGCAAAATTTTTATAACTACGGTAGCAAGGTGTAGTAATCAAGCAGACACACAAGCAAACTGCTTCCTATCTCTTATTCAAAATTTTAATGGCCGATTTAGGAAAATATTTAATTACTTCCATTCTTAGTCGTAACTTGTAAAATAGTTCTCTTTGTTATATTATTAATGTAATTTTATATCAGTTTTCCTTTATATTAAATTTAAACGTTTCGCTGTAATTATATTCTTCATGAGATTTGACTTTTATTATTATTTAGAATCTTTTTCGTTATTCTTTACTTCAGTTGAGTTTTCTTAAAAAAAAATTTTTTTTAATCCACCAATTAAAATTTTCAACATGGAAACATTCACTTAGTGCACCTCAACGGTGTATTACATTACCGAAGGCAATCGCACGCGGCTAAGTGAGCAGCTGATGCGATTTTACCGTGTACACAGTAATGGAAAGAAAAAAGCTCGGGAATTTCTAGGACGGATGGAGGGTTCGAGAGTTCACGAAAAACCGCAAGCACGGCAGACGGGTGCGCGTGGCGCATATGGCCTGACAGCATAAAACATAACAGGGATTTCCTCATTTTCGAACGAAAAGCTTCATCCCGGTGAACGATTCCAGAAAACTAGTGCTCGGTTAGATAGAAGTTCTGCCTCGAACAAGTTGAAGTTTATCTGTGCAATTTTAAGATAGTGTCCCTTTGATATTTGATATAAAATCCAAATAGGACTTTGATTTGAACGAGACTCATCCAGATCCTGAAAACCGGGAACAAAATAATGTTAACTAAAAAGGTGTAGTGATTTGTGTGCAATTCGGTGATGCGCAGTTTTTGCGTCTATTTCTGGTGACGGACGACGTTTGTGCACTCGAGCATTTGGTGGCGTCACGCCGAGCCACATGCAATTTCAAGTTGGCATGAAAAGAGTGAATTATCCGAACAGTGATGTTATTTTCCCAAGCGTGGGAAATTTAAAGTATGTAATGGGATATATCCTATCAATCGTGTGTTTTAAAATGATTGCCATGAAAAGAACAGTAAAGTGCAGATCTCAAATTTATGATGTTGGAATTGAGTAGAAAGTATTAGGAAAGCTTGACGCTTCGTTCCCTGTTGCACACAGCAACGAAAATTTATTATTTTCTCCAATTTTCCTTCTTTTCGGTTTCCATCTATATTGTAAATACAAAATTTCGCATAGTCTTATCTTAGAAAGTTGCCAAACAACAAATACAATCTACGCTGTCATCATTGAACCGAGTAACGAGATATCAGAAAATATATGTATAGTATACAGATTAATATTCGCGAATACTTGCGCCATGAAACTTCTTTTAAACAAGCAACTCTTTTGATACGATTTTTGAGCTGAGACAGTTCTCTCAAAGAAAAATAAAAAAATAATCACAGACTGTTCGAATAAGTCGCAATAGTAAGACACTTTACAGCTGAATTAATAATTTTTACACTTTAACTGCGAGAATCTTCTTGGATAAGTAAGAAACTTTTGTGGACATAAGATCTTTGGTGGGTTACTATCGAAATTTAATTTTTGTAAATCGAGGCGGCAAATAAATTTGTACAAATTCGCACGAGTGCTTAATGTCCAGAAGTGATTCTTTTGTATTGTCCGGGAAGATTTGCGAGAACGTCTTCCGATCCGAAAAGTATATCGTCGGGTGTCGGCCTGCCTCAATGGATGCGATCGTGGATAGAGAAAGATGTGGTATGAATTCTCGATGTGGAGAGTTGCATCAAAAACTGCGCAAATCGGAGATTGCTGAGAGCGACGCATTGTCAAGTCAAACTCATTTGTATTGTGGCGATGATTGTATTAGAAATGATGTGTCATAAGGCACAAGGGGAATATTTTTGAAAAGAAAGTTTCATTGTTATAAAACAGTTTGGACAATAACTAATTCATCTTTATTAGCATTTCACCACATCATCAGCGGGCGCCCGGCGACGATGTAGGTGAGTACACCGTCTTTTTTCTCTTTTTACATTTTTTTAAATATTTATATGTATTAGTATCTTGGTAATAATATGTTCAAATATATTGACTAAAAAGAGAAATATGCAAAAATTGGAAAAAAAGGTGCGGTCAAATATTTCAGGCATCTAGTTGCTGGATTGTGTTTTTCGTACTTAAATTGCTAGGTAATATCAATACAACGAACATAGAAACCAATGAAATTTTATATGGTTTTTTTTTTGTATATTTTATCGGGTTTCGTTAGTTATGAATTTGTTTGTATATTCCCTTTAATTATATTCGAACGGAACAACGGATATGAAATTCTTCATATATTGGGTATCTTGCATTGAACAATTATGAAATGAAAATATTAATTACAGTAAAATATGCATCTTGTTAAATGGAATAAACTTTATATATCTGTTAATTTTTTGTTGATCAACTTTCCTTAATTTTTACAAACAATACACATAGTTAATGCGAAATGAAATTGTATTAAGACAAGAATTAAACTGGAAAATAAAAGAAATGTCTGATTAAACCCAAAATTCGGTCTTTCCATTTTGTTCGAACTGATCAGGTATAGGACCCGCATCGATGGCAGGCTCCTCCGCTAATATGGGCTAGCCATCGGGTGCGCTCTTCCTTTTCGTTTGTTAACAGGGGCTCTTGCCGGGTAGAGTGGCTTTCCGCTCGCGAGCCCTTTTATGATATACGCTTATGTGGTTTCATAGCATAACGCTATAGCATAAATCGGTTACGTTTGTATTACTAATTTGAAGGAAACAGTCATAAAAAGTACTTTTGTATGAGTTGTCCACTCAAATGGGAAACACATGGCCACGTCTACGTTTGGGTCTTGATCCGTTTGGGAGAGTGCGAAGGGCACCACCTCCATCTGGATGCCCCACTCTTATTTGTGGGCCAAAAGAATCGTCGGGTAACGACGAAGCCCTCCTAAGTCCGTCTGTCTTCCCCGGGTCCAGTTTGTCCTTTGCATCAGCAATTTCCAACCTTTACTTGGTTACCTCCTTCGACACTTTTTTTTGACCACGGAATTCGTGGATGCGAAATTCTTTTGTAGTGGGTCCTTGGGCTGGGGGAAAGAACCCACTCTACGACACCGCAACGCTAGCCTGCCAGCGCATTCTCGCGTCCCCAGATAAGGCCAATCTCAGCGGGTCCCAACATCCACATCCGCTGAGGCAGCAGACCTCCGCTGCAGTCCTTCACGGACATTCTCTATAAAATATTTCACTACAAAGGCTCCAGAATAAGTTCATACCATGTTGAAATATTCCAGGAATCTATAAACGACCTTGCGCTTTTTATGGGTTTTGTACTAAAATAAAAACCCTATTGTGATCATGACCTGTGTCTGTCCGTCCGTCTATTTGTATGTCACAGCAGGTTTTCTCCGAAACTATATATATGTAGAAGCTACAGCCATGAAACTTTTTGGAAAGGCCGGAAGTGGTGACTTCTTTAAAGTTCGAGATTGAAAATTTTTTCAAAGAGTTTTAAAAGGAGTCTTCCCATATAGGGAGGTGACCCTTCAAAAACAATTTTTCACCATTGGAATTCGAGTAGGGTGTCATTAGAAAGGTATCAATGAGATCTTTTCAAAGCAAGTCTTAAAATTGCCTTATCGCTATCGTGGGGGGCAGGGGAAGGGGAAATGTACGGACTTTTCGTGTACCCCCGAAAAATCTGAAAAAAATCATGGATGTAGGCCTTTATGAGTACAACAACAACGAATACATAAAAAGTTGAAATTCACTCAACTTTGTTAGTAATAGCATGATTTACCGGTTTTACATTTTTGCATAAAACCTTAAGAGTACTTTTAAGTTCAATAAAACTTAGTACACAAATAGTTATTTATAAGATTGATCTATCCTTAAAGATCGAATGGTATTTAAGGAAGTTATAGCAGTTTGAGTTCTCCAGTATTACTATGGAACAACGTTGGCTGTATTATGTCTATCGAACAAAATGCGCTTTTTCCTGACTCAGACACTACAGGTTTGCTAGGATTTGCATGAAAGTTTCAGGACTGATAGATATCATAAATATCTTTGAGAATCGGTTCATCCAGTGTTATCAGTAATCGTAAAATAAAATAGTGGCTGTTTTAAATGAAAAGATTTAATAATTGTGAGTTATTTTTCCCCAACTTCAACGTTTAAGGTACATGATTTAATTAAATGAATGACTGAAGATGAGTACCTACCATTGATACTCATACGTGAAACAAGTCGAGAAGGCAGGAGAGAGCTCCCAACAGAAGGGATTTGTAACCATTCTAGGGTTCGAAAAAACATTTCTGATGCAATGAATGTATGATTTGAATTATTCACCCAATATTTGTTTAAGAAATCATCCAAAGATGTAGAGTTTTGTTCATAAGCACATAACAGCAACGATTTGGTTCCATGTTCAATAATTTTTCTCTTGGCTCAACATGTGTTATTGTTTTTATAATTCCATACAGTTGAAAAGGCGATAACTCACTTAATTGCGATTCGGTTTCCATGAAATTTCGTAGGCATAAGGGTCTTATGTTAACCTACATTATTATAAAACTTTAAGAAGGTTAAGAGTACCGTTTCGATTTTGGAGGAAAAATGTAAAATTTACAAATCATGCTATTACTAATAGAGTTAAGTGAATTTGGGTTTCTGAGGTATTTGTTGCCCTTGGACTCATAAGGACCTACTTCCTTGATTTTTTCAGATTTTTGGCTCAAAGGTGGTTTGTGCATTTTACCTCCCCCTGGAGTTTTAATGCAAAAAATGATTTATTTTTCAGATTGTGAAAGTGCTTAGACCTTTCATTTGATACCCTACTCAACTACCCTTAATGGAAAAATTTGTTAAGAGCCACTTCGTTATAAGGGGGCACCCCCTTAAAAAATTGATAGATTTGATAAGACCTAAACATTTAAGAGAGCACCACTTCTGACCTTTCCGGAAAGTTTGAGCTTTGTAGCTTCCATAGCTTTGGAAGAAAATTCTTGTGACGCATGGATTGACGGACAAATGGACGGGCGGACGGACGTAGGGACAAATGGATAGGTTGACGGACAGGATGGAAAGCTAGTAGGTTTTTGCAAGATTCCTTTCAGAAAGCCTTAAAAATCATGGAGCTAGATCGAATTGCAAATAACTTAAAGGCTGAAATTTATTGAAATTTGCTAATAGTAGTAGGATTTAATATTTTTGTCAGTAAAACTGTATTAGTACCATAAAATTGGATGAAATCAGCCATTTAAGTATTTCTTTAAAATATCATTTTATTCTATAAGTTTCAATAAAATTTACCGACGTTATAACCATTTGAATTTCCTCCGAATACGACAGTAATATACGATTTTTCTACTACATGGGCTTTCCATCGAACCAAACATTACACTTTCGATTGAATCTTCTCCAAATTTTCAGATAAGATGTATAATAAAATTACATTTAAGATTCAGGTCAGTCAATGATTTTAGTAATATTGGAAAAAAATATTGGCTGGTTAAAATTGAGTTTTTTTAAAGCAAGAATATATTTTTTGTGCATATCATAAAAGTTTTTCTTGAATTAAATCATTCTATCTATCCATATATTGTAGGTTAAGTATAAAGCCCTTTTGACATGAGCGTTGTTTTGTCTACCCAACTTGTGCCAATATAAATTGCTTATTTTTGTTGTTCAAAGAAAAATATAGTTTAATATGTTGATACCGTTAGTTTGAAATATTGAAAACTCAAATTCTATACACTGTTCATGAAATATTTGGCAATATTGTCCGTGAAAGAGAAAAAAGAATTTGAGTACTATATTTCATGCAAAAGAACACTAAAATGCTTATATCATGAATATCATTTAAATTTGTTGATATTTGTAGTACATCTGATTAATCTATGTACAGTAGTATGTTCCCCATTGCATTCATGCATAGTAATGAAACTATCAAAAAATCGAGCAAAACGAAAAATTGAAGCTGAACTTATAAAAATACACTTTTTCTAATGACAACGGCTTACTAATCTCAATAACTGGAATCCATATGCGTAAGTGAAGAAAAATCCCTTCTAAAATCGAAAAATTGGAGTTTTCGTAACGGGTTTCGTCCTCTGCAGTTTCTGGATTAGGATGCCTTTCAGGTGAGACCAAATAAATAACTAGTGAATCGTAGTATTTCTAGTTTTGTATACTTCGCTCATTAAAGACAGCATCAATGGAATCTTGCCTCAGCGAGCTAAAGTTCTGGGCCCGCTGGATGATCTTGCCTGGCGACAGTTACGCGTGCTGGCAGCTAGCTACTACGGTATCTTGGAGCGGGTTCTTTCCGCCAGCGCATGGATCCACTACAAAATATTTCACGCCAGGGCTCTTGCTCTATTGAAAATTGATCGAAACGAAAAAGGCTGAGGCCAGAACTAAAGGGAGCTATTTAGCGATTTTTCTTACTTTTCTTATTTTAAAAGAGCGTGCTCCGAGGACGACTTCGTTATTGACGAGGAAAACGATGGCCCACGAAATGAAGTGGGGCATTCTGATGAGGTTGGTGCGCTTTTGTATCCCTCCCAGCCAGACCTAAGGTCGCGGTGGCCCGAATTAACAAGCGATGACTCCGCATCCTGGCAAAAGCCCCTGCAACATAAAAATAACTACAGCCCGATCGCGGAGTAAATTGAAGGATAGTTAACCATCGTGGTGGGTCTCATATCTATGTGGAAACCGAAGTGTTCCAGTTTAATCTGCATAGCTCTATTCATTAAAAGAAATATTTGCCTCTTGTATCAAAATTGACAATACCTAAAATATACGATGTGAATTCATTTGTACTTGTAAAAAGCGTGAGAATACATGATACAGTTGCACAACTATCACTTTAGTTTGCATAATTGTGCTGTTTTGTTGCTTTAATTATGAATTCCGCTTATAATTAATATTTATTTTTTAATTGCATACCATTAAATAAATATTACAAAACAAATAAGACCATTATACGAGTATTATAAAATGATTGTATATATTGTAATAATAATAATATAGCTTGAATACGTAAGGTTGGTGCGCGAAAATTTAGATTTTCAAGCAGAATATATATACTTAAATTTATGTTTCGATTTTACTATGATTTTTTCTTTTGTAGTGAACAAGAATTTTCAAAAAGTCCGTAAAGGACTGCAGCGATGTTCTGCTGCCTCGGCAGAAGAAGGTGTCGGTATCTGCCGAGAATGCCCTCGTCTGGAGACGCGTGAATGCGCTGGCAGGCTAGCATTGCGGTGTCGTGGGGCGGGTTCATTTCCCCAGCACGAGGACCCACTACAAAAAATTTCGCACTCACGAATTTGGTTGTAGATCAAGAGGCGACCGAAGTCGCAAAAAGTGTAGATAGCTACACCGAGGGAGATAGAACTTGTTACGAGAACAAGTGGAACCTGAAAAGAAAGGCGGACTTGGGGTAACCTCGTCATTACCCGACGAAGCTCATGGCCCACAAATGAAAGAGGGGCAACCGGGTGGTGGTGGAGCCCCTTCGCACCCACCCAACCGGAATAAATGTATATATATTTTGTTGCAGTGGCCAGGTATTCCTCTTCTGAGTGGAAAACTCATACAACTTGAATTGCATGAACTTTTCCATCAGAAGGGGAGTACCCCGGTGACCAATTTATGTCATAGAATTACACAATTTGATTGCATAACTCTATGCCATAAAGAGGCACTCTGCTTGGGCCACTCAACCCGCGACGTCACCTGAAACGAGAAGTATTGATTAAGTACCCGGCGGCTGGCTCATGTTTTGAGGTGGAAGCCTGCCACCGTACCGGGTCCTATACTCGGTCAGAATTTGGGAAAGGAAAGACCGAAGGGTATGGTATTAATTCATTTTTTTAATTTTTTTCCTCTTTCCGAATAACACAATTAGGTTTTCAAATTAATTGTCTAAAAGCAATATAGGAACAATATGACAATATTTGATATTTCTTATATGACTAAAGCTTCATGGATAATAAATTTGTTGTCAATAATTGTTATTGTGTTCGATTCAAGTGATCTACTAAATACATCAGTCCGTAACATAAACATTATCCATCGAAGTTTAGAATATGATAGCAGACTTCTAATACAATGTTTCCATTTCTTCTCTTTGACCTTTTTTTTTTGAACAAAATAATTATGTATTTGTTTTGTCTTTTTTTTTGTGTCTTAAATTTTTTTGTTCTATTTCAGCGCAATCGGTTTGCGATATTTTTAAATATATCCTTATTTTTAAAATGGGAAAAACATGCAAAAAAAAAAAAATATATATATATATATATATATAACACAGTAAAAGGGTACTCACCCGCATGGTCCTCCGAGCGCTCGACGACGATGCAGATGGTCCTGTAATTCCGACTCTGTAACATCTATTTCACCTCTATATACAAAATCAATTATAGTCTTTAGATCTCTGTAGATTATATCTGCGGGTAGTATAATTGTTGGATGTTTGCATGGATTCTCTAATAACAGTTTTTGAAAGTATGTTGAGCAAGCTCAACAAATGATTGATCTTCTCGCAATTGTTGAAAAACGGTGGTCATAGTACTTTGATAGTTGTTCCATCTTCAACTAAAATACTGATGACTTCTTACGGCCGTTTTAATTGATTTTTTTTCCTTAGATGAAACAATGCAGCGTATATTTTATAAGGACGATTAACTTGGTGAAGCATACATTATAACTTTGCACTGTTCCCCGCTCTGTTCAGTTTTCACTTGTTCTGTCAGCACCCAAGCATTCACCTTTAGTCAGTTGTTTCGTCTCCTCGTTCACTTTCTTCGTTCTCTCGTAACAAGTTTGGTTCCCCGCCGCTGCGCCCGATACGATAATGCTTGCACAACCAAAACAAAAATAAAAATTTCGCTACCAATACAACAACGTTCAATCGCGAGGGAAGCAGGGGTCGACAAACAATCGACAATCGTTAAGCGGCTAATTATCTCTGCCCGATAAATATTTTAATTAATCGCTCGTTCGTTTTACGACAACTTCCATTTTTATGTTATCGATTTTCCCGTCCACGCTTTATCGGTCTTTTTCGTCGGAAATATGCGCTCACACACACTCGCCCACTATCACGCGCGCCCTGAACGCACACACAAACACGATCCCAATTGTTTCCCACTTGCGAACGAGGACGACGAACGGCAGCGATCACACACCAGACGACGAAAAAAGAAAAACTCCTTTTCGGTGCATCGAGCACGTTTTTATTTCAACATTTCAACTGCGCTCGCCTTCGCCTTCCACCAAATACGTGCGCCAATGCATCAAGTTCAATGTTCAGACGCGGACCTTTTGCACTCGCGTTTTCCATTTGCCCCGGAGGCAGCAAATTTGATTTTTGACACTTTACACGCCTTTTCTTGCATCTCCCTGGACGTGGGCAAATAAACACTTGTCGCAGCACTTACTGAGAGGAATTTATGCAGTGGTCCGCCACTCGCATGTCTAATTCGCAATTCAAGAAATTCCTTGGCACCAAAGTACACGTCCGAACCCCAGGTCGCGCATATAAACATGGAACATCCACGGAGCCGGCACACAGAAGTCGCAAGCCTGTTCCTGGACCTAAAATACACTTTTGGACTCTGCCTTTCGCAAAAACGTTCGTGTTTTAAGAGCGATTGTTCCTTACACCGCCGTTTATTCGGAATTTTGCTTTGCACGACAGATGAGCCTGTTAAAATATTTTACTGTACTTGCTTCTGCTGCTACTACTACTGCGTGCATCTTTCAAATCACTCTTCACACGTGGCCGACAGGCGGGATATGTTTTAACGTTACCGTTCGCTAGCAAGGACTTGGACTCGGCGGTTTTCTCGTCCAAATAGAGACTCAAGTACTTGTCACTTGGCTGCAAGGAGTTGTCCGAGACCTTGTTGGATTTCCCTATGATCTAGCGCTTGGGGTGTCGCTTGTCTGTACCACTGCGCGCCTTGAGAGAGAAATTGCGTAACTTCCGCGAATGTTCTTTGCTTTTGTTAGCATTCAGGAACGATGGGCTTTTGGCAATATTTCTACAAATATTGTTTGATTTTTGCACCAAATGCTGGGACTTGCTGCCAGTACCGTACAGGCTATGTTTCGAGTAGATATTGCAGTTCCTGTATTGGGTCTTCAGAAGGAGACTGTTGGGGTCAGCTTCATCGAGATGACTGTAGCACGTTATCGGGTCCGAACTGCTCAGATTATGGGCAACTATGTTCCTGTACTGGGTGTTGCAGTAGATGTGAGCGTCAGTGTAATTTAAATTATGGAAATCATTACCTGAACTATCACCAGCACCGGCACTAATTCCCAAACGTGGGTTATCTGTCAAGTCTCCTTCCTCACTCAATGACAACTGCCGCTGTCAAAAGTATTCCATCGTACCAGATCAATCTCAAATCGTACCAGTTCGATCGCAAATTGTTCTAGTTCAATCTGAAATTGTTCCAGTTCAATCTGCAGTCGTACCAGTTCGATCGTTTCAATTGATCTGGGACATTTTATGCTTGAGTTTTTCTTTAACCCTTTAACTGCTCGATTACTACACTTTTTTTATCCTTTGTAGTGTTTAAGTGGATGTTAATTTGCCCGTAAAGGACTGCAGTGGTGGTCTGTGCCTCAGCCAGCAAAATTAATACTGCACTGGATATGGCCTTGATGGGGACATTTAGTTCATCACTCCGCTGAGCCTTGGAAGAGGTTAGTCACAAGCTAGTTTGAGAGTTAGCTCCACGGTCTCCGTATTGTCCACCTTTGAAGATAAGATTGGAGGCTAGACCTCTAGCGTGTATTAGATAGCTGTTCTAATTGTTTCTCCATCTGTTCCACATTTCCAGCCATCGTCTGCCTGACGAACAGCAGCTGGCCCGATTCAGAAGTCGTGATTAGGTTTGAGGCGTATATCTGACTTCTGGTAGCACTCCTACTCCATGCGTGTTGCTCAGCACAATAGGTGGATTCGATTGGCTGATACCGCTTTTGGGCACTGCTTCCACACTCGATATGAGCCAAGGCATCATATTTTTGGATTTTAGATCCAGTTGGGACGGGTGTGTGGGGCACCGCTACTACCTGGATGCTCCACTCTTAATTTTTGGCCCTGATATTCCTCGGCAAGGACGAAATCGCCTTACATCTCACACGCGGTGAACCGGTTATTCGTCATCGCGTTAACTCGTAATCTCTTTCGGTTATTAACTTCGGCCAGAGACACCTTTATATCAGTCAATACATATCCATGTCTTCAAAATGTGGATGCAAAAAGATACATGGCGTCTAACATATTTGAGTTTTATCACACGGTTTATGTATATTTCTTTAATCTGTTTTATAAAGTGAATACTTTTGGAACAGTCGTTAGAGTAAACTATTATCTATTCTTCTCATAAGTATTTATTACATTTAGCTGTCATACCTAATATGCTCGAACTCATGGACCTTAACCCAAAAGCTCTTCAAAAGCTTTTCTTTTTCGATACCTTAAAAATAAACTAAGGATTTTTTTACGTTATTAACAGTGTTGTGCTATGAGTCAGTTTTTATGAAGTAAACTTGTAATACTCTATTTTGCCTATCAATTCTAATCTTTAAGTATGCAAGACACGATTTTTAAGTAGTGCTGCTTTGCTTAACACAATTGACTTTTACTTCAACGGAAAGAAGAAAACTATTCGAAAGATTTTCTACAACTTCTATAACGTCTCTCAAACTATTGGTTAATATAGAATTTATACTACGTTTCATTTCATTTTTTTTAGTAAGGGACATATCATAAATTGTCGTTATATTACTCTTATTGCCTTGCTTTGTAGGTAAGAATATTGATTTATTAAGCTAGAAACATCAAATTATGCATGTAGGGGTAAAGTGGTGCTCTCTTCAATGTCCAGCTACATAAAATTTTATAAGGTATTTAAGGGGGGCCTCCCCATACAGGGGAGTGGCCGCCCTCCCCAAAAAAATTGTGTATCAAAGATATGGGTGTCAAATGTCCTCATTCATGTAGCTACAAAGAATTCCATAAGTAATTTAAATAGCTATCGGAGCCATCCAAAAAACGAGATCGATATCCGTGCGACGTAATGAAAGCTTCAATGTAGAGCAAAAATTATCGTATGGATTTACATTAAATTGATGTGAAAAGGGTGAAGTGATCCATTTAAAGTTTAGCTAAGACAAGTACTGCAAAGCAAAACAGGCAGTCCTTCACGGACATTTTAATACCTACTTCTCACTACAGTATTCAGGTTGATCTTGCTTGGAACTACTCTCGCACATAGCTCAAAGCCTCCCGCTCAGTTCAAAAATTCCGCAGAGCGCAGAACTATATGGCACCACAAATGACTATTCCTACACACACACACACCTGGCGTTGCAAAGGATGATGAAACCTCGAGAAAAAACCTTCACTTGACCCTGCTCGCACTAACTATTTGGGTTGAAAATAACGAAATAATCGCCGGGGCGCCTCACACGATTCAGCAATTTGAACATCTCATGGCGGTTGACAGATAGAGATTTGTCATTTTTGTCAACTGTTTAGCAAATTGCGCAAGGACTGCAGATTTCTGTCGGGTATCGCTCCGAAATATTAGAGGATATTACAATTTCTTCCAAAAGTTTACTGATCTTTGGACATTCTTGTTGTAAAAATGTGCTTCGGCAACTGATAATTCAGGTAATATAATGATCTATTCTAGAACTTCCATTGGAAGTAAGCAATACACATGAAATATCTAAAAATCCGCTATTTCAAATTTCAAAGCATTTTCAAAGACAGTACTTCAGAATATTTCACTAAGGAGAGCATTTATCCTTATTGCCAGGTACAGCTTGATGTTTTACTCTACCTTTTTGTTTCCAACAATTTCTAGCAAACTCATTAAAAGTACAAACAAATGATTCATATCATTCGAAAAGAATGATGCATATCGTGAGAAGCGAATTTCGTTACAATTTTCAAATAGAAAGAATTGATTTAAGCATCTTTGTATAAGATTACAAATCAACATCTTTTGTGTTTTTCTAAAATAATCAAAATACACTGATGAATTTCAATGCAAAAGACATCAACAGCGAAACTCATCCATGGAATTGGACTGTTATTGTTTTTCATGTAAGTGCAATCCTCGATTCCTAGTTTTGAAATGCACTTCCAAGTGTCAAAATGATATCAACGATTTTACTTTGAATTTTCTGGTTGTTTCCAAAAATAACTATTAAACACTCACCAAAGTGCGTAGAAGCATCCTTTAGACCACCAAGGCACTTTGAGGCCTGTGAGTAAAATTATGTGTGCAATAAGAGTATAAACTTCTTGGATGGCAAAAAACCAAAGTATCGCCTGTTCCATGCAGTTTTGATGTGACGCTCAGCAGCTTGGTTGCAGATCGTTCATTCAGAGCACATTCCAATATCTCTGATATGTGATTCATTAAAACACCGGTAAATTATCTTAAGATCGAAGTATCAGCCTTCTTTAAGCCATCAGGTTTGCCAAGAGTGTCCAATGCTGAGCGCAAATGTTCATCACTTTCTTGTTCCGTTGTTCGATTCATATTTGAGCATCGACTCCCCTTGTTGCAATACCAGCATTCCCTATGTATACTGGCACGCACTGGGAGCTTACTTTGATGTATATCCTATATACACATCAAGGCTCCCGGCGGCATTGAGAACTCACTATATAATACCTACATGCTACTGGCTAATATAAGATTTTTTTATTCCACTTCAGCTAATTAATATACCAGAGAATAAGTTAATGAAGTCTTATATTTGCATATTTATAAACTTAGAGTGTTGATGGAGCAGTTTAACTTGGATTATATTTGTTAGTTATTCAAAGGGAAAAGGAAATTCGGAGAAACCAATCTATTTATCAAAGCTTTAACTGTTACTTGGTCTGACGCCTTGAGCAAGTAGTTATATTTACGAACCAATTGATTAATAATCCAACTGCCAGCCCCAGGTACAAAGCCTTGGGACGCTCATACTCGGGCTAACGGCTTGAGTATGCAGTCAGATTGATAAATCAATCAATTATGAGTTCAACTGGAGGCCCCGGCCATAACTGTCTCGGGGAGCTTATACTTGGGCGGATGTGTTAAGTATGCAGTTGAACGTGTTCTTGATTAGCTTATCCCGGGCTAGGTGCCTTGGGATAGAATAAGCTCGGGCGCACGCCTTGAGCCAGCGAATAGATAAATATTTCTCGATTTTCTTGATTCTATAATTTTCTTTTATTATATTATTATTCTGACTCAATTGCTTACCAGCTAAAATAATGAAGACAATTTACCAATTTATCCATGATACGAAGCCGCGCCCACAGATGCTTTGGTTACAATTCGCAGCTTTTCGTATATGTATGTTGTCATTTACAGTACACAGAGAGGAAGGACGGAACACGGACCGGGTAATATTAAGACTGCGGCTCCCGTAACCCCCTACACATTTCTTGTAGTTTTCTTAGCTCTTCACGTCCGAAGATTCGAAGCCTACTCCCTATTCACGCGGGCCAAGACTTGAAAAGAAGAACAGGAGTCTCCCATCCTCCATGCAGCCAGAGCTCACCATCCCAACAAACATATGACAGCCAGCCACAGGTTACTGGGAAAAGAAAAGCCATAACATATGCCGAAGAACTACAAAATCGAATGCAAAACAGCATCCTTTTACGTGTCCTAGATACAAAGTTATGTGTAGTGAATTAAATAATTTCAAAATCCGTAAAGGACTGCAGCGATGGTCTGCTGCCTCGGCAGAGGAAGGTGAAGATATCCGCCGAGGATGCCCTTGTCTGGGGACGCGTGAATGCGCTGGCAGGCTAGCATTGCGGTGTCGTGGGGCGGGTTCATTCCCCCAGAACAAGGACCCACCACAAAAGAATTTCACATTCACGAATTTCTGGGGTCAAAAAAGAAAGGCGACAGAAGTCGCAAAAATTGTAGGCAACCATTCAGAGAGAAAATGACTTGTTCAGAGAACAAGTGAAACAAGTAAAAATGGGCGGACTTAGGGTAACTTCGTCTTTACCCGACGAGGCTCATGGCCCACAAATAATAGAGGGGCAACCGGGGCAACTGGATCAAAATCCATAAATGTTGCAGTGGCCAGGTATTTCTCTTCTGAGTGGAAAACGCATACAACTTAACTTGCATGAGCCTTCCCATCAGAGGAGAAGTACCCCGGTGACCAATTTATGCCATAGAACTATGAAATTCGATTACATAACCCTATGCCATAAAGAGGCACCTTGCTCGGGCCACTCAACCCGCGAAGTCACCTGAAACAAAAGGAGGTTAATCAGTGCCCGATGGCTGGCTCATTTCTGGCGTGGAGAGCCTACCATCGTACCGGGTCCTATATCCAGTCAGAGCAGAAGGAAAGAAAAGACCGGGATATAAGTTCAATTCAACATTCCTTTATTCTCATTTACTTCTAACATGCCGATTGGTATCGTTTAATTTCAAATTGTACCATTATTCGCTATAAGTAATGTGTTCGAGGGATTTTTTTTTGTTTTTTCTCAGTTAGAACAGAGATAATCAAATTCTAATGCTCTATTGATATCATTAAAGGGAGAGGAATATAGATATTTAAAAAAAAATATGATGAAACGGTAACAAAAATGAGAATATACCAAAAAAATTCATACACAAAGAAACTATAAAAAAATTAACATAAGAAATGATTTGCAAAGAAACTAAAGTAAAATTTACATAAAAAATGATTTGGAAAGAAAATACACAAAAGGGTACCTACCCACATCCCCACGAGCGCTCGAGAACGATGTAGGTATCCTGACAACTGGAAGGATATCAATTACTTTAACTGGCTTATTATTGCCGTTCGGCTATTCAAAAAAACAACAACACCAAAAAGTATAATATTAATTAAAAACTATTTCTCCTCCCGGTATCTTCACATTCGGTGCATTTCGCGTTTTGTCGGTTTTGTATTTTGTTGTAGATCTTAGTTTCTTTACAACCAATATTTAAAGGGTAAAACTTTGTAGATGTTTCCTTTCACTTTTAATTTTTTGTTTTTAAATAAATCATTGTCTTCCAAGTTTTGTCACACGATCGATTAAGTCGAGCAATCGGAAGACTTTACAAGATCGCGTTTATCCGCAACCTGATTTTCACGGAGTATGGGAATCTGTGAGTTGAAATTGGAATGAGAAAAATAATTCTGGCATGGGGAGAAAGCTTAATCCATTGCCACCCATTGCAATCTCTTCAAGCACACACGTTTGACATTTTGAGCGCACATTCACTACACATTGCTTTTCTTGCAAACCGTAATCCACGGCCCGGTTAATACAAGATATGATTCGATTTTTCTTCGAGCGTTCCATAACGCTTTCCACATAGAAAATATAATTAACCTGACATTCTCGTTTTTTACTCTTCGATTCCTATTCATCAAACAACTTATTCGTCATATTCTGCGAAATATGTTTAAAAGCCATCAACTCTGTTCTAGAAAAACCGCCACACCGGCTAGAAAACCGTAATTCCCGCTATATCAATTGTCATGTGCCACTATATTCCCGTTGACCACGTTGCATTCAAGAAAGCAATTAGCGGTGCACTGTCATTGCACGTACAATTGAACATTAACCGCCATACACTTTCCAAACAACCACTCAACGCATTCAATTTCACGGTTTTTCAGACTCGAGCACGTAAAAATTCCATCAACAACCCAAAACGCAAACAGTGACGAACCCGCACTCTTTTCAATCTATCTCGAACGAACTCTTGTCCGCTATTCTTTCTACACCTCATTTGGAACCGTGTAGTGAAGTAAGAGTTTCAAAAGTCCGTAAAGGACTGCAGCGATGTTCTGCTGCCTCGGCAGAAGAAGGTGTCGGTATCTGCCGAGAATGCCCTCGTCTGGAGACGCGTGAATGCGCTGGCAGGCTAGCATTGCGGTGTCGTGGGGCGGGTTCATTTCCCCAGCACGAGGACCCACTACAAAAAATTTCGCACTCACGAATTTGACTGCTGGAGATCCAGGGGCAACCGAAGTCGCAAAAAGTGTAGATAACTACGTCGAGGGAGACAGTACTTGTTTCGAGAACAAGAGGAACCTGAGAAGAAAGGCGGACTTGGGGGTAACCTCGTCATTACCCGACAAAGTTCATGGCCCACAAATGAAAGAGGGGCAAACGGGTGATGGTGGAGCCTCTTCGTACCCACCCAACCGGAATAAATCCATATATATTTTGTTGCAGTGGCCAGGTACTCCTCTTCTGAGTGGAAAACTCATACAACTTGAATTGCATGAACTTTCCCATCAGAAGGGGAGTACCCCGGTGACCAATTTATGCCATAGAATTATACAATTTGATTGCATAACTCTATGCCATAAAGAGGCACTCTGCTTGGGCCACTCAACCCGCGACGTCACCTGAAACAAAGAGAAAACAAAGGATTAAACTGTACCCGGCGGCTGGCTCATGTTTTTAGGGGGCAGCCTGCCACCGTACCGGGTCCTATACTCGGTCAGAATTTGGGAAAGGAAAGACCGATGGTTTCACCTTTAATGAGGCATCTCCATTTCTTCACAAAAAAAAAAATAATCGAACATGTAGGATATTAGAAATACCAATTTTAGTTTTTTTTTTTCAAGAAAATTACTACAGGAAATATTTATATACATTCATCCATTCCAATTAATAACGTGAATTTGAAGTAATTAGAATAATCTTTTTCGTTCGTATTCTATCCAAACGCGTGTAACGGATGTTACTTATTATAGATCAAACGCTGATTTGAAATTCTTGGTCTAAATAATTTTCAAACATGCCTATCCTATTGAACGTTTTATCGTTTTATTTAATTATAAGTTTAAAATTTTTCATGATCCAAAATCAAATATATTTTTGTTTTATCATTTCCATCAAACTATTTTATCATTTCTACTCTTTCTAAGTTCCTTGTGAATATTCTTTTATGCGGTTTTTGCATTTGATTATCTAAATTTAAATTATTTTTCGTTTATTCATCTGATACAAAATTCTTACTATTAAACATCAAATTACGTTACGGGAAAAATGCCAGCGGCAACCATGCACATACAATAAATTTCAAAACAAGTACCCACAAAATTCGGTATTTCCTCCATGAAGTGTTTGATTCCTGGTTAAGTTGAATACAACACCTTCCCTCAATTTGGTATTATTCTATTTACTTTGAGTCGAATATATTTTCACTTTTACCATTAATGCTTTTAATATATATTTTAAGCTATATAAAATCGATATTAAAAATCATTTAATTTTAATGCTAAGGCTCTGTGTATAAATCAATTTAAAGTTTGTGTTAATTATTAAATTGTTTTACTAAATATTTTCAAGACTTTTTAGCACTATTACAATTGTGTTTATATTGATTTTTTTTTCTTAATTTGTTTACAACTCTTATAATTAACTAGCTGAAATGGGATCAGCGACGCATTCTTATGTTTACAGAACAACGAACATTTTCCATAAATGCTGCGCATTCACTTTCCTATTATAGTATTTTGTTTATCATAAAAACTTATATTGCAACTACGTTTACACATTCAAGATGTAATTCCAGTGTCAGGCGTAATGTATATACTCGGTAATTTTCAACGTTATTAGTGAATTTTTTGTATTTTTATCAGGCTTTGTTTTTGCAATATTTTAAAAATGAAAAAGGAACATGCAAACGAAATATATGTATATATGATGCAATAAGAGGGTACTCACCCGCATGGTCTTCCGAGCGCTCGCCGACGATGCAGAAGGTCCTGTAATTTCGATTCTGTAAGAATGTAACCGAGCAGCAAAGTGTGATATAAATTCCACTGTATTGTTGATTTAAGAACAGCCAGAATAAAAAGTATAATGGTTTATAACCACCAGGCCGGAAGAATCCAGCATATTTACAATGTAATATTAACTGTTTATGACTTGCACATATGCGCATTTAAATCTCGTAGTCGTAATCAAAGTTGAAAATTCCAATCTTAGTGGATGTAATTTGAGGACTTTTATCCGTTCACATTGAGCATTATGGGCAAAAATTACTTATGTAATTCGAGTGTCATTAATTTACTGTAACTTTACAACTTGCACTAAACTTTCAGTAATATACGAATTTTCTTCTCGAAACGAGAGGTTGGTTCGTTGGTTGTGATAGGCTTTCAAGTGATATATATCTTAGCGGTATTTTTTTTTAACCCTTATTACAATTGGCGCCCAACGTGGGGCATAAAACATCCTAAGGGGGAAGGAAATTCGCGTCTTCTGACGAGTTGGTCCTTTACGGAGGATGTAAAGTACTCTGGTACTCGAGTCCCACTATCAGGAGCAGTGGAGTTGTGTGATACACTCTAGCAGTCGCTTCACGTGAGTTGTAGCTTCCGCTCTCCTTTGTTTGATTTTGTTTTCGCGACAGAATCCTTCCGATGTGTTGTCCCAGGCTAACCCCTGTAAGGACCTTCTATTTTCTTGATGGAACTGCCAGCCTGATGGGTTTACCTATCAGCATGGACTCTCAAGAAAATAGAAGGCTACGTTGCCTTTATGTTGCGGAAGGATTCTACTGATAGACGAGTGGTATCGGTTCAACGTTCGGTGGCGTATGCTGGAGTTGCGGAGCCCGGAATGCTTCCACGCGTCGGGAAATTTTGACCGCGTACAAAATCGTTACGGTAGCTCTACCACTTGTCTCGTCGAGTCATTTAACGTAGTTTAGAGACGGATTTTGTAACCTGTAATAAACATTAGCAGTCGAGCAGCCCCGTGGTGATCAGGAGTGGCTGCTCCTGAAGAGATAAGGTGGTCACCCCGTCGAAACTGCTTAGTTTCTTGTTTTACTAGTGTAAAGTAAACTACATCCGTCAAGTTTCCATCCTTTACGAAGAGATGAGAGGTTTACTTCAGCCACTTCAACATCTTTAGGTTTGACATTCCCCTTGTAATGCAACGACCTTCTTCGGAGAAAGTAACGGTTGCTTTTTGTGTAATGTTTGCGTTTGTCTCAAGCCTCCGTTTCCGCTAACTTTAACGAGGCAAAAAAATATTGAATTACTGTAGAATAGCTTAATTACACCTAATAGAACATTTCTAAAGATAATAAAAATTGATCGGTACGTCTTGTAGAGTAGAGTACGCGTGATAAGTATTTTGTAGTGTAGCTTCGTGGCTCGACAAGAACCCGCCTCATATGATCCCGCAAATGCTAGTCGTCAAGCACGCGTACGCGGTCGTTAAGCGAAGCTAGTTAGCTGAGCTCGGTGTTGTTTTAGCTCGCTGACACTTGTGCCAGACCATCGGCACCCGTGTCCTACACGGACATCTCAAAACCATTACAATGGCGCCCAACGTGGGGCCCGAAGGGGAAACAACACCACTCTGCTTCGAGTTCTCACATTTTTAATTTTGCTGTCGGCAGATGAACCGATTCAATTTTTATTGTCGCCCTCACCATTTGATATTGACGTAGCATACTTTGGAGGGTTCCGTAAAGTAAGGATAGAGTCACCGATAAACTTTCTTTTGGTGTTGTTTGTCTTGTCTTCGGTATAATAAGGTCTATAGTATCTTCTGGAGTTCTTCGTTCGTGGTGGCTCTGCCGCCTGAACATGCCGATGATGTTATAGAGTAGTTCGTCCCTTAATGTTACCAAAAGAAAGGTTTGCACATTTTTATAAAGTTTGTAGTCGGACAGTTCTAATTTTGAACAAACTGATGGTGCCAGGAGTTTTCAAATACACTGCTTGGAGTTGCGTCAGTTTTTGCTGGGAGCTAATCTGATGACCGGCAGTGATAAAATCCGCATCATCAATTAGTCCTGACCGACACCCGATTTGTTTTTATGATTGGTTAGCGGTTTTTATTAGCATACTTTCGTAGAAGACAGGGACTTGTATTCAAGGAGAGGGGCCTAAAATTATAACAACCATCTCTCCACTGCGGAAACAATTGTTTCTTCACTAGTGTAGAGCGAAATCCTTCAGTCTCTCCATGCCTGGGTCGGCATCGAAGAGACTGCCCTGTAATAAACATAAGCAGTCGAGCAGCCCCGTGGTGATCAGGAGTGGCTGCTCCTGAAGAGATAAGGTGGTCACCCCGTCGAAACTGCTTAGTTTCTTGTTTTACTAGTGTAAAGTAAACTACATCCGTCAAGTTTCCATCCTTTACTAAGAGATGAGAGGTTTACTTGTAATGTGACGCCTACGCCCGGGAATCGAAGTGATTCCGATCCTGAACCCTTGCACTCGGCCAGATGGGTATGACCTCGAAATGCAAGCGGACTTCATCTTTCGTGCGGATATCGTTGCGCAGAAAATATTTTTTTTTTCTTTTTCTCCAAATATTTAGATCTGTGGATTTAAATATTTGAAACAGAATATTAATCAAAACCCCGACGCATTTCGAGACATATCCATTTGGGAATGCCCCCTCCACCGTGGCCATCGAAAAACTATGCCACTGGCGACAAATGGAGATACACATTGCCGCCATGTGGCGTTCCATTCCACACACATCTGTTTTGTCGGTGGTTGTCGGATTGACAGTCCGGCGCCACGAGGAAAAAGAAACGGCGGGAAATAACAGAGATTTTTAGTTGTCAACGAAAAATTATATTTTTGTACGATTGACTGTTTAAAAAAAAAAGTAATTAAAGTTCCGAGGTGTTTTTGTGAATAATAAATCGTTTGGAGAAAATTGCAAATCCCGGAAAGTTGGCCATCATCTGGTCTTGTGCCTAAGAAGTTGGAGCGGTGTTCGATAATTTCGAGATTGAAATGCAAATTGGACGACCTTAAAAACGAAAGGAAATGGATATTCTGGACATCGCGAGGGTGCTAATAAATGTCGATAAATAAAACCCTGCACCGGAAAGCGCTGAGTGCGCTTCGTGGCGAAACGTAGGTGCGAACAAAAAATGACGGTACCGTTTGTTTTTAACAGTTGGAATCTTTGACAGGTGGCGTTGCGTTGGATCGCTCCGAGGATCTTTTGTACTGTTGCTCCGCATAAGCCTGATTGAAGGATGTATACATATATGTATATTAAGCTAGAGAGCGCGTTGCGAATTAAGATGTGAAATGCTTTACAACTGCATTACTGTTTCGCCAACTCCTTTAATATAGGATTCAAGAATGTAGAGAACGTTCTGTTTGATGGAAAGCAAGGTACCGCCGTTCTTAGAAACGAGTGTAAATGTTACTTGTCAAAAAAAAGGAGAAAGTAAGAAAATTTATTTATATAGTGAAACAGTAGTAAATGTTCATGCATTTATTATTAACGTTTGACTAGGTATTATTAGCTATGACGGGTTGACTGTTGTTTGAAGGAAAGAATGTAAAAGGAAAGAGATGTCAGAAAATATTTTCTGGTTTAATTTCCTTGTCACGCGCACTTCGCCCTACTATTTATGTCCGATATAGAACGATAGTTATATAATATATTGATTTGGCTTAATATTTGTTGAGTATTATATCCTAGTCAAAGATTTTTAGATGTTGTAATGCCTGACATCGTTCAATATCCGTTTTGAAGGAAAATATCCGTTGACTTCCGGGATGCGAAGGACTCATTTAGCTTGAGCAATTTTCGTTTTTGTTGTTTATCATTTAAGGGAATAATGGTTTGAACATTTTGCGGTTATTCCTTTGATCGTGAATGGAATATTATGAAAATATATTTAGCTGAGTCTCACTCTAGGACATGCGGAAGAAAGGGAATGTTTTTAATAGTAAATGCTACTATAGTCTTCACCGGGAAGGGTCGCGTATATTAATCATTGTGAAATAGTTACCTTGAGAGAATTTCCCAGAATATGCAGTTGGTAAGCTAGTATGTACTAGACTTTAACTGATAGGCGCGCTTAAGTACATGTCGGTCGCATGCCCTGGATTCGGAATCGTATCTACCCAATTTTATGCTTCAGATCTTCAACGTTTAGAACACCGAATACACCTGTAGAGGTCTTTTGGCTTGGTGAAATGTGGTACATAATAAAACAATCAGTCAAATTAAAACATATAGAAACCAATTGTTGCTTCACTTTCTCGAAATTTCAACTCTGATGTGCTCAAATATGCAAGTTACAAATTGATTTCATTAATTAATCTATTCGAATGTCAAATAAGTCATTGATCTAAAACTTCGCTCCTGTAGATGTAGGATATGAATCACACTGCCAAGATAGTAGGTAGCTAGGTAGAATATTAGCTAGCTAGGAATATTAGCGTGTTGATCTGCTTTTAGATTATTTCCATTAAATACCATTACATAACCTAAGACCAACCCCAATTGTTCCAAAATATTTTTAAAACAAACAAGGGGTTAGTTCATAATCAAATCTTAGTAACAAAAACAAAGATGAATGCAAAAAAATTTCTTTTATAATGCTGCAAAACAGGAATCTGGCGACGATTCATCATCTTTTATTTTTGTATGGGCAGTATTTCAACTTTTGGAAGCATATTTGCTTGGGAAAGCTATTTAATTATTATGTTTTTAATTCAGGTTTGGTTCAGTATAATTGTTTCATTAAAGATTACTTCAACGGAAAGTTGACAGTTGTGAAGAACTTAAAGCAATCATTTATACTTCAAAGTGGATACCATTGAAAGGCTTTGTGCCTTTAGTGTTATGATTGACCCTTACTTTTAGCTACATTTCACTAAAGCCATCTGCGAAGGCATACATTATGATCGAAGTCACCTGCGTTTCTAGAAATATACTGGGTTTCTTGCCTTTGAATTCATTCTTTTGGAAAGGCATACACAAAACAGGACAATGAGATTAAAACTGAGCTACACCTTATTGTTTTTTTATGTTTCTACAATTGACCCCATTAAATTATATTGCTAAGCATAGCACGAAGGAATCAATTTCATAGACAGAAAATGAAAAATAAATACAGTTTTCGGTATAGTGTTGATAAAATATTAATTTAATTTGTTTGATATTTGTATTCCTGGGCGAAGAAGAGTTAAGTAATGAACATATGATTTAAAATAAAGAAAAAAAACGTTAATATTTGTAAGAAAACAACAATCTTTAGGAAGTCGAGAAATTTGAAACATGAGTGCACACAAATTCCCTTAGTTCTTTCTACTGAAGTTTAACAACAACTAGGATAAATATATATAGAAGAATATACAATCGAACGCGGTCGTTAACTATTGAGAGAAAATTTTCTATCTCTCGATTCATTGATGTTAATCGTTTGTTTTCGAATTCCGCTTTCAAAAATTGATTATTTTACCGGCATTGAATACGGTTTAAAAAAAAAATATACACAAGGAAACTTTTTGAATATGAAAGCACACCCACTTTTGTAATAAGAATTTACGAACTGCATATTACTCTATTTTATACTATTAAATTAATACTCAACTATTAAAAATATAAGTTCTTAGAAATAGAACAAATCAAAACAAACGCGATAATGGAGATCATGTTATTATCAGCATACTTTTGAAAATAGGAAAACAAAATCGTTGAAAATTTAGATCCACTATTTTAGTAACTAGTATAAACTAATCTAGTTGAAATTTGGTCATAATTTCGGATACATTTAAAATTCATATTATAATATACACCCTACGGTTTATTCTATTTATTTTCATCATTAAGATTAATTTATTACGAGTTGAAACATTAAAAAAAAAATTGTTCCTTATTTGCATGTCCGCATAACCTAGAAAACAAAACAATATATTGAACAATGTTTTCAAGTATTAAGTATGAATATGTTGATTAATTTTATATACCAGTACCTTGCTTAATTTTCAATTGAATACATACACGCACGTAGGAGTATGTGTAGGAATAAAAGAATAACAATAACAAACACATTCATACATCAGGCATAATTTTGTATCAAAAGTTAATCGGCGATGATAGTTTGCTTATGTAGTGTAATCAGTTACGTATCTTGAAAATTTCAACCGTACTATACACAAGTTTAATATGTAATTTAAGTCTTACCATTCAATATAAATCCCTAATAAGATCAATTGTTGAAATTAATTAGGAAGAGCATGGAAAATATTAAAATGAATTGCTAATTGTAAACAAGACTTTCCTTTTCAGTGGTTCTTTCTGTTTCAGCAGGAGGGTGAGTGCATGGTAGGTATGCCGTCGCGAGGGTAGGGTTTCGCCAAATCCGCTGAGGTCGGTTTCGCGTCGCGCGCGGTACGCAGTACCTTTGTTGTTTTGTTATTTTATTTAGAGTAGTTTTCGTCGGGTTGAGTTAGAGTAGCATACTTTTCGGTACCGCGTCCAAACTTCGGGAACGCGAAATAAAAATTAGCTTTTGTATTCTTGACTGGTTATAAGAAGAAATACGGAGTAACGTAAAGTAGGTTTCTTCTCCGTATGGTTTTGTTTTGTAACGCGTTTGGAAAATGGGCATGTTCAGGTGGCTGAAAATATTGTAATTGAGCGTAACCCATTCGGAGACCCGCGACCGAAATCCTCTCCGAACTAGCTGGCCGACAAGCAGCCACCGCATGAATGGGTTACGGTGTTGGTACCATCCGTTGGCACTACTCAGACTTGACGTCTAGAACCGATGAGAGGTCGGTTCCGCGTTCGAACTTAAAAGGTGGAAAATCATTACATACTTCAGCCACTTCAACATCTTTAGGTTTGACATTCCCCTTGTAATGCAACGACCTTCTTCGGAGAAAGTAACGGTTGCTTTTTGTGTAATGTTTGCGTTTGTCTCAAGCCTCCGTTTCCGCTAACTTTAACGAGGCAAAAAAATATTGAATTACTGTAGAATAGCTTAATTACACCTAATAGAACATTTCTAAAGATAATAAAAATTGATCGGTACGTCTTGTAGAGTAGAGTACGCGTGATAAGTATTTTGTAGTGTAGCTTCGTGGCTCGACAAGAACCCGCCTCATATGATCCCGCAAATGCTAGTCGTCAAGCACGCGTACGCGGTCGTTAAGCGAAGCTAGTTAGCTGAGCTCGGTGTTGTTTTAGCTCGCTGACACTTGTGCCAGACCATCGGCACCCGTGTCCTACACGGACATCTCAAAACCATTACACCCTCCTCGAACATATCTACTAATGGCCCGTGAAGATGCTGACCAATGGATCGAAAACGAAATCTTCAACCGAGATTATGGAAAAATTCAAATTCAGATTGAATGCAAATCAAGCCGCTTTCATATGCTAACTGTCTACTTAGATCCGTTCGTTTTTGTGTGAATGCAAACTGATTTCCACTATCCGCGATTTATCGACAGACAATTATTGCCTGCACAATTGGGTACACAACTGAAAGCACTTGAGACCGCGAAAATGATGATCACGTTAATTCGTTGTCGGCGCGTTTCCTCCGACGTGCGCAACGTGTGGCGATTAAAACAGATTCCTCCGTCCGCCCAAGCAAAACTCCTACTTGACGTGGGTTCCTGTTTGGGTGTTGCAGAGATGTCAGCGTTAATGTAATTTAATTATCAAAATCAATACCTGAACTTTAGTCCGCACACCAATCATTCCCACCTGTGGGTTTCCCGCCAGTCTCCTTCCTCCAAATGACAACTGCCATGTCCGAGGTATTTCGTCGTACCAGATCAACCTCAAACCGGTTCGATTGCAAATTGTGCCAGATCAATCGGAAATTGTTCCGATTCAATCTGCACTCGTACCGGTTCGATCATTTCGATTGATCTGGGATATTTTGGGGTTTTCTTTAACCCTTTAACAGCTCGGTTATTACAACCGCTCATTCCTGTTCCGTCTTCTTCTGTTATCCGATCCCAACTCCCAGTCAGATCTCATCCCGCACGCAAATTCCCTCCAGTCGCGCGAGGAAACCAAACATCATTCTTCCATTCTGTCCATTTACATTCTCGTTCATCGCACGAGAGTCTCTTCTTCACCTAATCTATCTACCATCGTCGCTTGCACTCTATCCCACAACAAATCGAATTCCCCTTTGTCTCGATCAGCAACAGAACTCGTTCTTGTCTCGCCTATGCGATTTACTTCAAATTGCTGCTGCTCTTGGGTTTGTTGTTGCTGTTGTGGATTTGAGTGGAGACGTCGCCGTGCAATTGAATCCCAAGCAAGTTAGATTTGCACACTAGTAATGCTTTCTCTCACTTTGTATGTAATTTGTAGAAATGTAGATTTGATTTTCAAAGGCTCGTTTACTTATTGTGGATTTGCGCAAAGTTTTTGTTTGGAAGGTGATAGGTGAGAAGAGGGAAAAGATGTTTGGGTGATTTGTTGATAAATTTGAATTCATTTTCAACGTGAAGATACAATAATGAATAATGCGTAGTAATGTATCGATTTTTTTTTTTGGAATATCACGTTGATTTGAAACAAAATTGATATGCAAGGTGTTTGTTAGTTATTGATTATTTTAAAGAAGACATTGGATATTTAAAAAAAATCTAAGCTGCATAATCATTAATGTCTAATTGATCACCATGCTGTAGGGATGAAGGAGATAGGAAAGTTTTAGAGCAGTTTGATAGGGTAACTGCTCTATTACTACATATGCGTGCTAATAGACAAAACAAGTTGGGCAGACCGAAGTATGCTCTTGTCCGGACATCAGCAATCGAGAAACTCAAGAAACACTTCAATGAGATGTACTTGTTTAAAAGAAAATCCATTGTTACTCCATTTTCAATAGCCGCCATTTTGTTGCAATATGAAATATTGCATCAGGAATTGACAAAGATATTTATGTTATTCATCATAACTGAAAATTTTAAGAAGATAAAATAAAGTTGTAGTGTCTGATTTGATGGAAAGTTCATAGAATAGCAAAGCTGTGTGTTGTTTTTATAATCTGAGAAAAATCTAATGGCCATAACCTCCGAGAATACGATTCAAATTGCCGAATTTCATTGAGTTGAAGAGTGCCCATATTGGGGAAATGTGTTTCCTCAGACACTATAGCAGCTTGAAAGCTCAGAAGTCTTATCAAACTTTTCAAAATTTTTTATAGTTATCATCAAATTTCGTGGAAATCAGACCATAATCAAGCGAGTTATAGCCATTTCAATCGTATGGAATTACAACAACATTAACACGTGTTGATGGTTGATAAATACTTCAAATCGACCTAAGCACTCTTATTTGTTTCGGATTTTCATGAAAATTTAAGGGATATTATTAATTTGAATATATTCAATTGGCCGAGCATACGGAAAAATTATTTAAGCTGGAACAAAATGGTGGCTAGTATGTGTTTATGAAAGAAATTGAGGATCTTTAGGATTAGTTTGAAAGATTTCTTATACAAGTATTGGATAAATAATTCAAGTCATTGATTAATGCTCTCAAAAATTTTGTTCCGACCCCTAGTATGGTTACAAAGCCCTTCTGGTAGGGGTACTCTTGCCTCTATTGAAAAAAAAATTAAATAAAGGCAGCTCACGGACCAAAACCAGACCAGAAACGGAATAGGTAATTAATAAGAGAAAATAGTCACATTCAGCTTTCACATTTGCTTGATCGGATTTATATACACATTTAACAATTTATAGACTGTACAAGGCAATGCAATGAAAATGTTTGATATTATTTTTCTCTGACGTTTTCATTACTAGTCTCTGATTAACTTGATAGTTGAAATGTGATACTGTTGCTATACATGTCTACACCCTAGACTAATTCATTACTGTTACTGCGAGTATAACCTTCGCCTGTTTCGAGCAGTAATTAGCACGGAAAATAAGAATGAAACACAAAAGGAGATATACTACACATCACACCATAGCGAGTTACAAATCGAGTCCATGCTATGAAAGATCTGTGCATTGCATCACACCCCATCAAAAAATTCATAGGTGGATCGTCAGCCTATGCATCTACGTTGATCAGAACAGCGAGTGCAACGCGTCCTTGACCGCAAGATATACTGCTCGGCATCTGATGCGCGTCTACTTGTATATACGTTCAAGCAGGTACATATATGTAGGTGGAATTGGCAAGGCAACTTGCCACATTTGGAACAGTACTTTCAATAGTTTGGACTGTGGAAATCACCATATAATGAGTAAGCAACCCCTTACGCTTGAATTGTAAGTAGTTTTTTAATTCGGTTTTAAAACCCATCAAACCATGTTATTCTACACGCTCAACAAATTTTGAATTAGTATTTCACGAAAACAGGGTAGTGCTTACCGTTTGTTTCGGTGTAAATAACACCGGTATTTGTTCCGCTTAGTGCCCACCGTATTTACAATCGTATTCGGATACTTGGCGGGTTTCTTAGGCAACGTCAAGAATACGAAAGATGTAAATGTTGGAATTTAATCGACTCGATATCTCGTTACACTGTTTGATGTAAAACAATGCTCATGTGTTTGCTCGGAGACAATAGTTGATAGAGAAAATTATACGTTGTGCAGCATGCAATTACCATATTGAGCGCAAATGAGGTGTGACGGTGGAAAACTTTTTGATTAAATGAATGAAATTTCAAACAGACAGTTTATTTGATGCGGTAAACGACTGAATGCAGACTTTCACTTGCTGTGCATTTCCTATGAAGTGTCAAGTTTCAAGTGTGCGGATGTGACATTTTTTGTACGCTACAGAGCACTCGTATATCTCCACAATTCATCTTCTTAAGTCTTTCAAAAAGGCTAAACTTCTTACTGGAATGTACCATTTTTCCAATATAACAAACTAGAGACGTTGGTCGGAAGTATATGTACATATCATATATAGGAGTTTATCATGTATGACCAATCACTCAAGAATGTATGTATAAAACAAGTTGAGTAAGCAGGAGAGTGCTCCTGCCAGAAGGTCTTTGTAAACATCCTAGGGTTAGAAGCAAGTTTTCTAATGGCGTGAATCGATAACTTGAATTATTCATCCAATACTTAGATATGAAATCGTTCAAATTTATACAAAAGATGCACAGTTTCTTTCATAAGCACAGTGCAACCGCCATTTTAATGTAGCTTAAATGATTTTTCTGAATGCTCGGCCGATTGAACATGTTCAAGTTCAACACTATTCTTTAAATTTTCATGAAAATTGAAAGAAAATAAGAGGTGTTATTTTGAATAGATCTTCTGATTTAACACCTTGCGACTTCTTCCTTTGGAGCCACGTGATAGAGAAGGCCTATGCCAATAGCCCAGCGTCAATTCAAGATCTCAAAGATGAAATTCGTGAGGCTATCGAGAACATAGGGCAGCCACTTTGCGATTTGGTTATGGAAAATTTCATGAAGAGGATATGGTCCTGTAAGCGTGTCGTAATAGTTATTTGCCCAATGTTAGTTATTGCTATTAACGGCATATCTTCGTCTTTATAATGAACTGAACATCCGATCATTTATTTTAAAAAATGGCATTTTTCTTTTAATATCAAAATAACACCTCTAATTGGAAAACCCTATATGAACCATAAACACGTGTTATCGTTGTTGTAATTCCATATAATTGAAATGGCTATAACTCACTTGATTATGATTCGATCTCAATTAAATCTTGTGAACATATATATCTTAATTCAGTCTATATAATTGCAAAATTTCAAGAAGTTTAAAGGTACTGTTTTGATTTTATGGGCAAAAATGTAAAATCTACAAATCAAACTATTATTAACAAAGTTGAGCGAATTCCGATTTCTAAGGTATTTGTTGCCCTTGTACTCATAAAGGTCCACATTCGTGATAACTTTCAGATTTTTCGGCTGAAAGGTGTCCAATCGCGAGGGGGGGGGGGACACAAATTTTGGGTACATTTTGCCTTCCCGTGGACCCCCTAATTCATCAAATGATTTTTTTATTTCAGATTCTAAAAGTTCTAATCAAGACCTTTCATTTAATACCCCACTCGACTACCTTTGATTAAAAAAAATTTTTAAGGGCCAATTCGTTATTAGGGGGGACCCCCCTTAAACATTTTTTAAATTTTTGTCAAGGCCTTAACTTTTGAGAGACCATCACTTGTGACCTTTTCACAAAGTTTGAGCATTCTAGCTTCAATAGTTTCTGAGGAAATCAGCTGTGGCGCACGGACAGACGGACAGACAGGTCGCGAAACTAGTAGGTCTTTGTAAAAAAATTTTTTACAAAGACCTAAAAAATAGAAAACCGTATGTTTCAATCCTTAGGTATTCCCAGGCTACTATTGCGAATGCTTATAATCAGATGGCTAGATTGTAGTAATCCGCTACCCGATCGCAAGCGCGGACTCGGCGTGTGACCTTCATATATGAATTGTGCGCCCAGACCCCACAGATCCACTGCTTCCACCAGACCCACCGTTCCCGCTACAACAAAAGCACCAGATTCTTTCTTCTGCTTCCTCTGCTCGTTCGTGGCCACACATTTCATTGCTCGCTGCGTTCCAAGTATTTTTTATTCGAATTTTTTTCATGCTGTAATCCGTTGGGAGATTCTCATCCACCGGTCAACGGCACCGCACACGGACCGACGGTCAACCCGATCGGGCATTACTCGAGTGCGAGTACATTGTGCGCTGGGAGCTCGCGTCCGAGCCGAGTGAAGTAACAAAACAGGAACACGAGCAGCGGTGCATCTTCTGCGCGACCGCGTTCTGGGAACCAACGGGCCAGATTGCTGCGAAGATCTCCGCTGGTTGCGGTACGAGTCAGCAGCGCATTTCGGAATCACAGAGTGCGAGACCAGATCCGCCCGCCGTGGATTCGATGTTCGGATTCCGCCAGAAACGAGCGATCGCAGCGCACTACGTGACTGTCATGAACGGAGTCAAGGAAACTATTCCTGGATTATCCCCTTAGGATTCGCGCTCGTTCGCCGACGTCCTTTACTCCGTGTTCTGCGTCCAGTTCCCTGGCAAAAGAATAAACAAAACGTAACAGACATTGCAAATACCAGAATTCCGCGAAAACAAAAACAGAAAAGTGAAGAGGCGCGAAAACAAAAGAAAATCGACGGCGTCGCGCAACAGGAGTTCTCCCAAAATCACTCGGCGACTCCTTTCGTTCTTGTTGACCGCGATCAGATGTTCAAGTGCTCATGCAAGTGATTGTGTCAAGTTTGCCAAGTAGCGGGAGCCGCGCGGTGTCTTGCCTTGTGCGACGTTCGTTTGTTTGCCGCGTGTGGGTGCCAGCGTGATTTGTGTGTTTACATGCATGCATAAAAAGTGAGAATTTAAATATCTTTGCATACGCGACAATACTCAATTTGGAGGCGAGGACGAGTTCAAGTTGTAAAGTGTCGATTCACCCGCCTGCCATCAATATTGGAATTATAATTAGCCCCCGAAATCGCGACGCGTGCAAACATAAATTCAGCAAAAATAACAAGAAAGCGTTGGCAAAGTGAGGAATAAAGAAATACAGGTAAAATACGATTAAATAGAAATAAACTGCAGACAATACTAGACAGTGACCGCCCGCGGCGTGCAATTGAAGGTGATCTTGCTTTTTATCTCTTCCACTTTATTATGCAGACCTCATCACAAACATGTAGTGCAATCCGCCCAACAGCGTGTTGTGCGACAGCATTTCATTGAACGAGAAAAATGACGATGGTGTACGATTGTTCACATTGAATTAGATGTAACAGGAATGGTGTCGATGAGGTTTGAGTGGCGGTAGCGGGAGTAGGACCGGTTGGTGTTGCTGGTGCTGTTGCCGGCATATTTGGAAGAGTCTGCTAGAAACCGCCACACAGCGCGGATGCCGCGTAGATAAAGAAGAAGATTTGAATTGCCAAGCAAGAAGCACGCGCGAGAACCGCCATCAATAAAAGCATATAAGAAGAATAATTATGGTGCTCGTCGTCTCCACCACCTGGTCGCCAGCTTGCCGGGCACTTTAACGTGGAATTTCGAGTGAAAGATTCAGCCGTGATTTCGATATCAAACTGAGCACGCGATTGTGGACAGTATTTTCCCATGCTGGTTACTATCCGTCCGAAGTGGAAGTTGCGACCTCATAACTCAGTTGAGCGATTTCACACCAATTGACGCTCTAATGTATAGCCGGGAAATTGCAGTTTCATGTTTCCCATTACTTGGAATATGTAGTGAAATTGTTTTGATTGACCCCGTTGTCAGTTCCGTTGTCTGCAAGTGGAGATAAACCATTGGTTTCCGCCTAGAGTGGAATATTGACGTGAAATAATTACAGTTGTGTTGAAAAATTATCTGTAAAGTTCAATCGTTTTTGGTTCATGAATACGTAGCGAATCATGGAGTGATCGGGAAGTGGAGAATTTGCTGTGGTTACAGTTTCAACTTCCCAACTGGAAATCAAATGGCGTGAAGAATTAAGATATTACAAACCGTGATTGTGGAAATTCCTTTAAATTTGTTAGCAACAAAAAATTTAGAACTCGATCGCAAATTTCAGTACCGCAGCACTCGCAATTGTAACGTAAATAACAGTGAATTTGGTGCATAAACATAGTTCGCTCCGTTCATCTCACGATAAATTTTCTCTCGCTCCCATTCAATTTCCCATCGACGAAAATCACTTTTCCGTGTGAGCAGCAAAGTGCGAGATATCTAATTTGGAAGCGCGAATCTATTCGCCTATGTATCTTTCGTATCAGTCTCTAGTCCTCGACAATCGGAAAAAGCATTGAGGCAAATTCATGCAAATTTCGGAAGCAAATCACGTATCGGAAGCCAAATCGGTGCAAAGCGGAGTTCGGAACAGCAAACAGATATCTTTCAATCAACCTTAATTTAAGTTCACGTAGAACATTGTGACTAACTTGTTGTCCTAATCATACGTAAACGGTCGTTATTCAAGACATTTGAAAGCATTGTGCAATTTTCGTGGAAAAAGGAGCTTTAATTTGTCGAAAGGAAATTTTGTATTTGTACTTAATGAAGTTATTCACACTTAAGCAAAACTACGTAGAATTTAATAATTGCCCAAAATGTCATCGCCATCATTCAATTGCGGGTGAGTACCCTTTTGTTTTCAAATTTTACTGCATGTTTTTCCATTTTTAAAAGAAAAATTTTATAATTATATTTATACTTAAATTATTTAAATAAATAAAAAAATATTTATGTAAATTCTACTCTTTCGCAAAAAAAATGTTCTACGAAACTTTGAAATAAATTAAGAAATATCTAAATTTGAAAAAAAAACACATTGAAGTCCTCTGACATTAAATAGCGATCAGATTTTTATGCATCCAATATTTAATGTATAACAATAACATCCGAAACGCTAGAACAAGATCGCATACGCATTGAGCAAGCTGATATTGGCATATAACATTTAAACTTGATGTGAATAGAAATCAATATTTAACATACGAGTATAATCGTTTTACATCCAAGAGAGAAAAGACGGGTTTTAATACATATGAGTACATTCAGAACAAGAAATGCGAGAGAAGTTGATCTTTAATCTCTAATCGTTGTATTTAAGCAATCCAAATTCAAAATAACATACGTTTATTGTATTTGAAAGAAGTGCTAGTTACGGAAGAAATTCTTTTTTTGAAATATTTTTTTTAAAGTGCAGTTGAAATAGTACTTTTGTAAGAGCAAAAAGGAATAAAAAAATGGAAAGTTAAATTATTAATTCGGTCTTTCCTTTCCCATAATTCTGACCGGGTATAGGACCCGGTACGGTGGCAGGCTGCCCCCTAAAAAAATGAGCCAGCCGCCGGGTACGTGATAATCCTTCTTTGTTTCAGGTGACTTCGCGGTTTGAGTGGCCCAAGCAGAGTGCCTCTTTATGGCATAGAGTTATGTAACCGAATTGCATAATTCTATGGCATAAATTGGTCACCGGGGTACTCCCCTTCTGATGGGAAAGCTTATGCAAGTTAAGTTGTATGAGTTTTACACTCAGAAGAGGAATACCTGGCCACTGCAAATAATATGGATTTTAATCCGTTTGGGTGGGTGCGCAGGGGCTCCATCACCACCCGGTTGTCCTTCTCTCATTTGTGGGCCATGAGCCTCTCCGGGTAAGGATGAGGTCACCCTGCTTCCACTTCTTTTTACTTGTTACTCTTGTTCCACGAACAAGTCAGTTGTCCCTTGTGTAGTTACCTACCCTTTTTCGACGTCGGTCGCCTTGTCTTTGTTCGACCACAAGGAATTCGTGAATGCGAAATTCTTTGTAGTGGGTCCTTGTGCTGGGGTAATGAACCCGCCCCACGACACCGCAATGCTAGCCTGCCAGCGCATTCACGCGTCCCCAGACAAGGGCATTCTCGGCAGATACCGACACCTTCTTCTGCCGAGGCAGCAGACCATCGCTGCAGTCCTTCACGGACTTTGACATTACCTTTTTCACTACAAGATCTAGGATACGGAACAAACTCGCGATTCTAAGATGTCTCTGTTACTGGGCTATTTCCTTAGAAGCATTTTGGATGGAGTCTCGTAATAGCATTAACCTGTCAAAACAATCTCTACCTTCCCATCATATTTTACGGTCTAGAACTATTTAAACTTGAAGATATCACTGTCTTCCGTATCTCATTTCTAAGCCAAAAGGATACTTGAACAGGTAATATCCTTCTCCATATCTCGTTTGACTATATGAGAAGAACTTCCCCGTCTCTCGTGTCTCTGCTGTATGGCATTTTTCCAGACAATTGGGGAAATAACACGGAAAAAATTAAATGAAAAAATTGGAAAATAGGTGCAATGATTTTCTACACGTTCTCGCAGATCTCCCCAAGGAAATCTAAACCTACATCTCATCGGTTAATGACGTGAAGTCTCGGTATGTGCCAACGGACTGTCCCCAGCGGATCAACTAGTTCGCGCACCTTTTTTTTGTATTTGGGAGGTGAATGCCATTTACGCACAGAGTGTAGGACTCCCATGCTCGCAAGCAGGCGACTGGACTACCCACTAAACACCTCCCCTGTCAACCTGCGAACCTAGTCTGGGACCGTTTGACACATTACTTCGGGCCAGGTCTCGTTTTGTTACGCCGCGAGGTGCCTTCAAGCTAGGAGATCCCTTTCCTAGCAGGAAGGGAAGAGGAAGTGTCAGAAACGCGATCCCCCAGCCTCAACGCCCCCGGTTGCAGTAAGTCCCTTTTATATTTTAGGACAATGTGCCACCTGGTTCCATTTGTCAACCGATTCGAGCACCTCCGCAACTGTATTATCCGGGGTGAGCTCTCCCGTCTCCCTCTAGAGGTCCCTTCCCAGCCTGACCCATTTTGTGCACGCAAAAAATGTGTGGCAGGTATTGTCTTCCTCCCCTGAGCAAAACCGACAATCGGGGGACCTTGGCTTACCAATCTTGTACAGGTAAGGCTGAAAACTCCCATGCCCACTCAAAAGCTGGGTCAGATAGAAGTCAGTCTCACCATGCCTTCGATTTAGCCAGGATGAGGCGCGCAGTCCACCTTCATTGTTGTATCTCCTCGCGGACAACCATTTCCCTCGCATTCTCGCTAGCAAGGAGGGCCACAGATATCACATCTGCAATAACTCTCGCCGCCAAATCAGAGACTATCGTATACGAAGATGCAATCCTCAGTGCTCCGCTTCTCTGTACCTGTACCAAACCTTTTCGGTATACCTCCTTACTGAGAGCGTCGCCCCATACCTCTGCTCCGTACAGTAGCACTGACCCTACAGCACTCATCAAAAGGCGTCTTCTTGATGGGCTGGGACCCCCTACGTTGGCCATAAGTTGACTCAGAGCCGATACTCCCGAAGAAGCCTTCTCAGCCGTTGCCCTGATTCGCTCAGAGAAACTCATCTTTGAGTCGATCAGTATTCCCAGGTACTTCACCGGCGGCTTCCATTCGATTCGTATGTCTCCGATGCTGATTATTCTTCCTCTACCGATTCTCTTTTTTGTCAAGATGACCACTTTGGTTTTCTCCTGTGCTAAACTGAGCCCGCGAGCAGTCATCCGGTCCCTATTTCGGCGCATTAGCATACCTAGCCTAAGTTGCGCTTCTTCAACCGTGCGTCTAGCGACCAGAGCCGCAACATCATCCGCATACCCGATCAAGTGCAACTCATCTGGCATCTCCAGTCTCAGTAGCCCGTCGTATGTCCAGACCAAGGGTAGATCCCTGGGTAACACCCGATGCAATTTCCATCCTTCGTTGACTCTGTGTCGTGTTATAGAGCAGGCTTCGGTCCTTTAGGTAGTTCCTCAAAAGCTGCATTAGATATTCTGGAACTTGAAAAGCGGTTTCTAGCGTATCCAGAATATCCATCCATCTAGCGGAGTTGAAGGCATTCCTGACGTCGAGTGTCACCAACAGGACGATCCGTCGCTTGGTGCGACTAAATGCCCCTACATTTTGGACCGCGCTGACAGCCTCTGCAATCGCATCAATGGTAGAACGTCCCGCTATAAAGCCGTACTACTGAGGAGATAGGTCCCCAGCAGCATGAACCACGTTAGTGAGTCTTCCCTTGATGAGTTTCTCTAGCACTTTCCCAGCCGTGTCTAGCATGCATAACGGGCGGTATGCAGACGGCGATTCGGGACTACCCTTCCCCTTGCTGATCAGCACGAGCCTCGCCACCTTCCATCGCACCGGGAACGCCCCGTCCCGTAGGCAAGCGTTGAATGTGCTGAGTAGCAAGTCAGGACAATGGTGATAGACAAGCCGCAACACCTCAGCTGGAACACCATTTGGACCTGGAGCCTTCCTCGCTTTCAGCGAAAGGAGTGCCTCTTCCAGTTCCAGGTGTGTGAAGAGTGGACCCTTGACTGCTGTTTCACCATGAACAGAATCAACATGGATGGAATGAATGGGGAAAAGTGCTCGCACTATCTCGTCCATCTTTTCCGCATCATCTACACAAGGCTTCCGTAGGGCACCAAGGTTGCCCTTAACTAGCTTGTAACCAAGGCCCCATGGATCCTTGTTCACATCGTCCACCAGATCTTGCCAGCAGCGAGCGTTGCTATTGTTGATCAATTTGCGAAGTCATTTCCTAGCCGACTTATATGCTGCAACCCCGGTTGCATGCCTCATCACGGTTCCGTGCCCATTGAGCCTCACGCCGAAGCTTTTGACACTCCCTTCGTTTTTCAGCGATTTCAGCTGATCGTTTTCGATGGGGCATAGAAGCTTTGCAAGCAGTGATGATGCTCATAGTTGAGTTCACGACATCTTGAGCTGCCAGTTCTTCCGTCCCCTCCGGATCTACCTGCAGCGGGGCACCTGCTGTGACCACCTCAACGAACCTCTCGACGTCCTTCCTTCCGATGTTCCACCGAATTGTAGGAAGCTGAGAGCATGGACGTTGGGAGACAACATCGCTTATCTCAAGCAGAACGCACTGATGATCACTGGCTGAGTAGTCCTCTAATACTCTTCAGTTGTGTATCCTCCGTACTAAGGACTCCGACGCGAATGTCGTGTCCGATATGGTTCCTTAACAGCAAATACGGTAGAAAGTCGGTGTATTGCCGGTGTTTAGTACGACGAGCGCCGTCCTGGCCACCATTTTTAGGATTCTTTTTCGCGCGGAGCTGTTTCAGGCATGCCAAATTCGATTGCTTTAGCGTTGAAGTCTCCCCCAACGAGCATGTTCCCATCTGAGTTCGAGACAGCGCCCTCCCAAGCCTGAAGCTTGGCTTGGAAAGATGATATCGATTCGTTCGGCGTCAGGTACACACTAAAGAAGGTGGTCCCTGAGCACTGAACCCACACAAAACCATCCCTCCGTCCACAGCTCTCCACCTGGAGATCACTATTTCGAACCCAGATGGCAGCAGTACCAGTTTCATCAGGATACCATGATGCAGAACTTTTATCATGGTGTTGCTCACTCAGCAGCAAGAAGTCAGCTTTCATGTCCCTCACAAATTGCTCAAGCAGATTTTGGGGGGTTGAACTGCGGTGTAGGCTTAGCTGCAGGATGCGGGTCATTTAAGTTCTGGTTTTGCCTTGGCTAAGGCTACCTGGAAAACCCGGCATTTTCCCGATCCCAAACGTGTCCATAATCAGGTTTTGGATCAGCATCCTTGCAAAGAATACAGTGCGCCCCCTTCGTACACTCTATTCTTTTATGTCCCATTTTGCCGCATTTGTAACATAGAGAACTCCTATCGAGTCCATTGCATACTTGCGCGGTGTAACCATAGCCAAGGCATTTGAAACATTGAAGAGGCGTTGCTCTTCGCCATATCCTACAGACAACCCACCCTATTTGTACTTTGCCTTTATTCAGAAATTGTTCGGCGGCCTTTTCAATCAAGTCATTTATGGCCATGTGTTGTCCCCTATGGTTTTCTGGTGTCAGCCTCACCGTGATCCTTCCCACGCTAGGGAACTCCCTTTTGATGGCCTCTTCTACCTCGGCCAGATCTGTGATGCAGTCAATGTCTCTTATTTCGATCGTCGCCATCGGCTCGAGCGAGGCTATAGTGTTACTTTTGCCGAGGACTTTCTTTACTGGGTCGCAGAATGCTTCCTTATTCTCGGCCTCTGCTCCAAATTCGACCAGTATGTGGGTCGACCGCGTTGGTCGTACTGCTTTAATGGCAGTGTTAGTGTCTTTGGGCCTTACGTTGCCGCTGATGTCCCGCAGCACTTCCGCGTAGGATCGACCATCTTCGGGTTTTACGAGCAGGCCCTGCTGTCGGGGTCTTCATCGGGGTTTCTTTCTCTCTTGTTTTGCATCGGGTCTTTTTTCTTGTTGGGGGTCCATGCGAACTTTGCTTTCTGGCAATTTTTGAAGGAGTTTCTTAGTGGTTTTCTTCGCACCATTTATAAGCACTGCCTGGAACCCCTGATCTGGCATTCCACGCCCATCAAGTGCCTCTTCCTTCCTTCTTTTATCCCGATCTCCTTCGATTGGGCTAGACGCCATTCTTTTATTGATGCACGTGTCCTCTAGATTTTGCCCCAGCGCTTCTTTAGCCTTTTGCTCTCCTTCGGCCTTCTGGTCCTCTTCGACCTTTGACCAGCTCCTCCGATTATTCCCTATGCAGTTTAGGAGCTCCTCTAGTTTAAGGAACCCAATCTTTACTGCTTTAGTGATTTTTGGCGAGTCGCATACAGTCTTTTTAGAATAACTCCCGCTTTTCGGAATAGCCTTCCTTCTTCATATCGCTGGGTAGCAATTATACTTTGCGGCCATCATCCTTGAGAGAAATTATCGGCTTTTATTTCCGAATACAGTACTTCCGCCACCTTTTCAACGTTGGCGATGAGATCACACATCGTCCCTTTATTTGCATGGTTACTCGTTTCTTTTCTTGCCGTAATCTCCTCGTAGACTTCAGGATGGTTCTTTATAAATACTGGACTTACGACCCTTGCTTCAATCGCTTCGGTAGCGATCACAGCAGTGACCATCGAATTCTCGAATTTCTTTATATTTCCCTCCACCGCTCGAACATCTGACGCGTCCTGCAGAGATTCCCGCTTTTCTTTTATAGGACGCTCTGGCGTTCGCATCATTTTTTTTTGCTGCACCCGAATGCCGCAGGAATCTCGGTCTAGACCAGAATGTCTGTTAATCTCTGTTTTTCGTCCGTTTTCACTGTCATTGTGTTATTCGTCGTCTTTGCCGTCGTTAGTACCACTCCCGATGTGCTGTTAACATCGTGGCTGTAGCCGGTGGTTGCGTCGTCATTGTTGTTATTTTTGCATTCTTTTTTTGAGTTTTTTTTTATCTTTTTTCAGGGTTTTTGATTGCTCCAGTTTTGTTGGGTCCTCCCTCGAAGCCGCACTCTCTATTCGTGTGTGTAGTCGCTTTTTTTTCCCATGGTTATATTTGCACGGCAGGGAGGCCATGCGAGGGTTGGCACAAGCACTTATGGGGACAAGTGCTCAGAGCCAAACCACCCCTAATTGGAATCCGTCTCAACCGAACCTACACCACCAACCCAATGACGCGAATTTCGAACGTACTCCGAGGCCGGGCACCCTTAGCCTACTCCGAGCGGGCTGCTTGCATGGTAGCTAGTTCAGAGAGGAGCTTCGGTCACAGGTTTTACGCAAGTAGACTAAGTCCTGATACAATTTGCAGCCACCAAGTCAAATGTCCGTTTAAAACGCGTTCAACAATTTCCCGAAGCACATTTCGTCATTAATTTACATCAACCTTTGCGAGGCTTCTGATCAATCACCAACAACTACAAGCAAACCGAGCGTTCCCGATCTCAATACCGACGCGTTCGCAGAAATAATCTACTTGAATTCTAATTCACCAACTCTACGCTAGTAAAAAAAACAAACACAAACGATGGCTCCGCGTGTCCAAACCGAACAACCGATCATTCGCGGATTTAAGCGAAAACCCCCTCTTCACCGCATACTCACTTCCCCTTTGCTTCCTCCTGAAAAACAAACTAATGGAAAGGACAGATGATTAAGTTAACAATTTATGTTCACTGAACAATACTATCATTCTCAATATATACTTATATATATATATATATATATATATATATATATATATATATATATATATATATATATATATATATATACATATACATATATATATATATATATATATATATATATATATATATATATATATATATATATATGTATATATATATATATACCTAGCTTGAACGCTATCAAAATTGCGCATCGCGTTCCTTATCATTTTCTTCCCCGTGTTTCGACTCTTTTGAGTCATTTTCAGTGACGTAACATATCAATCTAGCGATTCGATATTAATCAGATCTAGCTCATTGCTGGCGGTAGCCATGAGTTTTCTTTGCACCCCGTGAGCAACAGCAAAACTTTTTGCCAACGGCTTGGTGTGTGTACCACGGTATATTCGAACTACGATATAAATATTATTGATAGCATCGTAGCGGGACACATTTCTTGTTCCTATCACGTTAAGTAAAAAAGCGGATGTGAGTCTGTGACAATTGATAGGAAGTAAAAAATATCGCTCACCCATCCCTAAAGTAGCAACTCAAGACTGAGCAGAAACCGAAACACGCCACAGCCTACATAGGCAAATAAAAAATTCATGAGTGATTCAATTTTTACTTATATATAAATTCTGCAGATTAGGCTTTCTGTATTAATCGAGCAGTCACAAAACCAAACTGCTCGAAAACCTTCCTATCTCCTACTCGGAATTTTGTGGCAGATTTCAAAAAATATTTAATTGATTTTATTTGCAAACATATTTTTGTAGAATACTTTTTCGTTTTATTAATCTTATCAAATGTTATTTTTTATCAATTTTCCTTTATGTTAAAATTTGAATGTCTCCCTTTAATTTTATTCGTCTTGAGATTTAACTTTTGTAACAATTTAAAATTTTCATTTCTTTACTATAGTTAAAATTTCTTTACTTCATTTAAATTTCTTCACCCCATTTAAATCCTCTTACCTCATTTAAATTTCTTTACTACATTTCAAATTTCCTTCCTTCATTTCAATTTTCTCTACTGTAATTAAATTTTGTTTTAAAAAAATTTCAAATCTGCATGTAAGATTCCGGGTTTGAGGAACGCTGATGTAATACTCCTCAACGGTGTATTACATCACGGAAGAGGAGTGAACAGAGCGGATGGAGTCAGCTGAGGTTTCACCGTATGCAAGGCATGAGAAGAAAATACAAGTTTCGGAACGGATCGGAGAGTTGAATTATAACTGCGATACGGGGAGGACGTAAGAACGACGGTGGTCGAGACTAGAACGTCGTAGCATGAGAGCTTGGTGGAAGATCCGAAATTTAAAGATCTTAAATCTATTTGGATGCGCGGAAATGTAGACAAGAGTTTTTTTTCGGAAAACAGGCTATTTTTCGCGGATCGCGAAAGTAAATATCCCCAATTTTAAAAGTGAAGAGCATGTGTGAATTCGCCATTTCGTTTCACATACACGATTGCTTTGCGATCTTGTACTTGTGTCGGTGCTTTCCCTGCCAGCTGGCCTGATTTTACTGCAATGTTTTCTCTGATTGTCCGAGTTCAGAATCTTGTTCGGTGAAGCCTTCGGACGTGTATGGATGATGTGATATGGGTTTGAGCAATTTTACACCGTTGTGAACTAGAGCAAGAATCTTCGAATTGGGGAGTGGTGTAGTTGCAGGCAGAACAAGAAAAGTGGAAAGACAGAAATTTTTTTTAAAGCCAATCGTGGGAACATCAGGACGACGTGAAGTGAAGAAATGAAAATTGTTTCAGGGAATTAGTTAGAAATCTGATTTCTATCGCTGGTAGTCGATTTCAAAATAATTTTAAGTGTCATAAGAATGTTGGCTAGTCTTCGACAGGTGTGTGTGAACGAGCGAGAGAACGGTTTGCAGAGTGTGTTGGTTCGACAGTTTGCCGCTGTTTCATTCGTTTGCCTATAGGTAAGCTTGCTCGCGCCCGTAGTCGATGTAACTTGTGAGAGTCCCGAAGTGATGTGATACGACAGAGATCAGTGCGCTCGCGCATACTATAGTACAACAAACACTGTCACATCTACGTGCTCATTCAAAGGCAATATCGACAAAGTCGGAAGTTAAATATTGTGTCGGACGCCGAAAAAGGCGATCAAGGCATTTCAGCTGTTATTGTATATTATTAACCCCAGATTTCACACGTGCCAATGAGGCACATCTACGCCTTGGATTCATTTTAAGAGTAAATGGTGACTACGAGGCATCGTTGGATCACTGGCAGCTTGCATTGCTTGACTCAGCACCCTGTACTTTCAGCAAACTTCAAATCCGTTTTCACATCGCTCATCTATGTGGAGTTCCAAAAAAACATAAAGCTGCCAAAGAAGGGTATGAACAGCTACTTGCTGAAAAGCAGATAACACCTTCATTGAAAGCCGATATTTATCGACAACTAGGATGGATGTATCAGTGTGTAGAATTATTAGGTGAAAAAAAGACAACGTGAATCATTTGCAATACATTGCCTACAAAAGTCAATTGAAGCCGATTCAAAATCAGGACAATCATTATACTTGCTTGGAAGATGTTTTGCTGTTATTAACAAAGTCCATGACGCCTTTATAGCTTATAGAAATTCAGTAGAGGAAAAGGATTGTAAATTTTTTAAATTACAGGAAATTCGCTTATTAGCAATCGACCCACATCATCAGTGGGCGCCCGCCGAGGATGTGAGGAAGTACCCTTTTGGTTTCTTTGTTGCATGTAAATTTTTCTTTCATATATCATTTTTAGACAGTTTAAATATAAATATTCTTTTGGACTATAAAGCTCATTACTTTAATTCAATTTGATGATATTTTTCCAATTGTTAATTGAAGAGGATGTAAAAATAGTCGCAACCAAATAAATCTCATAAAATGATTATATTATTTTTGAAGCAATTCACCGTATGTTAAGCTTTACAGAAATTTTCATGAATGCCTTATTATTTATTTTACACAATTTTTTCAAATATTGGGCAATAAAAAATGTGTTTATTTAAAAAAAGGGACGGAAAAATAAAAATGAAGAGATGAATTGCTAAAACTTTACAAATTCGGTCTTTCCGTTTTCCCTCATACCTGACCGGGTATAGGACCCGCAACGATGGCAGGCTTTTTGGATAATATGGGCTAGCCATCGAGCGCGCTCCACCGTTTTGTTGTTTCCAGGGGCTCTTGCCGGGTAAAGTGGCCTTCCGCTCGCGTGCCCTTTTATGGTGTAGGGTTATGTAATTCGATCACATAATTTCATAACATAAATCGGTCACGTCTATATTTCTCTTTTGATGGGAAAGTTCATGCAAATTATGTTTGTATGAGTTTTCCACTCAACAGTGAAATATATGGGCACGTCTGCGTTTCGATCTTGATCCGGTTGGGAGGATGCGAGGGGGCACCACCTCCATCTGGATGCCCCACTCTTATTTGTGGGCCATGAGGAGCGTCGTAATGACGAGGTCTCCGCCAGTCCGTCCGTTTTTGCTCATCTCAACTTGTTCTTTGAACAAGCAATTCCAACTCTTAGTTGGTTACCTCCTTTTTTCGACTTCGGTCGACTTTTTTCTGTGACCCAAGAATTCGTGAATGCGAAATTCTTTTGTAGTGGGTCCTTGTGCTAGGGGGAAAGAACCCGCCCCACGGCACCGCAACGCTAGCTTGCCAGCGCATTCGCGCGTCCCCAGACAAGACCAATCTCGGCGGATCTTACCATCCTCCTTCGCAGAGGCAGCAGACCATCGCTGCAGTCCAGAACGGCCATTTTTACCTATTTCACTACATTTCGCCTCCAGAATTAGTCATCCCTAATCGTTGTGGTTCATCGACTTGGTGGCCACTTAAAACTCAATTTTTCGATTGGTCGTTTATATTCTGTTCTGCAAAGACTAGGGAATTCAGTATTCTTTCACTGAACCGAAGTGGCGCCACGATTATTAGGGTCCTGGTGTCGCTTTCATGGAGCAACACATGTTTAATGAGCTTACTTGCCCTGTGCACGTATTTGGACTATAGTTTAAGACATACAGAGAAGCAAGCTTTGTTTGTGGCATATGTTTATCAATATGGATCGGTCTTCTAAGATCCGGTTTTTTCAGATTGATGTTGTTTCTTTGTTTGGATCATTCATTTTGCGTTGCTTTTATTCATCGTTCGCTTCAGACCCAAATATCCATAAATGTTTCGTTAATAATCTTGTATATAATGTAATAGTATTGTGACCACAGTGTTTTCCTGATGGTGTGTTCGAACACAATATGAATAGTATTATGTGATTCCATTTTGAAGCTGTCCATTAGTTACCCATCAGTCTTCACCTGGGAATCCATGTACACCATTTCAACCTCGATCATAAGGATACTAATGTCAAGCATTATTTTAGTCATACATTGCATTTCTGGCTATAATGATTTGAAATTTAGGAAATGATGTCCAACATAAATGTTATGTGCCAAGCATTCTTTGGGCATCCGTTTCATGGAAGAATATTCTATTCATCACAGATTGTCTCTTTCAAATCTTTAAAAAAACGTTTACTAATTGCTAGATTAAGATAAACATTGTAGTGGTTTTAACTGAATATCACTGTGACACTCTGAAAATCTTGTAAATGAAAGTAGAAATAATGTAGTTTCATTTGTTGTAAAAGGGTCGATCTAGGACTTCAGTGGTGGACTGCTGCCTCAGTGAGCTCAATATTTATGCTTGTCAGAGGACGCGTAAGTGTGCTGGCAAGCTAGCTTTGTGGTGTCGTGGGGCGGGTTCTTTTCCCATAGAACAAGGGCCCACTGCAAATACATTTTTCGTACTTACGTATTTTCAGGTAAACAAAGCCGACAATGAAAACCGAATGAAACCGTGGATAGGTGTTGATGGCTTAAGTAACCTACCGAAAGGATTGACAAAAGAACCGCGAAGACAATCCCCGGTTAACCGCACATGAGACTCAAGGCGATTTCGTTATCGCCACGAACGTTCACGGTCCACAAATAAGAGTGGGGCATCCAGATGGTGGCGGAGCCCCCTCGCACTCCTTCCAGCCAGATCAAGGATCATAATTGATGCCTTGGCCTGTGTTTTATGAGAAAGGCAAAGCATCCCGGCGAGAGCCCCTGAAACGCAGAAAAGGGAAAAGCTTACCCGATGGCTAGCTCATAAGCAAAGGGAGACAGCCAACGTGGTGGATCCCATAACCACTTGAGTTCAGAAATGAGAAGACCGAATTGTATTTTCAACACATTTTTTCCTTTATTCGACCAACGTCAAGGTGACGAAATTGATACTTTTCTATGCTACGATTTTTCTATGGTAATCAGCACAGCAATTTATGACACTTTATTGAAAAGCATTTAACAATCGAAAAAGGAAAATAAAAGAAAATTTATTATTACTTCAATTTCGTGTATTATTATAATTATTGTGTTTATCTCTGGAAAATGCCATTCCTTCACTTTTCATACATTATGTTCAAAGAAAATTTACATGGATTCGTATGAAATTAATCATTTTTTTCAATTGTAATTCTTCTTGTTTTTTATTTATCTTTTACTTTTACAGTTATAATTTATGGTTAAGATCGATTCCATGCAAGCGTTTTCTTTTTTCTTTAAATTTTCCAGCATTTATATAAAAGAAATTACATTAGTTGCTAATTCACACAACTTCATACGGAGCTACTCGTTTTATCTAAGAAACGAAAAATTTCACAATTCATACAACGTGTTTTTAATATGTAAAATGCACTAAGCCGTTCTTTTTCTATATAGAATCTTAGCTTGCTTTTGCGATACTAGAATCTGATAGTAGGGCACGCCTTTGTTTTTCTTGGTAAGGCAGTGAGCATCCAGACAGCTTTCATTTACAATTTTAATAAACTTATAATAATCAACACAGCATTTAGCATATCGTGAGTCACATTGTTGTTCAACTAAACCCATAACCAAATAGAATAGAAAAAATTTAATTTGGCTCAGCAGTGTGCAGTCTATAATGAAGTGATTAGCAAACAAAATGGCGTAGTATTAAAAATTATTTTTTTCATAAACAATTCAATGTAAAATTTTCTTGCGTGTCAGCACTTGGACTCGTTATCACTTTCTTTTCATTGGCTGTTGCTCGTCACTTGAATTTTTGCCCGTACAATGCCAATCACAACAAGAATCACTGAATATCGCTAACAAAAAACTTCCGCATATCATTAGTGTGCTCCTCGGATGACCGCAGAAACTTCAAGTCTCACTTCAGGATTTCACACGCACCTCCTAATAAATTCAAACAATTGGCCTTCGAATCGAATAATTTATTTTCAGTTCGAAGTTGCTTTCTAAATTAACGGCTTCTTAACAAGAGAAAAATTTAACCAGGGCGGAAGATACGGACTAGTTTGTATGTGTATCTCTGCGATACACGCTTTTGGGGTTATTTTATTTTTGAAATACCGAAAAACAAGCAAAAGCTACCGCGAAAGGACTTGGATTTGGCAGATCGACGAACCTTGTTCTTAGCCCGACTAGAAGCGCTCAATAATTTCGACTGTTCACTAATCCATAATTGCTTTTCTTATTTACAATCACTTTTCCAGAAATTCAGCACAAAAAGATGTTTCCGCTTTGAAGTTTGGAACCTTTCAGACAAACTATGCATTAATTCGAACGGAAGGCTAATAGTAATCCTTATTATAAATGCTTTCAAAAATCACATGCAATTGATACAAAATGAAGGCTACGAATCTTCTAACCTCGTCTGCATTCTTGGGAATGGGGTAGTTCTTGACTGCCTCATTCTTCGCAGGATCCGTTCTAATACCTTCATCCGTGATAAGATGGCCTAAATACACAACTTCTGATCTAAGAAATTGGCACTTATCCGGGTTCAACTTGAGATTATATTTACGTAATCTCTGTAGAACTTTGGTTAGACTCCGATTATGATGATCGATACTACAGCCAAATACAATAATATCGTCAACATAGAGAAATGCTTCAGAGTTCAGTCCTGACAAAGCAATTGTTAACATCCTCTGGAAACTGTTGGATGAAATTTTCAATCCAAAAGGTAAGCGTTTAAATTGAAAATGACCATTCCCTGTGGAAAAAGCTGTTAAAGGCCTTGATTCCTTATGTAACTCGATTTGATGGAATGAACTGGTCATATCTAGTGTAGAGAAATATTTAGCTCTACCTAGTCTGTCCAATACATCCTCCAATCTTGTTAATGGAAACTTGTCATTTACAATTTTATTATTTAGTCGCCGAAAGTCCACGACTAATCGCCATTGCTTTTTGTCACCTGAACTCTTTTTCGGAACTACTAAAAGTGGTGAATTATACGGACTGATAGATGGTTCTATGATATCGTTATTCTCTAACTCTCTGATCTGATCATCAATCTCTTCAAGCTGTGCATGAGGCAGCTTGTAGTTTTTGATGTACACAGGAGTGTTATCTGCAAGTTCAATTCTTTGCTTATAAAAATTATTCACTGTCAACTTATCACCATCCATATGAAATACGTCTTGAAATTCTTCAATGATATCCATGAGACTACGCATTGCTCTCTCATCTTTACTGTTTGCATTGATCTTCTGTATCAATTCACTAAGTCTGTTCTTATCTACTTTGTCTCTTTTTCTGGTGTTACTTAGTACGTAATAATTATCTAATGGTTCAGAATCAACATCAAACTCCTTCAGACTAACTGAATAATCATTAACGTTTAAGACTTTGATGTGACAGATACCTTTAGCTGGTACAATAGTATTACCTATGAAAACACCGTTCTCTATTTCCCTATTCTGGATGATACGATCCTCGTCTCTATTTAACTCGATAGGTACAATAATTTCAGTTCTCGCGGGTACGTCAATCTTGTAAGTACTCAATGGTTTAATGTCTAAAGGAATTTTTACTTCCTCATTGCTAATATTGAAGGCTATTGTATACGTTTCGTAGTCGATTTTACAAAGATATCTTTCCAAGATGTCTCTCCCAATGATACCATCTGTTTTTATCGGAAATGACTCCTCGACTATCTGAAATGAGTTAGTTACTACATGATTCCCAATATTCAACTTCAAATTAGCAGTACCCAAAGAGGTAATCGCTTGATTTATAATTCCGGTAAATTTACATTTTTCACATCCATTGATATTACCATTGAATGTATTATTTATCTTACAGATTGATATGTCCGCTCCTGTATCTATCAAAAAGGTTAAATCACCCTTTGCTTTCTTATAATATAACTTTATAAAATTTGGACAATTTTTTGTCACTGTATATGCATTGTACGTTGTTTTGCCGGAGTTAGGTTTATTTTCTGTCTCTGTTACTCCGGGAGGGCCTGAATTATTTTTACTATTTACTCCTCTCCGGAGGATTGTACGTTTCCCTGCTCCTGGACAACGTTAACTCTATTCCTATTATAATTTATACTACCGTTGCTATCATTATTATCACCATTACGACTATTGTAGTTATTTCTATTCCTACGTTTTTGATATCTGGGCCTATTTTCATTATTACCATTCGTATTATTACGATTATCTCCATTAATGTTACTATCGTTACCCCTATTCCTGTTATTCCTATTTTTCTTGTCACTGCGATCGTTGTTCCGATCATTATAACGTCGGTTATCACCTCTATTGTAATACATTACATTATTTGTCTGGATGTTTTCATTTTTTTCTAACTCTAATGTAAGAGTTACAGCATCCATAAAGTTCTGTGGTCTCGCTGCGAAAAGAATATTTTTATATTGGTCGTTCAGACCATTTTTGAATACAGTTAGCGCATAACTGTCGTTCAGATTTGAGATAACCTGTTTCTGTGCAGGTGTGACGTTATCGCCTAATTCATTTATCTGTAGCTGATTCAATTCGCTAATCAAAGACAAAATCTTCTCCTTATAATTAGTCACTGTAGATTTTCTTTGAGACACATTGCTCAATGAAGTATGTATATTCCCTATTGTGTTTGCGGGTTTAAACCTAGTCGTCAGAGTTGTCTTTAACTCATTCAAAGTACGCGGAGTTTCAGTACTCAAAGCGGTTCGTACGTTATCAGCCAGTTTGACATTTAAAACAAAATCGACAAGTTGTGGTTTTGCCTCACTTGATAAAGTCTTATCTATATACTCCACAATTTTAAGGAATGCATTAAGCTCTTTTGGCTTTCCGTCAAACAGCGGAATAGACTTGATCGCTAAATGTAAATCAAAGTCACCCATTTTGCTCTTATGTGCAACTGCAGCTAATTTATCACACAATATCTTCTCTAACTCTTTTGCAGTTTTCTTAAATTGCAATTTTATTTCTAAGCAATCTTCATCAGTTGCTTCGAACAAGATACCCAAATTCCTCTCAGTTTCTCTTAGTTTGTTTAGTTTCTCATTTAAAGTTTCAATTTTACTCAACCTATTAACGCTTTTCCTTTCATTTGCCAAAACTTTTTCTATTTCCTTTACAAGCTCTTTTATAGCGTCCATTAATATTCAAATAACACAAGAGGAATATAATTAAATAGAGTATATTGGGATAATTTATGATATTATCTTATACATTCACTAACCTAGCCACTTTCTTATTAACGTACTTATTATGTACCCTATTATACATATACACACAAAATAATAAAAAAAATATAATCGTTGCTGTAGTTGTTGCCTGTCGATATTCGACGAAAATGCTCTCATTGACATTAGTAGAGCAGTTGTTCCCCATTTTCGCTACTTCTGATAAGCTAACTCCAACGCTTTTAGCTTCGCGAAGAGTTTCTTCTGGTCCTCCTTGCTGCTGATAGCTATTATCCGATATATTTCTCCTTTAGCCTGCCTTAAACGCACTTTGCGGCCTCCTCTGCATTTCCTTTTGGGTGCCACTACTTCCTGCTGGACAGGTTGTTTTCGAGACTGCGTACGACGCCTGTACTCTTCTATCGTGATGGGCTGTGGACCTGGTCTGCTTCCTCTTGATACAGGTGAGGATGGTTGGTACTGCGGTATGTCTGCCGCTACTGGTTCGGGCTCGTACTCCTCTGGTGGACTCTGCTTCGGTCTTAGTTCTTCCCAAAGTTCTTCAAAACCGTCCATACTTGGTTGACCTGAGAGGAGTTGGCAGGATCGCCATATTGTAAGTTTGGGGATTACTTATAATGCTCACAAAATATATCTACCTAATACAGCGCAAGCGCTATTTCTGATGGCATCCGAAGAGCCGATATTTCTTATAAGAATGAAAAACGCCGGAGAAGGCAGTTTGACTTCTAAAAATCGAATGTGTATTTCATACAATTTACAGCGCCTTAAGTACAAAATCGATGACCTAATTAATTACTTCTAAATTCCTTAATGAATAATTTGTGAACAAGACTTCTTCATGTGACCAATGTGTCATCAATACAATTTACTAAATTGCTAACTCACAAATCCTCATTTTTCATATTCATACTCCAATTATCATTTACAAACATTATAATGACTCAATCGCCAAGACTATGAATGAAAATTCAGTAGTGAAATGTAATACAATATCTTTAGCCGTGCTTCTAGCAGTGGTGCAATATGAAGCTTAGTACAATGCAAAAGGGAAAACATTTTATGATGGCAATGTACTGTAGAGAACATTTCTTGTAATCTGAGATATGTATACATGCTCTGAATTCAATGTCAAGGCGTTTGTGTACGGAAATGAATTACCGTAACATGTTTTGGTTTTGAATGACAATGATAATGGGTAATTTGTTTTAGAATATGAATGAGTGAGTCGTTAATTCTAATTGTGTTTATTTTTAGATAGTGTGTGTCATCACACTCTACAATACATTGCTTTTCATTGCCTTTCAATTGTTTATATACATTGCTTTTCATTGCATTTTAATTTCTTTTATATACATTGCTTCCTATTGCTTTCAAATTTTTTATATACATTGTTTTCTATTGCTTTTAAATTTTTTATATATATTGTTTTTTATTGCTTTAAAATTTAACTGGAATTGGGTTGCAATAATGAGAGAACCATGTTTGTTGAGTTTGCATGGAAAGAATGAGACAATAATAATGGATTATTAGATTAGAACGCCGGTCTTTTCATTTCGTTCTATCTGACCGGGTATAGGACCCGGTACGATGGTAGGCTCTTCACGTTACAAATGAGCCAGCCATCGGGCATTAATAATCCCATATAATCTTTCTGTTTCAGGTGACTTTATGGGTTGAGTGGCCCAAGCCAAGTGCCTTTTTATGGCATAGAGTTATGCAATTCAATTGTATAATTCTATGACATAAATTGGTCACCGGGGTACTCCCCTTCTGATGGGAAAGTTCATATAATTCAAGTTGTATGAGTTTTCCACTCAGAAGAGGAATACCTGGCCACTTCAACAATTTAACATTGGATTTATTCCGGTTGGGTGGGCATGAAGGGGCGCCACCACCACCCGGTTGCCCCTCTTTCATTTGTGGGCCCTGAATGTATTTGGGTAAAGACGAGGTCACCCCAAATTAGTCTTTCTTGTCAGGTTGCACTTGTTCTCGTAACAAGTCATAATTCCTTCGTGGAGGTTATCTACAAATTTGCGACTTCGGTCGTCCTCTTGTGATCTCTGCAAGCAATTCGTGAATGCGAAATGTTTTGTAGTGAGTCCTCGTGCCGGGGAAACGAACCCGCCCCACGACACCGCAATGCTAGCCTGCCAGCGCATTCACGCGTCTCCGGACGAGGGCATTCTCGGCAGGAACTAACACCTTCCTCTGCCGAGGCAGCAGAACATCGCTGCAGTCCTTCACGGACTTTATGGAAATTCCTTTATTCACTACAAGCGTTGCCATCTTACTCAGGCCCATAAGGAAATCAATTAACGTACCTGACGTCACTTCCTGTACCGTAGCTCTAAATTTCGATAAACAGCTACTTTTGAGATTGTCAAATATGACATTTCTCAGATGAAATTTAGCCGAAATGATACAAACGGGATCGAAATACATATATTTGCGCGCTAATGGCTTCGACGTCTCATATTTAAACTAAATTGTTGACATAGTACTGATAAAATATCAAACTACAGTCATATGTACTGTCAAAAATCTTTAAAACATTTGTTTGATGTAAACAGCACTAGATGGCGCTGATTAGGTTGCTCGAAGTGGTTAGTTCGCGACGTGACGCGGTGTTTCCGTTTTCGGGCCTGAGTAAGAAGGCAACGCCATGAGTCAACGCAGCTACATAATGAACAATGAATCTTGTTTTCGTTTTGAACATGTGTAATATGAAGCAAAGAGTTCATACATTGACTCACAGCGTGAGTCAATATGAAATGGTATGAACTATTCAGAAACAAGTTGGGTAGACAGACCTACGCTCATGTCAGAAGGGTTTTGTACCCAACTTCTCAGAAATGAAGTCACCAGCAACGAACAAAGTCCATTGTTTTTCTATTTTCAACGGTCGCCATTTTGTTGCAAGCCGACAAAAATCATTCAAATCATGAATTCTCAAAAATATTAATTTTATTGACCTTATTGGAAAATTTCAAGAAGATCAAGCCAAAACTGCAGTGACTGATTCAGCGCGTTGGAAGAAGGACACAACAAAAACCCCGACGAGTTTCACACTTCGCAGCAACCCGCGCCCATCGCCAGAAATTCGCCTTTTCGCTTCGCCGGTTGCTCGGTTCCTCTCTTGTTATAATGTTTCACAATAAAAACTGTCTATTGCGGCATTTAGAGTTCCGTTTTCCATTTGGTTGCTTTGCCGCTGCTTCGTAAAATTGAATCGAAAATTCGAAAATATCTATACCGTTCCGCCGACGGAAGCAATTCGATTTCTTTTATTTATGCTGTTATTAACAACCATTTTATCATTTTTAACTGTTTTAATTTTAGAAAGTTGTTTGCTCCCCGCGTTGTGAACGACAATCAACAATCAATCTTTCCTCGCACGTACACTTGACACTCATCCGAGTATATCCCCAATCGATAGAGCGTGAAATATTTCATTCCCTTTCCAAACGTAAGAGTGTGCAGTGAGTTAAGTGTGAGGTTCCAAAGTAAAATTTTAACCTAGAAATTCAAATAATCAATTTTTCGAGTAAAACTAAATCCGTTCAGCTTGCAAGTTTAAACAAAGTCAAATAGGGTTGGTTAATCCCCCTAACAATAAAATTCTGTAGCACAGTGAGTTAGAATTAGACAGTAAAAGTAAAGCCAAATAAAATTAAAGCCAGTTCCGTAGAGTTAACAAAGCACAGGTAAAGGTTTTATATTTAATGTAAAAATGGAAGATCAAATTAATAAAAAAAAGGTGCCTCCCGACCCTGGGGAGGGAAAAGACACCATATTAAGGAAAAGCAACGAGGAAACAGATGCAAAAAGAGTAAAAAGAAACATCAAAGGAGACTCCACGTGCAGGATCAATAACCTCAATTCTAACGATAATTACAGTGAACCAATGGACACTGCAGAAGCGGAAAAAATTAACGGCTTTACTAACGGTAAAACGTGTAGCACGCCTAAAAACAAAGAGACAAAGGAATTAACGGAAAAAACACCAACCATTTCAACGCCGATGGAGGACATTGAAAACTTTATGTCAAATTCACTAAGCAAAACGATCAAAAACAAAAATACGATAACCCAAGTTCTAAAGGATCACATGACTGAATTAAAGGACAGCGAAAATCAAAACACGGAACCAACGAGAACTGGGAAGAATATCAACAATTATGACATAAACGACAACAGGAAGAAGTTCTTCGTCCTAATGGACCTTTCAAAAGAAAAAACAAATGAAAAGATGAGACTCACCCCAATGTCTTTCTATTCAATAAACAAAAATATGAACTTAAAGAACATAAAGGACATAAAACAGGTTGGATACAACAGGATTAAACTCATTTTCAACAAACCGGAGGAGGCAAACGAGGTAGTTATGAATGAGAACATCAAAAACTTTGGATTGAGGGCTTTCATACCAAACAATTTTATAATGAGGCACGGAATAATAAGAGGCGTTCTACTTAACATCACAGAAGAAGAAATTGCCAAAAAAGGAATCCCAACCAACTCTCATGGTATTCAACAAAAGAACATTAAAATTGTGAACGTATACAGAATAAAAAGAAGAGATCCGGAAAACAGAGATAACTTCATTCCAACACAAACAGTAAAAATTTCGTTTTCAGGAGATGAACTTCCGGATGAAGTCAAATTAGAATATCTGAACATGCCGGTAGAATACTACTACCTCAGGCCAAAACAATGCCTGAAATGCCTCAGACTGGGACACACACAATACTTTTGTAAGGAATTCCAAGGAGAAAATAAAAGATGTCCAAAATGTGGAGATAAGGAATGTCTAGACAAAGAATGTAAAAATACGAAATGTTTCTTATGTGGAGACCAAAATCACAGCGCCATGGATAAAAACTGCCCCAAATGGATTAACTACGATATGGAGATGAAAATATGTTCCATTAAAAATGTAACACTCAAAGAAGCCAGAAACATATTGAACAACGACAACCAATTCGAACTGCTGAAGGACAACGAATCCATGGATTCAGCATTCCCACTACTAACAAAAACAAAAGCTACAAATAACAGAAACTCGAACTATACAATTAATAAACTAATGCTAAATAAACCATACACAAAAACAACAAAAACACGAAACACAAGAACAACCAATTATACTACAAACCTGCCAATGAGTAGTCACCTACTACTACAGTCTAACAATACGCTTATGGAGAAAAATAATCTGGCAGAAAACATCTTCAAAACAGCTAACCAAGTCACACCAATTGAAAAATTAATAAATCTACTAAATAATAATTGCAAAAACCAAACCAACACCAAATACTTACAAATTGAAGCAAACTTAATCCAGGAAACTATACAAACACTTACTAACCACTGCCAGAAAAGACCTAATACAAACAACTTACAATACACAGACTGGCTGACAAACAATAACCCGTAACAACATGAAAGATTTCAAAAATATTAAATTTCTACAGTACAATATACAAAGCATTTCCAAAAATAAAGATACACTAGAGTACATTATGAACAAAAACAAGATAGACATTGCACTCATACAAGAAACACTCCTAACAAAAAAATCACCGACAATAAGAATCAAAAACCACCAACTAATTAACAAAATAAGAACAGAGAAAGAAGGAGGAGGAGTCTCCATTGTAATCAATAACAAAATAAAATTCAAAGAAATACCGATAAGTAACAAAGACATTGAAGCAATAGTAATCACCACAACAAACCAAAAACCAAACATAAATATTTGCGCGTGCTATTTTCCCCCTGACATAAGTAGCTCAACGTTCAAAGAACAAATACATCAAATCATAAAAGTGGTAAACGACAAGAACCTCTGCATAATTGGAGGAGACTTCAATGCAAGACACAAGGACTGGGGAGACAAAACAAGCAATGCAAAAGGAAATATCCTCAAATCAGTGCTAAACAAATATAAACTGGCAACCCTCAACACAGGCACGTTCACCTTCTTTAGAAAAACCAATCAACAGACCACTCAAATGTCAGCCCCAGACATTACCCTAACAAATGATTTAAAATACTGGAATGAATGGAACACCAAAAAGTACAAAATAGGCAAAAGTGAGCACGTCCCCATTGAATTCACACTGCAGGTCGAGGATAGGAACCAAAAGAAAAGACGAACTCCAAACAGAAAGAAAATCATGGAGGACATCAACACGATCAACTTCACTAACGATCTTGAAGAAAATGAATGAGCTAATCAAAAGTAACCAAATAAGCGCGAAGAAATTCAAACACAGTCCAAAACCATGGTGGTCAAAAGAGATAAACATCCTATGGAGGGAAAAAACGAAAGCCTGGACAAATTTCCGAAAAATGAAAAGTAACGAAAATGAAGCAAAGTTTCTTGAGATACAAAATAAATGGAGAGAAACTGTAACTAAGGCAAAAAGAGAACTGTGGGATCAAAAAATCAACGAAATAAACCAAAGTGGAGATATAAAACAATTTTGGAACCTAGTCAATGCAGTCAAAAACAACAACAACAATAACCCGAGATCGCAATGGGACACAGAAAATAATAAAGACTTTCTTGAATTAATAAAAAACAAACACCAGCCGCTAAACACTAACTGGACTCCCTACATGCCAAATAACATAGAACCAGCTGAACCCTTTAAAATACACGAACTGCTCACAGTACTAATCAAACGCAAAAAAAGATCATCCCCGGGTCTGGATAAAATCGATTACAATATTATAAACTCCCTAACCCACTACAATAAATCAGCACTGCTCAACTCTATTAACGATAGCTTCAAAAATAACAACATACATAATGAGCTAAGAGACATCAAAATCGTACCTATCCCTAAGAAAAACAAACCACTGCACAAAATAGAAAGCTATAGACCGATCTCTCTCTTAAGTATCCCGCTGAAAATAATCAACTGCCTAATAAAAAATAGGATTGCTAGTGACATTGAGTACCGAAACAATTTAAGCAACTTCTGTTTCGCTTATAGAAAAGGAAAGTCGGCAATATCATGCATAAACACTGTAATACACCTACTCAACAAGGATAAGAAAGCAAAAAACTTAATGATTATAAACTGTGATATTTCTAGTGCGTATGAGAGAGTAAATATTGCAGAACTCTTCAAAATCATGTCCAACTGCAACATCAAGAAGGATTACATATCGTGGATCTTAAACTTCCTAATGTACAGGAAATTACATTTAGGCAAGGATTCGACCGAAATTAACAATGGACTTCCGCAGGGGGACGTACTAAGCCCGCTCCTCTTTAATCTCTACACAACTAGCCTCCACAGAATCACTGACAGTCAAACCACACTCATTCAATTTGCGGACGACTTTCTTATCATAAGCAAAGGAAAAAACAGACCCAAAAATCTCAATAATCTACAAACAAAATTCAACAAGTTCACAGAACTATGCAATAGGCTAAACCTCCCATTGAACTTGGAAAAATCGCAAGCCATAGAATTCTATACAAACAAAAACCATCCTAACAAAATAAAATATGGAAACAAACAACTAGATTGGGTAAAAAATTTCACTTTCCTAGGCAGAAATTTTAACAATCAGAATCACTTCAACGAATTCTATAATCAATCCCTAAGTAAAGCAAACAAAACAATAAACATAGCGTTCAAAATCAGCTCCCCTAAACATGGACTTACCCCCAAAAAGGCTCTAAACACCTTTAAGTCGCTAATAAGACCGGTAATAGAAAGCAATCTAACAAACATTGTTCATGCGCCAAATTATTTTCTAAACAAAATAGACAGCCTGAAAGCCAAAGCCATAAAACGATGTCTTGGGGTACCCTCAACAGCCCCAAATATACTAACGCTTGCTCTAGCTAAAGAATTACCAGCAAGACTAAGAGCTGAACAACTCCTCGCTAAAGAAATAGGAAAAAACCTTTACCGCCAAGATTTCAAAGAAATGATATCGGAAAACCAAAAAAACTCGAACTATACCACAGTTTACAAAAAACATATCGACATCTACAACAACACTTGTCTGGGTTCTCTACTACCAAACCCACACAACATAAAATTTCAAACCAATAGTTTCATGCACAACATCCCCAACAACTTCAAGAAAATAAACTACGAAAATTTCAACGAGTCGATTGAAGCAGTACTACAAAACCTAACGGATAACCAAGCTAAGATATATTTCACGGATGCGGCAAAAAACAGACTAGGCACTGGTATTGCCATACATTGCTATAACTCCAAAAAGACACTAAAATACTGCCTGAACACAGACTCTACAGCAGCAAATGCAGAACTAAAAGCAGTCCAGGAAGCAATTAACAACGTGGAGGAAGAACCCACCAACACCATTGCCATTTTCACCGACGCCAAAAATACAATAAACGAGATCATAAACAACACAAACCACAAACTCATTACAGAAAAAATCAGAAAAACAATCAACAATAGACCCAACACACTACTATTATTATACTGGATACCGAAAGGGGAAAAGTTCCACAGCTTCGAATTGGTTGACAAAGCAGCTAAACTGGCCACTATAGAAGGAGAAGAAGTCGAATCATTTCTGGAATGGGACGACTCTATCAAAATGATTAATGACTCCATCAACATAGAATGGCATGAATACTACCGAAAAAACACCATAAACCTAGCGTACAGCCCCTGGCTACAAACGGACCTCATTTACAGAACCAAACCATGGTTCCATGATTTCACTCCAAGCAGCAACACGCAAAAACAAATTAACAGAATTCTACTCAACAGAGCCTACAATCACAAAAGATTAAAAAAAGCTAAAATAGTTCCATCCCAAGGATGCAAATGGTGCGACATAACAGACGATCTGGAACATAGAATTCTAAACTGTGATCACTTTGAAGCTCTAAGGAACAAGTATGATATCTTTCAAAATAACTATCCAATAGCAAAATTTTTCAATAAAAACAACGAGAAAGCACTAACTCAATTAATCGACTTTCTTGAAGAAGCAAATTTAGAACTTTAACTTCACGCGAATAGTCCTCTCAAATCCCAAAAACTAACTTTTAACCTCCCAAGAAAAACACTCAAACCAAAAATCTATTAACCATTCCAAACGGATACTAACACACTAATACAGTAAAATCACAAAACCAATAAAGAAAAACTAGAAAAAAGCACTACATTACCATATGTCCCTAGAGGACACTAATCGATACATCGGTGGCTTGTGCTAATTAGCCATAGCCAATACACACCTAACGAAGGTTAGGTAGAGGAAAAAAAAAAAAAAAAGTGAAATATTTTCATTTTACTGCTAAGCCAATTTCTCGAACAATTGCATCTGTTGCATTTGCTGTGCCTGAAGCATTTGTTATTGATATTGTTGGGCTTGTAAACTACCTGGCACTCCACCTTTTATTGTTTCACAAAACAATTCAGCAAATTCACTGTACTGCACACTTAACCAAGCGTAATGTTCAAACAACAGCTCCTTCTAACCCACTTGGGTTTTGTACTTTTCAATATGATTCATGAAATGATTGGTGGAATCTCTTGGTATTTTTACTTTAAACATATCTTGAAATTAATAAAACCCGAAATAGTTTTGATTTCTAAGCCATTAATTTCCTTGATTTGAATCTCATCTAAGTTGGAACATGCTAGGGTGTAGTACTCGTATGTCAAAGCTGTGCTAAAATCTGATCTCATCTCTCATATGAATCCTAACTTAAATTGATGACGGATACGATGCTTTATGTGGATGAATTACATGTTATTGTGCTCTACGTTTACACTAAGTACTTATTTTTTTATAATATATTAGTAGTAGTACATTTACAACCGTTTTAACTTTACGAATTTCTTAATGTTATCTTTTTGTGTTTTTTTTTGTATTTTAACATTTGAATGATTTTTGTTTTTGGCCACATTCGACCAAGTGATCATAATTTGCGTCCTCGTAGAGTCCATTTCCAGATGTTGCTCAGGATGGTCGAATGTACCAGTTACGATCACGTATTCTTGGTAAACCTAATTTTTCTTGGATTTCGTGTGGTTTCATTGTATCTGTAAGATTCTTCGAGCAGTTTGCATATGTGGACTTCCCGATTTCTACAATAACTTGAGTAGTTAGGAGTATGCTCCAACCAAAAAGGTTTTATGTTAAATCTCTGAAATGTAGATTATTCGTTTAAGCCATTCATGAATAAATGTATGTCATAACGATTTTAATTTTCTTAGAAACCAATTCCACGAGAAATTAATAAATTCTGACTTGTTATATTCCAATTTAAACTAACGAAAAGGTTCAAAGCTAAACGCTGTTCTTATATCACACTGAGAAACCTTCCGGGCCAATGGTTTCAAATTGAAACAAAATAAATTTCTAGTGAAATCTATTCTAGGTTCCATCTGATAGCTTTATACATTATAACTTTGCTTAACATTGATAGCTTTATACATCATAACTTTGCTTAACATTTCCAAGAATCTACGGAAAGCACCTAAGTATGGTTCCTAGATATTTTAAAACACAATATAACAATGTTAAAATATTAATAACATTTTATTTAACAGAAAAAAACGTCAAAATGAATTTAATTAAAAATTCATCCTTTAATCAATAAAACGTTCATTTGTTTTCACATTTTGTTTTCCTTTCTGTAGAATAAAGATCTGTTCTCCGTTGTAAGGAAGTTGGAATCTGTTGCCTCACTTGTTTAACTAATGATAAATCTATAAAAACATGATTTAGCATAACTTGCGAGATTATTCTTAACGTATTTATTTATTTACCAAGTTCAGCAACAAGTATTCCCTCTTTTTCTGTCAGACGATCAACAATTTTGCCCCAAGGATCAACCAATGTTGTGTGACCCCAAGCAATATAATCAGCAGATTCATCACGTGCTACGGATACTGCTGCAACGTATAATTGATAATCATTAGCGCGGCTTCGCGATAGCAATTCCCAATGAAGGGGTCCAGTACTCATGTTAAATGCTCCAGGGTATATCAACATATCACAGCCTGTAATGGTTACATGTTTAAATTAAAGTCTAGGAAATAGCATTAAGCAAATCAGTAAGGTTAATATTTTCATCATTGTTGCAGGTGTAATGCATTTCTATAGAATACATTTATATAAAATACATTTATTAAAAATGTAAATTTAAACATGATGATATATTATTCTAATCTAAATAAAAAAAAAAACATACATGACCCTCTTAAAATAGACTTCTGTACAAAGCCACATTCTAACATGTAGATAATTCCCATCGAGGTATATACCTGTTGTTTTATACGTGTAATTTTTAAGACGTGCTTTCATATGAGTAAAACCTACCCAGCCCTAACGAAAAGCTCCTAATAGACTCGCGTTAGGCAGAAATCCCATCATCATTCACGCACCGTAATATTCATAAAAAACACGTATTTCTCATAGAAAATGAGCATTCTCGACACTCGCTCATTCCGTGGCGCATACTGTGAATCGGACCATTACTTATACAAGGGTAGTTTCCGATGTTGAATCTTCAAATATCAAATACAATCAAAGCCTCAGATACAAAGTACGATCTACCAAGTTAAGTGACAATTCGGTGAAGTCCACATACGAGGTGTGCCAATTAAGTGATGAGACTGATTCCATGAAAAGAGTATATTTAAAAATTATTCTACAACTCTACCATCCCCTTCAAAGTAGTCCCCTTGGGCAGCTATACAACAATTCCAGCGCGTTTTCCATGCTTCGTAACATTTCTGGAACGCTTCGGCTGGGATGTCCGCGAGTACCCTCGTCACGGCCGCCTGGATGTCCGTGATTGACTCAAAATGGGTGCATTTGACCACCGATTTTGTTCTAGGGAACAAATAAAAGTCACAGGGTGACAAATCGGGCGAATAAGGAGGCTGATGCAACACGGCGATCCCTTTCAGTCAGTCCGCACCTCGACTGGTCTCACGCTCCGCGCCTCGTCTTCCACGCTTTCACGTCCCTCCTCAAACTCTTTATGCCATCGAAACACCTGGGCACGACTAAGAGCACTATCACCATGCACTTTTACAATTTTAGCGTACCGAAGCTGTTTCGCCCAATCTGGCGCAAAATTTTATCGCGACGCTTTGCTCTGATTCCGTATCTCCATTTTTGTGACGAGCACCACCAACACACGTCTACTCAACACGACACAGAAGGCGAACTAAACAAGTTAGAGCGATGGTAAATATATCAATGAAGGGGAAGGGAATTTCAAGGCCGCAAGTTTACCACAAGCGCGCTAATAAAATAAGTCTCGTTACTTAATTGTCACACCTCGTAAATGCCGTCGCTAGAAGACACACTGAAACCCGTCCCGCAGGCGGGTGAAAATAGCAACGATATCCAAACGATGTGAAAAATTTTCAAAAATGCAATCACAAACGAAGCAGAAAACTCTTAAGACATCGGCCAAAAAATTATCGGAATGACTGGTTCGACGAAAAATGTCAAGATGCGGTTAATAAAATAAATCAGACACAAAAAGAGTACATCCGAAGACTAACTCGGACAAAACAGGAGCAATACATTTCTCCCTACCAACAAACAAAAATACTGTGCCGACAGAAGAAACGACGGGCCATCAACTGAAAGATAATGCAAATTAACGAATATATGACGATAAATGAAGCCAAATCAGCGTATGCCTCAATTAAAAAGCTTCGAGGGGGATACACACCACGCTCGAGTCTCTGCAAAGATGAACAAGGTGCAATATTAGGCAATCCTATCCATATTAAAAACAGAAGAAAACAATATTTCCGAAAACTTCTTTCAACACCCACAACAAATACCGTAACTGTGACCATTCCAGGGGCTGAAGAATATGTCATGGCAAAGCTACCAACAGAAGAAGAGGTATTGACGCAATATCGACAGAACTGCTCTACGACGGAGGAGGAACACATCTACACAACCTCCTTCATCGGATATGGACAGAGGAGCAGCTACCAGATAATTAGCGGAAAAGCATCATATGCTCCATACATAAAAAGGAAGATAGGCAACACTACGAAAATTACAGAGGAATTGCTCAGTTGTGCACATTATACAAAGTGCCGTCTTAAGTCATTGAACGAAGATCGAAGCTTTATTATGAAAATATAATTGGAGAGTACCAAGGTGGTTTTCGAAGGAGACAGTGTACGATTAACCAGATATTTTCAGTAAAATTAGTGCTCGATAAGAGCTGGGAAGCTCTTTGTAGACTTCAAGCAAGCATACGACAGTTTTGGTAGAAATGTCCTACAGCAAATAAAGCTTTAGTTTAGCGTCCCAGCGAAACTCGTTCGAATGACCTAGGTTACAGTCCTAACACCGAGTCTCATGCCAAAGTCAATGGAGATTTTACTCAAAGCTTCCCAACGAACTCAGGCCTAAAACGAAGGGTGGGACTGCCCCAGTATTGTTGAACATTGCTCTGGAGGTTTTGGTCAGGAAAATGCCAGCAGATACTTTACTTTGGCGTCCCAGCTTAACTCGTTCGAATGACCTAGTGCTAAACACCGAGTCTCATGTCATAGTGAATGGAGATTTGACTGAAGGCTTCCTAACGAACTCAGGCCTAAAACGGAAGTGGGACTGCCCCAGTATTGTTCAATATTGCTCTGGAGCATTTGGTCAGGAAATGCCAGCAGACACCATTGGTACGCTATTCTACAAATCCCCACGCAACTAGTAGCGTATGCCGACGAGGTTACATTATGTCCAGATTAAGATCGGAGGAAGCATTCATACCATTGGAGTCAGAAGCGAAAAAAGTCGGCCTCCTGGTCAATTAAACTAAAACTAAATTCATGGCCCAAATAAGACAAAACCTGACCTTTGAGACTACAACCTGGAAAGTGTGAATATCTTCACATACTTACCTATCTTGACAGAACGAAATATAAAAAAGGAGAAACGCAGTAGACAAAATCTACTTCTCAATATTTCCTATGTTAAGATCCACAGATGTTCACAGGGAAAATACGATTGGCATACACAAGTCTCCCGAGAGTAACGTTGAAGGGTAGAACGCAAGGGGAACGGCAGTTGGGAAACCGAGAAAATGATGAGAAGTAATAAAAACTATATGAAGCCCCAAACCGAGTTCCGCTCAAATGTCACTTCCCAGAAAGGGATCATAATTAAGCCAAAAAAAGTATTCATCATCAGATAAAACGCTTGCCGATTTTAAGTCCAGAATAAGACCGTCGAATTGCAAGATTCCTTTTCAACTGCTAGTTATTCGCAATGGTAGTGCGATAATTAAAACAACGACCAATGCCAACACGACTCAGCTATACAGGCTAATCAAGGATATCATGCAAGACAAGTATGACATTACCGAGACAAAGATGCGTCAACCCAGACTGGTTATAAATGGGCTAGATAATGGATTTACAAATGTGAGCTACGAAATGAACTACATGCACTGAACCCTAATATTCGGGATGGAGAAAAAATGGAGCTTATTCATGCCAGACAGACAAAACACGGGAAATGGAAGCATGTATAAAAGATTAGCTAATAGATACGTCAACATTGATTATGGGTCATATTTTCTGAAGGAAGTTTTTAACGTTACGAGTCGCTTTAAGTGCCGAAAATACAACCATAAAACGTCGAAATGTGAAGGAGAACAAATCTGTGTGAAATGTGGAAGAAAGCATGAGCTCAAGGAATGCAAAAGCACACATGATAAATGTTACAACTGTATGGGTAATAATAAGAATGCTGATCACTCACACAGAGCAGACTCGTGGGAGTGCCCAGAGTATGAACGAGGGATTGTAATTGCTAGGAGGAGTACTGACTACAATTTTGGTAATGATTGTTAACTACAAAACTCAATCAAGCGACAAATTAACTATCTTTTAGGTCAATATAAGAAGCCTATGAAACAAGTTGAATGATAGTCAAGTTTATCTGCAGCAAAATCCTGAAACGGATTAGATTATACTAAACGATCAACCCTGAAGAAGCAAAATATTACAATATTCCGGGAAAAAGCTCCGTTTTCTCCTGCAGGCCCGGAAGATGTGGAGGTACAGCAATTTATATAAAAAATACAATTAATTTCGTGACAAAGAGAGTAACTTCATCATAGATGAAAAATTAAAAATCGGTACTTACTATAATCCCAATCGTCTCAATGTGCATGACTTCTGCACAGTATGTTAATAGATACAATATACTCTACTGCAAAAAATTTAATCACAGTAGCTGACACAAGCATCGACCTGATTGCAGAATCTCTACAATCGAGGATGTCCAAGGATACCCTGGAAACAAACGGAGTGGTCATTGTCAATAAGAACAAAATTACTCGCTCGACTTCAAGTGTCTACCTGGATCATATAGCAACAAATAAGAAAAAAGTTGCTGAAAACATTAAATTCATACTTGCAGATTGGCCGGAGTTAGATCATCGTGTTTTAAAAATCGTCGTCCATGGTCAAAGTCTCAGAAAGCAAAAACCTACTCACAAAATATTCAGATGCTAACAAACTGGAAACCTGAAAACCTAATGGAGCTCAAAAATAGTATTACTGAGTCCAAGCATGACTCTACCATTGAGGAAAAGATTAGATTACATGAATAAAGATGAAAGTTGTCGACGCTAGTGTTAACAAAAGGAAGGCTTATAAAAAATACAGGAAGAACGCTGAAGATCACGCACTTAAATATCTGTATAACCAAGCTTGAAAAGAATCAAAACATCTCATCAAAGGAGCTAAATTTTCATATACTCCAGAAGATTGGAAACAGCGGCGGACAACTCGCACGAAATATGGAAAATAATAAATGAAATAAAAGATAATTCATTATCCTGGATCATGTCCCCAATTGCTAGATTTTTTCCATGGCATCACGCCCATGCGGAACAGCAAACTCGCTATACTACTTTTTTTCACCAATTGGTGAACAACTTACCAAAGAGCTTGGTGACAAGTCAACTAGCTATTTCAATATCACAAATAGTCCACTTAAGTCCATCGTCCATATTCCTCAAGCGAATAAAAGAGAAGTATTAAATACAATCCAAGATTTGAAAAAGAATGCAGCACCAGGTATTGACAACATCAAAACCCATGAAATTATTCTGGTCAAAGAGGAGATAGCTGAATTATTGGGAAATTTTATAAACGTTAATATTGGAAATGGAATATTTCCGGACGAAGAGAAACTGACAAAAATAATTCCAATATTCAAAGTAGGAGATCATCTGGACCCGAATAATTACCTCCCGGTTGCACTTTTGACAGCCTTTAGTAAAATATTCGAGAAACTTGTAAATAATCGTCTAAAATCTTTCTTAATGGATAATTCTGTCATAAATCCAAAGCAGTTTGGCTTTCAAAAGAACAAGAGTACTTTTTATGCGTTACTTTCTGTCACACGTTATATCAATGAAAGTCTTGGTAAACGAGATTATGTTGTTGCAATTTTTGTGGACCTGAAGAAGACTTTTGATACGGTTGATCATGGCCTGTTACTTCAAAAACATGAATCGTATGGTATTCAAGACAAACCGAAACAACTTTTTAACAGTTATTTGGAAGGAAGTGTAAAATAATCGTCAATTTCGCGGAGCGATTGCCCGCAGAGATCTTTCATCCCTATACAATTGTCCAACCAGCTGATAAGGTTGGATGACAGAGCTCTGCGTCTGAACCGCCTCTGGCGTCAACAAGTGGTGAGTGAATTACAACTTGCATCTCTGCGACTGACCCGCAACTTGACGTCGGCCGAGTAGTGAACTATGAATAGCGGGGTTGATTTTTGTTCAAGCGCGAACCACACCGGTAACACATTTCACTCGAGGACTTGTCCAATCTCAGTTGCTGCCTAGGTCGTGTAAAGTACTAGTGGAGAGAAGTTTCGTGTAGCGCCTGAAAATCAATTTATCTGGCTTTAATTCCCCGAACATCGCACCAGCCTTTCAAGTGCGCAGTGTGAATGGCTAACGTCGGGAGCAGTGGACGCGCTGATCTTGCATCAAAGTAACGTGGTGGAGTTGGACATATCCCACTGTTACGCAATAGGCGAAAGATCTCTCATGGTTTTCTTCTGGATGGTCGACAAACTCGAGGTCCTTTCTTTCGCTAACACCCCTACCGTGACCGACTATGTCCTAATGCAGCTAGCTCACTATTGCCCGAAGAAAACATTTGAATTTAACGGGATGCCATCGAGCTTCTGACTTGGGACTAAACGCAATTACAACCCATTGTGAAGAATTAGGATCACTGGATCCGGACAAGAACGAATCTGCTGAAATTTGTTCATAGAAATACGAACGAACAAGCCAACAACTCCTCATCGACAACACGACAGTGAAATTTGTGTCTGATCTTCGGTTCGTACAACTGAGAGTGGTTCTTCAGTTCAAAGGAAAGGGCTAGTTAGCGAATGACTTATATTTAAGTAAACGACGGCCCTTCCCGCCAGGCAAGGCCCGCGGCGCAAAATTTTTAACTTTTTTCTAATTTTTTAATTTAACAATTAGATGTTCCCACATTCCTTTTGATACAACCCTTCGCCGCCATTCAATCTTGCTCAAATTTCGTAGGAAGTAAATTTCAAGCTTGAAATTAACTATCATCTGCGTATTTTCGCGTCGATTTTCGGTGCAAATAAATTACTAAGAATTAAAACGAACCGATTTGCACACAGAGTCTGCGCCACCGACGCGTAGGGCCGATGTCAGGAAAGTGCCGTCACAACTTGTATTAAATGCATTTGTATTGAGAAAGCTACATTATGCGGTGGTCATTTCGAGTCAATCGTCAAAGCAAAACCTTAATTTTATATCCAGGATGCTAACTAAAGCCTATAAAAGTTTTCTAAATCTTCCAATTCTCACTCCAACAAGACCAGTGTATCAAAGGACCAATGCATGCATTTCATTCAAATCATTACTATGGAGAAAGCTAAGTTTATCTTCAAATGTCTAAAACATGTGAATCGGAAAAAAACTCGTTTATAAAAGTGTCACAAATAAATCCATATAATTCACGAAATTGGAGCAATTTTGTAATACCTTACGTCAGAACTGATCGACTAAAAACGATGCAACTCTGCGTATATATAACAATCTTCCAGAGACAGTGAAAAAAGCAATCTCATTATTGGTTTTTGAGAAAAGAATTATTATTGGTTTTTAAGAAATTCAAATTAATGATAAGTCTTGAGGATTGACAATGCAGTTATTTAGGGCATTTAGACCCTTGCGTCGATACTTAAAGACGCTAGTTTTTCAAACTCAGAGTTTTTTCTACTGCATCGTATTATAATATTTTTTTTCTCTGAGAACTGTTCACAAATTGAACTAGACTAGCAAGAAAGGAGTACCTCACAGCATTTGGTGTGCCCCTTATCTTCTTCTTCGTAGCACTACAGCCCCCCCCCCAGGCCTTCGCTTCCTGCAAATAGCGCCTCCAACTGTCTCGGTCCATTGACCGCGTCCTCCAATTATGAATTCCGAGCAACGATGAACGGTTTCGTCGACCGAGTCAGACCAGCGTTTCCTCGGTTTCCTCACTGATCTCCGGCCTTCAGTTCTCCCAACAAATACCTTTTTGGGTATTCGTTGTTCATCATACGATTCATGTGTCCAGCCCATTGCAGCTTCCGCAGTCTTACAATCGTTAAGACCTCAGGGTCGTGAAAAATTTCATCCAGGTCATGGTTGTATCGAATTCACCATTGGTCCCCGGCTAGCTTTGCTCCGATTATTCGCCTCAGGACCCGTCGCTCAAAGGCGTTCGACATCCATGTTTCACACCTATACCATAACACAGGCCTTATCACCGATTTTTATACTTGGAGCTTTGTTTTCCTGTGTATGCAGCTGGTCTTCAAGATCGTCAGAACTATATAAAATATTTCATTTGCGAGCTGCATTCTTCGGCGTATTTCGTCTCTTTCATTACCACTTCTCGTTATTTTGGCGCCGAAATATTTAAATTCGCTAACATTTTTCATACTGTACTCGCCAAGTGTGCTACTTTGTGTGCTTGAGCTATTTTTCCTCGGCTGCGTCATGAGCTTTGTTTTATTTTCATTGATTTGAAGCCCTAATAGTTTTGCTTCGCTGTCGCGTTTCATGAAGAGTTCTTTGGTAGTTGTTAATGACCGTGACAAAATGTTGCTGTCAGCCGCATAGGCTACTACTTGGTTCAACTTGTGTAGTAATGTACCTCGTTTATCGACAGGTAGATTCCTTATGACGCAATCCAAAGTCAAATTGAATAGCAATGGGGCAGCCCATCTCCCTGTTTTAGTCCGATATTTGTGTGAAAGGCATCGGTGAGTTGATAATTGATGCGGACTTTGGAGGTCGTCGACGTCATTGCCATTTTGGTAAGATAGATTAATTTGGCTGGGATGCCAAAGCAGAGCAATATTTGGTACAGTCCGTTACGATCAATACTGTCGTATACTTGCTTAAAGTCAACGAAAATTTAGTGTACGTCTATGTTGAACTCCCAGCATTTGTCAAGTACCTGCTTGACAGTGAACAATTGGCCCATCGTCGATCTACCTGCTCTAAAACCATTTTGATACCCTCTAATAATACTGTTGGCGTATGACCCGATTTTATTTTCTAAGACCTTTGAAAATATTTTGTACGCCGTACAAAGTAGTGATATGCCTCTATAATTTTCGCACTGTAGCTTGTCACGATTTTTGTTGATAGGGAATATAATTGATTGGCTCCACTCTTTTGGTATAGTTCTTGTTGCCAATGTGCTGGATGACTTTGTGAATAGCTTTACGAACACTGCTGCTACCATATTTGATGAACTCCACTTAAATCTCATTGATGCCCGGCGCTTTATTATTCTTTTGGTCTTTGATGATGAAACACATTTCATCCAGAGTGGGTGGGTCCAATGGAAGCTCTCCGCAGACATCTATAGGCTCCGATGTGCCGGAGCTAGAGGTTCTTGAGATATGATGCCCATCTTTCCTTAATCTTGGTTTCATCAGCCATGATATTGCCGATGTCATCACGACAGAGCGTGGTTTTGGGCTGATAAACACGTTTCAGGGTTTTCACTACTTTGTATGCTTGTCTTGTGTTGTTGCTAGCTAAATTTACATCTATACTCCTCAATTGGTCGTTATAGCATTTTCTTTTCTTAATTCTAATTATCTTATTCGCTACTCTTCTGAGATGTTCATAGTGTTCTCTTTTCGTCCTGGTTTTCCAACCTATGTAGACTTTGTATGCCTGATTTTTTTTGGCTAACGCATTCTGGCAATCATCATCGAACCAATCATTTCTCTTGCGCCGGGCTTGATGTCCGACTGTCTGTTCTGCCACGGTCTTAATAGCCGCCTGCACTTCCATCCACAGCTCGTCGCTTGTGTTTATGGATGCATCTGATAAGATGGGAGCCAGCTGGTTGTCGACGGTCTCCGTGAAATTTTTGGCCACAGACGTCGTTTGGAGCCTTTCGATGTCAAATTTTTGTACCGGGCTGGTCTTCGCTGAATATGCATTGGACATACATCGATAGGTTAATTTGAAAAAGTAATGATCTGAGTTACAATTGGCTCCTCGGTGTGTACGGACGTCAAGTATGCTCGAGGCCCATCGTTGTTGGATCAGAACATGGTCGATCTGATTTTGTGTGTTGCCATCCGGTGATATCCAGGTCATTTTATGAATGCGTCGATGAGGGAAGCAAGTCGAACGTATGACTAAATTTCTGCTACATGCAAAGTGAATCAGGCGCTGGCCGTTGTCATTTGTTTCATCGTGGAGGCTATATCCTGCAGTCTTTCCGCGATGAGATAGCTCATTGCCAACCTTAGCGTTGAATTCACTCAGCATTATTTTTATGTCGTTTGTAGGCAATGAGTCGACTAGTCCTTCTGGGTAATTGTACAACGTTTCTTCGTCCTTTTCTTCGGTCGGGACGTGAACATTAACCAGCCAGATTTATACCTTATACCGATGTTTTACTATTGCCTGGGAGGCACACGAACAGGTATTTAAAAAAATTTAAAAAAAAAGACAATAGATGATCTCTGCTTGGGATTTTCAATTGACGACCGACGTGTCAGAACCGCGACAATTGGAGACGACTAGTACTGGAGGCGAAGGCCCAAATTGGAGGTATGCCATAGATTACTTCTTGAGGTCAAAATCTGAAATGAAGCAGCATTTATGAAGAAGACGAAGTATCTCTTTAAAATTAATAAATAACAGTCAATTGTTTCTTTACAGATTTACTTGTTTTTCCTGTACTTTGAAGCTGTCTTGAGCAAAGAAGAATGGTTTTTGACTAACACTTGCTTATCGGAATCATTTCTTAAATGCGGACTAACCTTCATTCCTGTAAATTCGAGCCATTTCCTCAAATCGGATATCGTAACAAATTCCAATGCCAACTTTTACGCCCTCCACGTTAACAATTGTAAAATCATTTCCCGCAGAAAGCACATCCGATTCCTTAAACCGAACACCACCGACAATGTCAATATCAAACAAGTGCATCTACCATAAATCATATCAAGGGTGTGTTAACATCTATTATTAGCTAATCAATCATTGATCACTTTACCTTGCGATGTTTTCCTATGAGTTCGCCTGTCGGTGACCAAATTGTGCAAGTATTGTAAATTGAACCATTATCTTTTTCAGGTATCGTACCACCTACCAAATATATTTCATGATGTTTTGCTAGGTTGGACAGTATTTGGCAAGTATATCCATCGGGGATGGTTTCCGCATATTCTTCAAAATATTTCGTTCCATAAGGACAATTGAAGCACTCCGGCAAAGCTATTAGTTTCGTTTGGGATTGTTTAACTGTGGAAACAATTTTCTGGATGGCGTTCTCAACATTTTCTCGCTTGTTTTTCGTTACTTTCATCTGTATAAGCCCGACACGTAAACCTGTGAAACCTCACTCAGTTTTAATAAATTCGCAGAGAAGTTTATTCCTACTTACATTTTGATATTGTGTTCATTTTCAAACGGGCGCAGTTTTCACAGGTGGTTCAGAGAAGCACTGAAGGTTGATTAGTCGACCGCGTCACGTTCATTGGGCAATGGAATCCGCACAATTTGCAATGAGATTGATAACAAATGTCAAAACAATTGTGATAAGAATTTAGAATTTGAAAAACTGCTTTTAGGCAGTCGTTTTTGTTTTCCACTGTAGCTGCAAGTGGCTCGGAGATTTCTTTAGTAATTACAATAACCACAAATAGAGGGCAGGGTAACAAAGCAAATGACGGTTATTTTATGAAGAAAAAATTTAGAACAAGATTGGGATTGAAGTGCCAGAACCAAAAGCAAGTGTTTGATTGGGCAACATTTTCTGACTCACCTATTTCGAATCCGTTAATTCCTGACCAGTTAATTTGAACACGCGGTGTGCAGTGCAAGCAATTTTATCAGGTGGTGGCGATTACATCCTGCGCTCTTACGAGTAATACCCGTTAAAACGGAAAACATCCAATCAAATAAATCTGAGCAAAATGAAAACACCAAGTACCAATAGCCGAGAATTATTGGATGAAAATGAATTATGTACAGTAACCAATTTCGAAAATAGTCTCGAACAAAGTACTGGAATGCTCCCGCAGAAAACACCGCGTGGTATTTCTTTCTCTGAAACTGTTAAAACCACAACATGCAAGCTAGAATAGTCATCATTACCACCTTCATGGCAACTTTATGCCAGGAGTAGTAGCTTTGATTTAAATAAATTGGTAATGAAAAAGCTGATAGAAGTTGAGTTTTAAACCAGAATATTAACGATTTCAGTTTAAATACATAAATACCTGTAATGGCTTTGCCTTTGCTCGTAGTCTACCCCGAGGTGGCTGCTTGTCGGCCAGCTAGTTTGGAGAGGAATTCTGGTCGTGGACAAAACGTGACTAGACCACGCTCGAATATAATTTTTCAGCCACCGATTCAAATTGCCCGTTTCAAATGCATCCAATAATTTTTCGAAGAAAAATCCCGCCGTTACTTTACCGCAGCCCCTACGAGGCTCCCAACAACTCAACAAAGTTCAAAATCGAATTCGCGTGTTCCTGATCTACTGCGACTCGGTGCCACACATGAGCTGCACTAATTCTACCCGAAATATTCAACGCTACATAAAAATGGCCAAACCAGAAGTTAAGGCACCGTGTAACCGAACTGAAAGCTGAGCCAACTAGTCGCGGCTTACAATTAACCGTGTCTACTCGACGACACACTCACCTTCCGCTTCCGTCCCTCTGGAAAGTCTCTAACTACTGAAAGGAAAGAATTTTTTTATATTCAGCGATTCATTCCTTTATTTGATGTGTATATCCTAATTGACATCTATTCCTTTACCAATCCCACGGATATTTAGGTATAAAATAATATCATGTATAATCCGTAGATTAAATCTATCCAGGTTCCGTACGTTTTTAATAGAGACTGAAATATAGAGCTTGAAGATGCAACCTCAATATACTCTATATAAATCAAAATATTCAAACGAGCCTTATCAAAAAATTTGCATGGCTGCTTTTATATAGATGAAGCAATATATGAATTTCTAACGTTTCTACCTAATCGTGAAAATATTCCTTAGCTGAGAAAAAATACCTCATATTAAAAGGAGTCTAATTTGAGTAGACAGAACTACGCTCGTGTCAGAAAGGTTTTGTACTTAACATACGATATATAGACATATGAGTATAGAATGATTTAATTCGAGAAAATTTTTAATGACATGCACAACAAATATATTTTTGCGTTAAAAGAAAAACCAGTGTTACTACATTTTAACGAGCCAACATTTTGTTGCAATATTGCCAAAATCATTGACTAAGCCGGATCTTAAATGTCTTCTTGCTATATTATATATTTTGAGAAATTACAATCAAAAGTGTAGTGTCTGGTTTCCGCATAGAAAAACCGCATTTGATTGTTGTAATCGGAGAAAATTCAAAAGGCAATAACTTCTGTACATTCTATTAAAACTCATAGTTTTCAAAGGACACTTAAATATCGACTTTCATCCAATTTAATCATAAGTAGTGATTTAAATGTCCGTAAGAGCTGCAGCGATAGTCTGCTGCCTCGGCGAGCGAAGATATTAGTACTCGCCGGAGTTGGCCTTGTATGTATGCGGTGTCGTTTTCCCCAGCATTCACGAACTAGACCTTACAAGTATCTCGGTTCGACGGTGTCGAGGCCGAAATATCTTACCGAAGGGATCGACTAAAGAAACGCGAGCAATTTGTCGTTATAATTGATTTTTTTTTCGTAGCACTACAGCCCCTTTCGGGCCTTCGCTTAGAGATAGTGTAATGATTTTCAACATTTTAAGTTCGAACGCGGAACCGACCTCTCATCGGTTCTAGACGTTAAGTCTGAGTAGTGCCAACGGATGGTACCAACAGGTCAACCAATCCGTGCACCGTAACCCATTCACGCGGTGGCTGCTTGTCGGCCAGCTAGTTCGGAGAGGATTTCGGTCGCGGGTCTCCGAATGGGTTACGCTCAATTACAATATTTTCAGCCACCTGAACATGCCCGTTTTCAAAACGCGTTATCAAACAAAACCATACGGAGAAGAAACCTATTCTACGTTACTCCGTATTTCTTCATTAACCAGTCAAGAATACAAAATCTAATTTTTATTTCGCGTTCCCGAATTTCCGACGCGGTACCGAAAAGTATGCTACTCTAACTCAACCCGACGAAAACTACTCTAAATAAACGACAAAACAACAAAGGTACCGCGTACCGCACGCGACGCGAAACCGACCTCAGCGGATTTGGCGAAACCCTACCCTCGCGACGGCATACCTACCCTGCACTCACTTTCCCGCTGAAACAAGAAGAACCACTGAAAAGGAAAGTCTTTGATTGATTAGCAATTCATAGTTATTTTATTTTCATTATATTATTTTAATTGAAAAATATATGAATTCATTAAAGTACATTACCCTAGTTGGCTAAAATTTTATAAGTACGTGCTTTATTTACTTTTTTGGATTCTTATTCATTTACAATTTGTTCTCTCTGACAGCTAGCAAATTAAGTGTATGTAACTTCAAAGATATGAAGTTTAAATTTTTGCTTTTTTTGTTTCTATTTTGACTTATCGAAATTATTTATTTTGTAATCTAAAATTCAAAGTCTTATGCGTTTTAATTGTTTCTTAAAATGTTTTATGTTTTGCTTTTAAGTACAGTGGTAGGTTCTATAGTTCAGGTATTTATAACGGTGGTTAACAATATATATGTATTTAGTTGTAAGTCTATATTTACCTGATTATATTTTCTTCTTAAAATTATGCTCGTTTTAATTGTAGACTTTAAATGATGTTTTTTTTGTTTGATCTAACAGACATAAATTCCTTTGATTGTCCAGGAGCTTAAGGGTTTATGCATATTTATTTGTTAAACATATTTTCATTTTTACTAGTAGAGCACGAGGTTTTAAAGAAAATTTAGCAAAATTTAAAAGCTCCTTTTATAAAAATATTCATATATTATTGCTAGTTAAATTATCATGTAGAACTTAACTTTTTACAATGTATTTATATTTTTTTATTATCGATTTAATTTACAGTGCCTGATATATTGAATTATAACTTTTCCCGTATTCAGTTGATTTGCAGAGCTCAAAATATGTACTTTATAATTCATACTGAATTGACTTAGAGCTACATTTTTTTTTTACAAATTTTTATCCTTGTTATCGAGACGACTTTCATTGTATTCAAAAATATCTGCGTATATAGTATTTTCGGGTGAGTAGCATAGCTCGATGATATTTATTTTTAATATGTTACTACTCTACCTTGCTCTAATTGTGTCTATAACTACTTCTGGCAATTCAGTTTCTATTTCTTTAGATTAAAAGCATTCTTTTTTTTAACATAAATTATCTTTGAAACTACAAAAAAAAACAAAACTGGATCAATAACTATACATTATCGATGGTATATTACTCCCTTGTTTTTATTATAGTTTTGACACTATTTGTTATAGACACTACAATTATCAATTCTACATATAAACGGGCTAATAGTCCAGTGATTGCACACACAAGAAATACATAAAAAAAAATGCCAACAAATAAGACAAACCAACAATGAAACCACAACTTCCCCTAATCAAACCAATGTAAAATTGAATCAAATGGTACATTAGTCATTAGTTGAAAATGATCTTCACTCCCGTGACATTTAAGGTTTAGCTTTAGTTGATTGGTCTAATTAGTAGCACGATCATCTTTAATACCTCAATCCTCATCCTCAACACCTTTACTACTACAAAAATACTAATATTCATTGACCCTGAACCTTCTGACTCTCTTTGACTTTGACACTCCAGTATCTATTTCAATTAGTCCAATTACCATCTGAATTTTAATCTTAAAATTTTATATTCCAAACAATCTGTGATGGAAGCTTCTCCTACATTAATTGTTCACATTTTATATTAGACATTTAGGATAAACTTTTTTCAGCTATAAATGTTATTTCCTTGTAACAATGACCAAAAGCCGTCCTTCTGTTTCCGAGTTATCTACTCGATTGGTATATAAATCTTTCCAATCTACGGAAATATAACTCGTACGATTACTATGGTTAGGTTTCTACTACTTATGATTTTCAACCTGCCTCATCTTAGTGGACGGATTCACGTCTTGTGCAGGATATCAATTTATATAAATAGATGATCTTGTGGGTCGATTTTCCATGATCAAATATAGGCAATATAATATATGAATGCAACGAATAATTCAAGATTCGTTAGAGATTTCACAAGATTCCATTTCTATCAACCAATATTAATACTCAATTAGGTTGTTTCATAAACTTGACTAACCGGATGAATAACAATGATCAGCCGCACTGAAATACTCGTTCAAAAGCACCGCTTCTAATAACCTAAACATACCTGACAGCTGTTTGTAGTTTGCATTTGCCTCCATGTTTCCCAATTTCCCAACAATTTTCGGTATTCGATCGACATCGTTCGAATGATTGTTTACAATGGTTGCGGTGGTAGGGGAGGAACTACTACTCTTTGGGGATGAAAGTGGTATCACTGGGCCGGAAGCTGAGTTAGCAGTCCCATTAAGCTTCAACTTAACCGGGTCAGGTGGTGTTGTCGTGTTGTTCTTGCGCTGGCAATGATTCTCCCTCTTCACTACTACCACTGTGTCTTCTGCATCATCACGACCATTTACGTTTCCGGTATTATTATTGCTGCTGATTTTGTGCTTATCATTTATTAAATTTACTGTCGAGTTGCTCGTCGTCACTTCGGCATCGGTGGCGGCGGATTTATTTTCCTCCTTCACTGGAAATTTCTCTTGATTATTCTTTTCTGTTGACTCGTCTTCTTTTGACTCCGTTACGACCGACTGCCAATCTCTCTTTTTCTGTTAATAAGAAAATTATTATACAGCAAATGAAAAACAATGCAATTACTCATTACCCACTGTTAGCTCCTATTTTCCGTCTTTTGTTTGAAGGTTAAGATTGTGGGAGGACACCGTAAAACACATCACTTCTTTCCCGCGTTTTCTCTCCCTCGTGGCGTCGGACTGTCAATCCGACAACCTCCGACAAAACAGATGTGCGGAATGGAACACCACATGGCGGCAATGTGCATTTTTTATTTGTCGCCAGTGGCATAGTGTTTTGATGGCAACGGTGGAGGGGGGCATTCCCAGATGGATATGTCTCGAAATGTGTCGGGGTTTTGATTAATATAATGTTTCAAATATTTATATCCACAGATCTAAATATTTGGAAAGAAAAAAAAATATTTTCTGTGCAACGCTATCCGCACGAAAGATGAAGTCCGCTTGCACCTCGAGGTCATACCCATCTGGCCGAGTGCAAGGGTTCGGGATCGGAATCACTTCGATTCCCGGGCGTAGGCATCACATTACAATAGTTAGAGTATCTCATTATCATAATCGAATGTATCGACACTCCACAAGGTGATATGATCATTATCACGCTTTGGCCGTGTATCCGTCCACCCAGCTGCGATACGTTCTGATTTTAAACCAGTACGTATCATAACTGAATAGGCTTATAGTCCGTCCGAAGAATCACTTGAACTAAATCTCGTTGACGTCAACGAAACTCGAACAAGGGACCTTCGGCTTACGGGCTTAGTGCTCAAACCACTACACCACGCGGACTAATTGATATTTACGACCCCCAAATAAGAGTGAGGCATCCTGGTGGAAGCAATGTCCCCTCGCACCCCCCATCCGAATCAAGATCGATTGTACACGTGGCAATTTATTTTCCATCTAAATGGAAAATTCATACAAAATTAATTCGTATGAACTTTCTTTTAATGTGTTGTATGACTGAATTATATGGAACTTTTGCATAAATAAGAAACCTGTGCGGAAGGCCACTCTACCCTGCCAGAGCACCTGTAACAAAGAAAAAGGGGTGAACTCACCTGATGGCTAGCTCATGAGTGGGAGAGCCAGCTAACGTGGCAGGTCCCATACTCGGTCCAGGTTCGAGTAAAACTGAAAGACCGAGTTTTCTTTTTTTATCTATTCGTTTTTTCACTATAAGTGCCATATTCAGCCTTTCCTCATTAACATAAATTATGCAACTATTCGAAAAAAACTAGGTATCTCATAAATGGAAAACATCATATTGCAATATGTCAGTTCTAAAGTAATTAATGATTATGGTCGCTATTCCAGAAAAACAGAGAAAGAATGAAAGAAACAAACAAGCATTACTGAGGCATAATTTAAATTGAATAATATAAAATATTTCTAATTTTAAGATTTATAATAACCAAAAGAGTACTAACCCAGTCCTCCTCTGACGAGTGCTCCTTGTTGGGGCGGGGTAATTTTCATAGTTCCCTTTTCAGGGTTTTGTAAAATCATTTTACAAAACCCTACTAAAATCGCGTCTGTCCGTCCGTCCGTGTGCCACACCACTTTTTCTCGCAAACTACAATACATAAGCTAGGAACATAAGATTTTGTAGGTAAGTGCAAAGTGATGCCCTCTTCAAAGTTTCACTATAAAAATAAATTTATAAGGTGTTTAAGGGGGTCTCCCCATATAGGGGGTGGTCCCTGAAAAAAAAAAAATTTCATCGTATGTAGACATTATGGATATCAAATGAAAAGTCTTAATGAAATCTTTTCAAAATAGATCTTAAAATGACAAGTTTTGGTTTGAGGGGCACAGAGGAAGGGGAAATGTACTATTAATAACATCATGACCAAGCACGAAAAGAAAACGAATGTTTTCTAAAGCACAAGAATGGTCCAAGTAGATTCATGATCAACATCTGAAAGTGACGCCACTGCGGGCATTCAGAATTACTCAAATATTCCAGGTAGTTCCCGTCAGAACATTCGCCAATGTACGAGAAATGGATTGAATGACTAGAGACCCAATATAAAGCCGAGCTGAATGAATGGAAAGGGATAGTAAAACCGCGATAGTAAGAACTGCGATAAGAGTGGAGCGCAAATTAAAGGCGATATTGATTAATAGTGAAGTGATTTTCGTGATATAGACAGTTGGAATATAAATTGATAGACAAGTGAAAAATTAATAATATTTTAATTATTTGTAAAATAGTGAAATTAATGATTGTGCATTCTTAATAAATAAACTCTTTTAACTTAATTTAAAAGACGGTGCGTTTTCACTTTCCTGGAACATTGAAACTATCGGCCGCGAACTATAACACGCGGCAGTGGTGTCAGAGTGAGTAAGAAAACTTTGAAAGTGAAAAGTTTTAAACATTTTGAAAATGCACAATAGTGAAGTTCAACGTGGAAACTGGTGGGAAAAAAGCAGAAATAATAAAAATGCCACGAAGTTTACATTAAAAATTTATGAGTTGACCCTGTCGGAGCTTAAGGAAGAGTTGGTACAGCGAAATCTGGCTACACAAGGGACAAAGGCCACACTAATTGCACGCTTGCTTGACGCGATCGAATCGGAAGGCGTGTATCTGGAATCGGGTGAGCCCTCAGATGCGGAAAAAGGTGCAGAAGGTGGAGAAGCAGAAACACAAAAATCAAAGGAAACAGAAAATGCGCAGATGCAAATGTTGATGCTGATGCAGCAAGAGCAGCGACAACAGGCATTAGAAATCAAGAGAGACATCACAGAGAAGCTGGAGGAGCAATCAACGAAGCTAAATGACCAATCAACCAAGCTAAATGAACAATCAGCGAAGCTGGACCAACAAGCATTCGAAATCAAGGCAGACATCAAACAGAAGCTGGAGAAACAGTCAACTGATTTGCAGGAGGATTTGCAAAAACAGTTAACTGAAATAAAAGTGGAGCTCGGTAGTCTGAACAACCAAATTATGTGCGTCGAGGAAAGGGTATACCAGGTCAAGAAGGGAATCAACCATGAGATCAGCTAGGTCGAGGAGAGAATCAACCATGAGATGGAAAACATGAAAAAGGAATTGGAAGCTGCGAAGGTATTAGTAACTACCTCACCAGCCCCGGTTATAACTGCAGCGCAAAGCACATCCAGAAATGTGAAAGCACCAATATTTGACGAGAAAACGGTCTGGAGTATTTACAAAACCCAGTTTGAAGCCGCCGCTAGGACAAATCATTGGAACGAGCAACTGCATTAATTCTTGCTCTAAGAGGCCCAGCTGCCGAGTTTTTGCAGACTATCCCCGTTGAGTTGCACTCAAACTCGGCTGCTGTAATGAATGCCCTTGACATGCGTTATGGAGACGATCACCTGAAGCAGATTTATCGGTCACAGCTAAGGCATCAGATACAGAGATCTGGCGAAACCTTACAGCAGCTAGCCCAAGACATTGAATGCCTGGCCATTTTGGCTTACCTAGCTGACGACCCAGAACATCGAGATGACGCAACAACAGAAGCATTCATCAGCGCATTAAAGGACCAAGAATTGTGGTGAGAAAGGGCACTTGCAAAGAGACTGCAAGAAGAGAAGAAAACCGAGCTATTGTCTAGGGTGTGCAGCTAGAAGGAGATCCAGACCGAGTCAGGAGCCCAGAATAGAAGCCCTTCAAACTGAGAGGTCGGGAAAAATGTAAAAGCTAACTTTGTTGGGCACAGATTGGCCAGGAGGATCAACGTCCCTAGCACCATCATCAATGCATCAAGACTACATTGTGGAGAAGCGGACTTACGCCTTCCGGATTTTCTCACTACGGATAGCTACAGGAGAAACTGCATCCGTCCATGGAGAGGTCAACCTCCAGATATAGATGGGAGGCCTTGCGTTCCGACATAATTTTATGGTCGTGAACATTCTGGATGCCTCCATTCTCGGAATGGATTTTCTGCGACCACATGGAATCACGTTGGATTTAGGCAAACGGATATTGAAATGGCAGAATGTCGAAGTATTGATGGAGGATCCCAGCGTTCGAATTTCCATGATGAATGCGGTAGTTTGTACCGACACTGATATATCGAAATCTTCCGAGAGCAACAAAGAAGTCCGCTTTGCGCAGTTTGATTCTAGGACCAAGCCTTGTAAGATCAATAAGGAACGGATGCGTGCCGATTAGACAGACTCAACCACGAGCATCAAAGCGGGAGAGGTCATCGGCAGTTGCTAGCCTGTTTCCACCATCACCCCTTTGGAAGCTACTCACGACCATCATTATAAAAGGAGGTAAGACACAAGCAAAGCCCGGGAACTTACGTCTGCAATATTGAAGCAGACCGAATCGCTAGTGCAGCTTTTCAATCGGGCCTCTGATCTGGTCACCAAATACAGTGACATCTTCTCAACAAGCCCGGATGACCAAGGCCGAACGAGTATGGTAGCTTACGTCATAGATACACAGGGAGCCAAGCCGATTTGACAAGCACCGAGACGTCTTCTTAGAGCCAAACAAGGAGAAGTGAGCGCACTGATCTTGGACATGGAAAAACAAGGGGTTATCGAACCATCTATCAGTCCATGGGTTTCGCAAGTAGTTCTAGTAAAGAAAAAGGATGGTAGCACTCATTTTTATGTTGACTATAGGCATCTTAACAACGTCACTAAGAAAGATAGTTATCCACTTCCACGCATCGATGACATTATGAACACTTTGGCCGACGCAAAATGGTTTTCTACACTCGATCTCAAGAGCGGCTACTGGCAGGTAGATATCGACAGGAAGGACCGAGAGAAGACCGCATTTTCAGTTGAGACCGGATTGTGGCAATTTTATGGTGATGCCATTTGGGCTTTGCAACGCCCCAGCCACCTTCGAACGCTTAATGGAATACGCACTACGAAGCCTAACCTGGAAGATCTGCTTGGTGTACCTAGATGATATCATTGTTATCGGGAGAACGATCGAAGAGCATGTGCGGAACTGAGAAGAGGTGTTCTCCTGATTGGGACTTGCGAATTTGAAACTTAGTCTCGACAAGTGTACCCTTTTTGCAGCTAAAGTAAAATACCTGGGACACGTTGTGTCAGCAGAAGGGGTCAAAACAGACCTTGAGAAAATTGAAGCAGTGAAAAGCTGGTCAACACCAAGCAACAAGCGCAAACTACGAAGTTTTTTGGATCTAGCGACCTACTATCGAAGATTCGTTAAAGACTTTGCCAAAATAGCTAAGTGTCTGCATTAGCTAACCGAAAAAAATCGTCTGCATGTCTGAGAAGAACAATGCCAGGTAGTCTTTAAGCCCTTGAAGGAGGAGCTGTGTGAATCACCCATGCTGGCATCCAAAATCCGGAGAAACGTTTGTAGTTGACACCAATGCAAGCAACGGTGGGATTGGAGCTGTACTCTCCCAGCAGATCGATGGTGAAGAAAGAGTCCTCTCGTATTACAGTCGAGTTCTCTCAAAAAGTGAGAGGAACTACTGCGTGTCCTGGAAGGAACCATTGGCTATAATAGAGGACTTCAAAAACCCCAAAGGACAAGTTGCGAGATGGATCGAAAGATTGCAGGGGTTTGATTACAAAATCGTTCATCGGAAGGGTGGAGTTCATGGCAATGCTGACGCCCTATCTCATCATCCATATCCACCGAACTACAAGTATTGCCGACGGATTGAGAAAAAGGAGCCGACCGTTGATCTGCGAGTGATAACGGCCGAATTCGATGAAGGTTGGTTACTGGAGGAGATTTGAAACGCCCAGCTAGCCGATGAAGACATCGTACCCTTGCTCGTATGGAAGGAGACAACTGGGCGACCTGACTGGACGGACGTTTCGATGCATGGCGCAACTCTGAAAAGCTGTTGGGCACAATGGAACTCCCTTCAGGTGGAGGGTGGCGTACTCAAGCGGAAATGGGAAACGGCGGATGTAAGCTCCTATAGGATGTAAACTATACTTCTTAAAAGCTGAATCCACGATGTGGTTAAGGAAATGCACGAAGGATCCTCGGGAGGTCACCTTGGCGTTAACAAGACCTTAGGGATATTCCGGGAAAGGTTCTACTGGCTCCACGCTCGAGAAGACGTAGAGGACCAGGTACGATCTAAAGGCAAATGTACTCTAAAGCACAAGAATGGACCAAGTAGATCCATGATCAACATCTGAAAGTGACGTCACTGCGGGCATTCAGAATTGCTCGAATATTCCAGGTAGTTCCCCTCAGAACATTTGCCAATGTACGTGAAATGGATTGAATTACTAGAGAGCCTATATAAAGCCGAGTTGAATGAATGGAGAGGGATAGTGAAACCGCGAGTAGATTTACCCGCCCCTATTAATATTTCAGCTTGATGAAATTTTGGGTCATTATTAGGACTATGTTGAATTGTACAAATTCTCACCGAATTATTTTTAGCAATACATTATACAGCTGATATTAATATAGCATTTAACAGGCGGATTATTACGAACTCTTCACGCAATCGGAGCATCTTTCTTTTTTATTTGCATTTAAGAGTGGAGCGTCAATTAAAGGCGATATTGATTGATAGTGAAGTGATTTTCGTGATACAGATAGTTGGAAATAAATTGATATAATTGACAAGTGAAAAATTAATAGCATTTTAATTATTTGTAAAATAGGCAAATTATGATTGTGTATTCTTAATAAATAAACTCTTTTAACTTAATTGAAATGGCGGTGCGTTTTCACTTTCCTGGAATATTAAAATTATCGGCCGCGAAATATAACACGCGACAGTATGTACTTCTTTAAATAAGAAGCACTAACTACTCTATGCAAATTATTACCACTTTTACGAAAATTCTACTTTAATTTTTAATGTCATCCAACTTTACCACTCTTAAATATTTGTTACGAGTATCCTCACCATCATCGTCATTCATGTAATAATCGACATTGCAATGTGGCTGTCGAATTGGTAATTGATCTAATGTGTGTGTATCTTCTAGAAAAGATTCAAGCTAAAGAGATGATAACATTCTTCGACCCCATTTGATTTTTTCTGTTTCCTTCCCATACATATGAGATTTAAAACATATGCGGTTTATTTCGACTTTTACATTTATGCTTTATACACCATATATGTACATCTCCAATAATTGTTTCGATTTTTACGGTACAAATAATTATCCAAGACCAAGAAAGGTTTGCCACGTTGACTGTAGATGAATTCTAATCTGCTCTATTATGTTTCCTCTATTTGATGTGATCCACAGAACTTTGGCACAAAATATAATTGTTATATAAATTATATTTTGACGGGAAATCGAATTTCCTCGAGTATTCTTTAAATTTTACGTTGCGTTCTCCATTGAGTCAATATTTCCCTATGAGATTTTTTGGTATTTTTCTTCGTGGGCCTTCTTCTAACGATGATAGATTCAATGAAAATTTGAACGAAAACAGCAGAGAGTGGGAGGATAACACAAAACATTCACTTTTACTTGGTTTTAGGTATTTTGATAATTTGGAGCTTCACAGGATTCGTTTGATGGCGTGGAACCGATTGAGAGAGAGAGAGCCGATCTTTTTGAGCGAAATTTCAAAATGCCACTAGTATATGTAATATCCTAAGGCGCTAACTGTTCATTCCCACACGATAAAATATTTGCCTAGAACTTCTTAAAGCCATGATTTCCGCATTTCGTTTCGCAAAAAAATCCAGTTTTGGAAAAACGCAATGGACAACGTTTTTTCTTTATCGTTAAAAAACGCACACGATACTTTTCAAACCTCTGCTTTCGCTTTCGCCTTTCGCTCTTTCACCGCGATCATTTTAAGGTGCGAGCCTTTTTTGCGAAAAGCGTTTTTACTGCACTTGGATGAGGAATTTCCACATTACACGGTCTAATCTCATAGATAAATTTAGTGGAATTTTACTTAGTTACTTCTTCTCCACTGCCGATTTAATTCAAATTGAGGGCACGATTTGCGCGGATGCAAGCAGGTGGACCCCTGAAGATCGAGTTTTTCATTCGCCACGAACTGACTCTCTCGCGAATGATGAAGAGTTCACTTGTCGAGAATGATCATTACACGGTGCTATCATATCGCTTCGGTTTGGAGGCTGAATTTATTTATTTCGATAAACAGCAAAAGCACTAGTTTGAGAAATTACTGATGGCACGCGCTACGATGCAGCAATTCATGGGAAGCACGATGACACGCTAAGTACCCTCTTGACTCGACAAGCTTCAGATCTGAGCTCCCTAACGCAACGGCTATTCCACTCGTCGTTCAAAATACGAGTCCCCACTTTGTTTTCATTCCATTTACCGTCTCCCTCGGTGAGCCTCTTGATGACGGTAACGGAAGATTCTCGTCCAAGTCGAATCTTGCAATTGCTTCGCTAAATCACGTAGAAATGGTGTCACCATTATCAATTTTATTTGTTAGTGATTTTCTGAACTGGATTAAAAGTTCAATTCCAGACCGCTTTTCAGACTAACTGCTTTAAGTTAATTGTGATTTTGTTGCTCGCAACAATATTGTTAGTGAATTGAAATTTTATTGTGAGCTCATTGAACAGGGATTAGAAAAACTTTTTATCGATAATGGTAGCGGTGATAGTGGTGGGGTTTATTTGGGGTTAGTAATAATAATATTAATAAAGGTTGATCAAATTATCATTATTATGAAATTGTCCGTTTCGTGAAGGTCCCTCGAGTAGTTTGCTTAGGTGGGCTGCTCGATTACTACACATACTAATACTGTTTTACTGACGAAAATATGTAATTTGCATAAGCTAATTTCAACCATTAAGTTATTTGTTATTGCATCTACCTTCATAAGTTTCTCACCGATTACTTTGAGCTGATCGTATTCAGCTATTCATTAAAAGGTTCAATCAAGTGTTAATAGCATGTACCTTAAATGTTGAAATTCGCGAAAAGTTTTATGCAATATTCTCATTTAAAACGGCCGCTATTTTGTTTTAATATTACGGATATCACCCGTTGAACAAGTTCTCAAAGATATTCATCATGAATATAGTTCCTGAAATGTTCATGCAAATCTCATGCATTTCTCCTTTTCCTGCCTCCCTCGATACTGATAAATTAATTTTAAGACCTGTTTTGAAAAGATCTCATTGAGATCTTTGAAACCTCACTTGACCACCTTTAATGAAAAAATTTTTTTTGAGGGTCATTTCTCTATATAGGGAGACCCCTTCACAACTCTTTGAAAATTTTGTTCAGACAAAACTTTCTAGAAGCCATAACTTCCAACCTTTCCATAAAGTTTTCTGGCTGTAACCTTCGATAGTTTCGGAGAAAAACTGCTGTGACATACAGATGGAAGGACGGATACAGGTACCGATTTTAACAGAGTTTTGTATTTTAGGGCCAGGTCAGAATTTTAAAATGGTGGCTGAACAAAGTTCGAAATTCGACAGCTTCTTAAAGCTACAATTTATATTGGATTTTTATGAAACCTAAAATCAAGGCAGACGTTGATGAGGTCTTGGACTAAAATGTATCAGAGCAGAATTCAACTCAAATTAATCTTCCTTCTTCGTAGCACCACAGCCCCTCTCGGGCCTTCGCTTCGTGCAAATAACGCCTCCAATTGTCTCGGTCCATTGACCGCGTTGTAATAATCGAGCAGTCGCCTATGCAAACTGCTCGAAAACCAACATACGAGTATTGCGGAACCAAATTTCAAATGTAATTTAAAATAATACTTATCATTTCAATTTGCAATTGTCATCTGGATACGGCAACCCCCTTGCCTATGGAGCTCTTCGATGATCGCACTTTCGTAATGAGAAGGAAAGTGGATGGAATGCTTGCCGACTAGTTTTTGGAGCGGTCCCGTAAGGTGACCACGAGCAATAAACCGGGAGTCCGAAGAAGAACGGGAGTCATTGAGGTCGTTGGTGGATAGCTGCGCGTATTATTTTGTGGATTTTCCTACTAAATTCCCCCAAATTATTCCAAAAAAATACCTGCAAAGTGATCACTATTCATTGTGCTCCAGTTTTGTGCAAAATAAACTAAGAATTTACCAATGATATCGCTCCAATTAGAGTAAGCATAATTGTCTTTCTTATTGCGGTTGCCTACTTAGCTTAGTGCAGTCAGTGGTAGTGCGTGCGTGCTAGAGTTATCCATCTGATTCTCATCCCACTATACACCGAATAGTGAACGTTATCATTACTGTCGCATTTCACCCGCTTGCACAGTCGATATAGTAGAATTCGTATCAAATTTTCCCAAGCAAAGACTTTGAACGAGTTGTTAGAAAGGAACCGCAAATTGACGAGTGCACCTGTGCTGCATATTTCCGATTTTTGCCGGCATATTGTTCCATCACATCTGATGAATTAGGGAAGGAATTTGCGCGCGTTATCCTCGTTTTGTACACACTTTTCCATGACTTTGGTGCTTGCTTTATGCTCGCCGTTGGCTGGGCAGAGATAACGAGGAATATCAACCACTGGATTTTGAAATTGAATGCGGACCTGAAACTGGAGTTGAACACCGTGAAGTAAACGTAACTGGATTTGAGATTCAAGTTGAATCGGATTGATGTCATCATTGCAAACGTCGCATCCCAGTATATAGAGCGTATTTAGTGTTGCAAATTAAATATCCAGCTAGTGGTGCGAATGGCCTGACTGCATAAAACACATCCATAACTCATCTGTGGTGCATCTTTCCAGCACACCACGAAACATTATGCACCTCGTATTTCCTCGTTACATCTGTCGACAACATAGTGAACGTTATAATCAGTGTACGAAAGAATCGTTGTTTCTTTCATTTCTGGTGTTGTAGTGGAAGGTAGGTATCAAAAATGTCCGTAAAGGACTGCAGCGATGGTCCGCTGCCTCGGCGAAGGAAGATGTTGATATCCGCCGAGAATGCCCTTGTCTGGGGAAGCGTGAATGCGCTGGTAGGCTAGCATTGCGGTGTCGTGGGGCGGGTTCATTTCCCCAGCACAACGACCCATTACAAAAGAATTTCGCATTCACGAATTCTTGGGTCTCAAAAGAAAGGGCGACCGAAGTCTAAAAATTGTAGGTAACTACAAAGAGGAAAGAATTGCTTGTTCAAAGAACAAGTTGAAACAAACCAAAACAGACAGACTTAGGGGAACCTCGTCATTACCCGACGATTCTCATGGCCCACAAATAAGGGTGGGACAACTGGATGGTGGTGGTGCCCCCTCGCACCCGCCCAACCGGATCAAGATCCAAAATTTTGCAGTGGCCATATATTTCCCTTCTGAGTGGAAAACTCATACAACATACCATGTATGAGCCCTCCCATCAGAAAAGGAATATACCGGTGACCAATTTATGTCATAGAGTTATGTGATCACATCACATAACCCTATGCTATAAAAAGGCACCTTGATTAGAACCCACTCAACCCGCGAGAGTCCCTGAAACTAAAAGAAGGTTGGAGCGCACCCGATGGCTAGCTCATTTTTGGTGGGGAAAGCTTTCCATCGTGCCGGGTCCTATACCCGGTCAGACAGGACAAAATGAAAAGACCGACGTTCTAATCTAATAATCCATTATTATTATTTCATTCCTTCATGAAAACTCAACAAACATGGTTCTCTAACTAACGCAACACAATTTCAGTTGTTTCAATAAAAAGCAAAGTATATAAAAAAAAATTAAAAGCAATAAAAAGCAATATATATATAAAAAATTTAAAAGCAATAAAAAAGCAATGTATGTATAAAATTTAAAAGCAGTAGAAAGCAATGTATATCAAAAAATTTAAAGGTAATAAAAAACAATGTAAATAAAAAATTTAAAAGCAATAGAAATAAATGTATATAAAAAATTTAAAGGCAACAAAAAGGGTACTTACCCATGCTCCTCGATGAGCGCTCGTTGATGAGGTGGGCAGTCCTGAAAGCTAAGATTTTGTGAATGTTTTTTTTATTTATAAACCAATTCATCCGATTAAAGATTTGCTGCATGAAGATCCCAAAATGCATCATAGTTTAATCGATCATCCAATAAATTTAACAGTTCGTCAATGTGATTACTTTCAAGGAAGGCTCGAACCACAGTATGCCCCGTCTCTTCCGTCAACCTCAGTTTGTATAATAGATATGAAACCTCATCGGTGTTTAAACTTGCATTCAATTATTGACAATTATATCAATGTCTATAGCACTCGGCTTTCCATGGTGGTGGAAACTTTGTTCAATTTCATGACAGAGAGAATACACCTCTTTGTATGTATTCAGGCTGCAAACGATTTTCTCAGGCATTGCATCACCAATATACGCAGATTCAATTGCAGAGGGCGAAGGGAAATTGTAAGTTACGACGTTGTTTACTTCACTAATGAAATGCAATTATATGCCGGGGTCATAAATAATTATAGTTGCAAGTGTCTTGTCTACAGACTTAATCTTGGATAACAATTGCATACTTCATCGGCATCCACTTGATAAGCAAACAATGCTCATTGAAAGTTTATTCTATAATGTCACTCCGAAAATGTTCCCAGATAAAATTTACCATCTTTGATTTTGATCATTTGAGAAATGCTCTGCTCGAATAAACTACGTGGCTAAATTCTTTCATCAGCACTGTCGTTTTCGTTTGTACTTATTGCGGCAAATATTACATGTTTGGATTCACCAACTTTTCTTTTTCGTTGGCTACATAGGGAAACGCGAGAAGATTCGAAAAGATATTTTTCGGTCAAATGCGTATTTATTTTGTACAGGTTGCCGTTTTTTCTTCAGGAACTTGACACAGAATGTATTCCATGCAAGTGTACTTCTGTGAAACGTTCCATTTTGTTTGTATTCTTACGATTCATCTCTGTGTGCACGCTTCTTCTAACAAGTATTGTGGAGGAGTTTCCGAACTTGTATTGGAGCATGCACGGTACTTTAACACCGACGCTTCCACGCGAACTGATTTCCCGAATCAATGAAACGAAGTAGCATCATAGCATTTCGACAAATTTCCGACAAAAGAGCTAATTGTCAATTGCAAATTTTTTACATTTTAAGTGTATTGAGTAACTAATTGTTACTGATTCGGGGGCAAATCAAAGACGCCTTCTGTAATTATCGTTTCAAATAATATGGCGGATCACCGCTACTGTTTACTTAATTTAAACACTTGCAAATTGTTTCTCCATTTCATATCTCCTTTGGGGACCTGATTATTTCTGGGAGCTAAAGAATAACTTTTCGACAGATGGTTTCAGGGAGGGAGGAACCTTTGCCCACCCAAGCGAAAACACTTCCACCATACATTTTAACGGAGCACGAGTTTTATTCCACTTTTCACCGACTCACACGACTAACGAAGTGTTCACAATTTGCACGATCCGGTGTTGTAACGGTGCGTTCCAGGTTTTTCGTATCGCGCGCTACTCCGATGGGTATGGAATCAATAGCCTCTGCTTGCGTATCTTTACTTTTTTCCTACGAAACACCATAGCAGAACATGTAATGAATCATGCGAAGCCGCTGGCAACCACTACTAACACACCTTGCTGCTAGGTGGTTTGTCATTTCACGTTGTTTGCAACGGGCGCACATCCCACGTCAATTTTGTCGTGGGATGTCAAGAGGAATTGACAGCCACATGGCAGTGAAGTGTGCACGTAGTGGTCGTCACCCAAGAAGAGTCGAGTGGACACAGCCACATGGCGGGTGTGTGTCAACAAAAATTGAAAAGTGAAGTTTTCTATTTTGTGTTGTGAGTACAATACAAAAATAGTGGTAGAATGGAAATTAATGCAAATATAAGTAGATTGCATTCCATTATTTATTTTTCACTCCATTTACATATTCGTGTACGATACTTGTGAGGTTATTCTACAATTGACATTGTTCTCAAGTGCCGATGTTTCGATCAGGAATTCTGCAAATGTGATGGTCGTATCACATATAATCCGATCAACTCAACTTACAAGGACAGCTTCATTGCCCGCAAAACCATCCTGGAATATGGTTCTGGTCAAATCTTTGAACGATCCGGATTTGTTGCTTATTTCATCTGATTGTGCTGTTGTGATTCGAGATAAGTATCCAAAGACTGAACATCATTTTCTCGTTCTTCCCAAGGTAGATATAACAAGATTTATCATAAGGAAAGAAAATCGGGGACTTTAAAATCGGCCTTCATGCAGTTCCAAGCATGCAACGGCTACATCTACATGCGATATCGGCGGATTTTCAACCGCCTTGCCAATATGTTGAGGAAATATTAAATCATATTTAAATATTTAGTACATAAGATTTTTAAATGAAGTCGGGATCATTAATAATCAATCTATATTGATTCAAGTGGACTTCGAATTTAAGTGAATATGATTAGATGTATGTCGCCACACGCAGAAGCTAACAATAGCCAACTAAAAAACTGCAAACGATCGGATCAAAGTAAAAAGATTCTAAGACTAAGAACACTTGAACCTTTTTCGTAACAATATGAAAATATGTAACATGTTACTTAACAGGGTCAAGGTCACGCAAAAGAAAAAACGAAGTTTTAATTAAGTACTCTGATAAGTAACTGCACATCGATATTGGAAAAACTGTCTGTTGTTTTTAACCATTCGCTGCGAACTCTCATGCGTTTAGAAGATGAGCTTGATGTAACAGTCGCAAAATGGAAATACCATCTGCCAACCAAATTAAAGTTCGCTAGTGATGATGAAAGTCATAAACAAAACCATTTGTTTTCAAATGGTTGCTTTTTATTGTATAAATTGCCTCTGATAACAAGTTTCCTTTCTTTGTCACTGAAATTTTGAATGGCACTTCAAAACGATTCTCTGAAGTAATTTATCGTTTACTGCCGTCCAATCTAAAAATTACCAAAATAGAAAATATTCCTGAACCATTTGGAAGTATTTTATTCCGTCCTTGTGAAACAGCCTAAAGTAGTAGATGCGATAATTTTTATGAACTTTAAAAGAAACGTAAGCGACAATTGATCAGCGAAGTTACACAAAATAAAATATTCCAATGAAAATAAAAACACAAATAATTTCCTTATTTAAAGACAAAGAAAAAACAAAAAATCCGGCTGATTGCATTCAAAATACACGTCGACTTGTAATTGAAGTAAAGTTTAATTGAAAAGAAAAATTATTTTTTTTGTATAGTACAGAGTTGTGCTTTATTTGTTTGAATAGAAGAAAGCATAAAAGAAAAAAAAACTTAAATGTAGTTATAATTTTTGTTTTGAATACTATAATAAGTAATCGACTATAAGGAAGAAGAGATAAAATGGTTAACTTTAAGTTTTGTCAGAAATATTGAAGAGAACGTACTGCTAATCATCTCACAATATTATGATGCTTTCCTTATCAACGAAGTGAATTAATCGCCCAATCATACATATTTTGAGTTTTTTATTTATTGGAAAAATATTCAATTTATAGGTCATAAATTTAAATTAATTCGATTTAAGTAAGCATGCAATTGAAAGATTTAAGTAAAAAAACGGAAAAATTGAGACAAAGAAGTGTGAGGCAAAAAGGCAGCCTATACTTCCTTTGAAATGTCTGAATTGTGCAAATGTTAGCTTTTGAAACTTAATCAGTTTTAACTCTTCTTTAGTGATAAATCGCTCTTATTTCTTGAACACGATACATGTGAACGTTTTAGGAATTCCAAAACATTTCTAGCCCTCGAATCCTTTCCCCATGAGAAATAAGCTCGATATGACTAAATTTACAACAAACAAGCAACCAGCAAATTTGTTTAATGCTTAGAATATACGAAAATCCTTAAAGTGATATTTTTTTGAATTCAAATCCAAAACATAGATGAAAGATAGTTTGTGTTTTCTCAAATTAAAGCTTAAAATAAGAAAAAGTAGACTACTAAAATCAAGTCAGATAAGGAGAAGTATCTAAGATAAATATTTGCACGATTTTTTTGTAACAGATTTGTAGATTAGAGAATCTTCACATTTTTAAATGGAAGATACTAATATTTGTAATAGAAATCTTAATTTTATTGAATTTCATAATAATATGAATTGCTAACTAAAAACACGATTTTCCTTTCCAGTGGTCCTTTCTTTCAGCGGGAAATAGAGTGCATGGTAAGTACGAGTATGCCGTCGCGAGGGTAGGGTTTGAGAAAATCCGCTGAGGTCGGTTTCGCGTCGCGTGCGGTACGCGGTACCTTCGTTGGTTTTGACTTTTTATTAGCGTAGCTTTCGTCGGGTTGAGTTAGCGTAGTATATTTTTCGGTACCGCGTCGGAAATTCGGGAACGTGAAGTAAAGATTAGATTTTTGTTCTTGACTGATTGATGAAGAAATACGGAGTAACGTAAAATAGGTTTCCTCTCCGTATGGTTTTGTTTTGGTGACGCGTTTGAAAACGGGCATGTATTGGTGGCTGAAGATTGTAAAGGAGCGTAATCCATTCGGAGACCCGTGACCGAAATCCTCTCCGATCTAGCTGGCCGACAAGCAGCCACCGCGTGAATGGATTACGGTGCACGGATTGGTTGACCGGTGGGTACCATCCGTTGGCACTACTCAGACTTAACGTCTAGAACCGATGAGAGGTCGGTTCCTCGTTCGGATCAAGACTTAAAATCATTACAAACACCTCATTATATTGCAAAACAACCAACTTGCGCGATGTTCTCGAGATTTTCTTTTCTTCCACCGAACCGAATGCAACCGAGCCAGAACGAGCACTCCTCAGGTTAATACCCCACAGCGGCAAACCACCGTTTCCTCTTTCTCCGTTTCTCATTCTCTTAAAAATAAGATAAATAAACTAAATGTTATGGTGTTTTGTGTGTATCCGTATCTCTCTGCAATCACAAATCCAACTCTTCTTGTTACTCGCTTCGAAGGCAATCTCTCATTTTCTCAGCTTTTGTGCAACTCCATCAGCTGACCCATTCACATTGCGTTTATATAATACTACATTTACATGTTTGTGTTCCGTCTCGACTTTGCCTTTAGTATGTTGTTCGTTACATGTTTTTTCTTGTTTCTCCGTAAACACACATACACAAGCTGTTCATATCACCAGCTGGTACACCCATTCCGGTTTGATAAAATTTATTTTACGTTACTAAGAAAATCGCAGATAAGAGTTACAGTTTACGCTTCGTCAAGAATGGACTAGCATGCATTTTTAAGTAATGCACTGTTGCCCTGCCCTAAGTCAGCGGTTCCCCATCCTAAATTGTAATGGGCAGATTCAAATTTTTTTACAAAAACCAAAATTTAACTGTAGTAGGGAAATTTTAACTAAACTAAAGAAATTAAAAATGAAGTAAAGAAATTTAAATACATTGAAGAAAATTTACATGCAGTGAAGAAATTTATATGAAGGGAAGAAATAAAAATTTTATATAGTAATGAAAAATTAAATTTTATGGAAAAGATAATTAACGGAGAAAATTTAAATTTTAGTATAGAGAAAAAATGATATGGGTTACATTTACTAATAATAATATGAAAAACTATTCTACAAATTACAATTACAGGGGAAAAAAATTTACATATTTTTATTTTAAATCTGCCACTACAATTTGGGTTGGAGATAGGAGGATTTTTGAGCAGTTTGCTAGTATCACTGCTCGATTACTACAGTGTCTTTCAAACTCGCGATTTTTGTCAAGTCGCAGCAAATCGGATCTCCAATGCCAAACTAATTGTTCAAGGCTGGAGCCTCTGAAATCAATCTATTTACAAACAAGTGTGGAGCAGAGTTCTAGAGAGACTTCCATCTTATGAGCGCCGCTGTCATCTTACAAGTTGAGCGCAACCGCAATCCACACAAAATTTTATTTTAATATAAATTCAGTTGGCTTCTACTTCGTCAGCAAGGTGAGAACATCTGTGAGAAAAATACGATATTTGTGTCAAAGACAGACAAATTGAGACCTCAGCGCCATTCTCTGATTGATCCCTTTACGTAAACTACAGGACGGGTGAGTGATTTAAACGATAAAAACACCAGAAGAAAGAAGAAATGCAAATTGTTGAAAAGTCAATAATAGTTGACAAAAGACTATACTATCTCTACAAAAAAATGCCACCTAAAATTGCCAAAAAACGAAGCTAGAATGTATACTCACGTCAGTTTTGAAGGGATTTCTGCCTTTCGCAATTATTGTTTTGACAGCCAAAAAACGAAAGCCCAATTAGAAAAAAGCCATTATCGTAACTTTGTGAAATAAAATATCCTTAAAAACATTTGAATCCTCATAGATAGATTAACTAGCTTTTATTTAAATGCTTATAATAAATATACATTATTGCGATTCAAGAGTTAATTTTTTTTTTTTGGTATTTAAATTAAATTTAAAACCTTGTAAAAATTAAAGTAAATGAATGAAAATCTCTTAAGCTCTTGTTTTTAACAATTTGATTTTGATAGAATAGTTTTTATCGTTTTATTTAGAATTAATATTAATTTTTATTAGGGTTTATGTGCTGGGAAAATGACGAATGAATCCCTAGATAGTCAATAATGTTTTTTATATTTTTGTCAGTATTTCCTCGGTTTCCATACTCGTTTGAAATAAGACAAGTACTATTTTGTGACAACTATCAATGCTGAGATTACTAAATCACGACGAATATAGATATTTTTTATACAATGTATAGTTTATTTTATCCTATCTAGGACAATATTTGAATTTAAATTAAAATAATTAAAATATTTTCTAGTTTTATATTTTCAATTTTACATAGATTTCCATTTTTAATTTGATAGCTTAATATTTTATATTTAGTTATATTTTTTTTTTGTCTTGAATTAAATAATGTTTAGGTAAAAGAACCCAAATTTGGTCTTTCCCTTCTTGAAAACCTGACCGGGTACAGGAGCCGCAACGATGGCAGGCTCCTCTTATGTAATGGGCTAGCCATCGGGTGCGCTCTTCTCTTCTTTTGTTTACAGGGGCTCTTGCCGGGTAGAGTGCCCTTCCGCTCGCGTGCCCTTGTATGATATAGAGTTATGTGATTCCATCGTATAACGCTATAATAAAAATTGGCTACGTTTGTATTCCTCATTTGATTGAAAGAGTCATGCAAAGTACATTCGTATGAGTTTTTCACTCAAATGGGAAATACATGGCCACGTCTACGTTTGGATCTTAATCCGGTTGGGAGGGTGCGAGGGGGTACCGCTTCCACCTGGATCCACCACTCTTATTTGTGGGCCATAAGTTTCGTCGGTAACGACGAAGTCCCCGCAAGTCCGTCCGTTTTTGCCCGGCCCAATTAGTTCTTTGAACAAGCATTTCAACCCTTAGTAGGCTACCTTGGCCTCGACACCAGTCGATTGGCTTGTTGACATGTTTAATTAAATTTTTGTAGTGGGTCCTTGTACTAGAGGGAAAGAACCCGCCCCACAATACCCCAACGCTAGCCTGCCAGCGCCAGCGCATTCAAGCGTCCCCAGACAAGGACAATGTCGGCGGATCTCACCATCCTCTTTCGCCGAGGCAGTAGACCATCGCAGACATCTAACAATTCACTTCAGCGCCCTGTCCTCCAATTTTGAAAGAACGGTCTTCATCAACCGCGTTTCCTCGGTTTCCCCATTGGTCTTCGGCCATCAATTCTCCCAACGAATATCTTTCTGTGTATCTGCTGTTCGTCCATACGATTCATGAGGCGAGCCCGTTGCAGCTACTACAGCCTTAAAATTGTTGAGAGCTCCGGCTCGTCAAAAATTTCATACAGCTCATAGTTGTATCGAATTCGCCATTGGTCCCCGTCTAGCTTCGCTCCGATATTTCGCCTCAGGACCCGTCGCTCAAAGGCGTACAATATATTTGCGGATACTTGGGTTAGAATCCATGTTTCACACCCATAGCATAACACAGGTCTTATCACAGATTTGAATACTTGGAGCTTTGTTTTCCTGTGTATGCAGCTGGTCTTCAAGATCGTCGAAACTTAAAAAAAATATTTTTTTTCGAGCTGTATTCTTCAGTGTATTTCGTTTCTTTCATTAATGGTTCTAGTTGTTTTGGCGCCAAAATACACAAATTTGCTCACATTTTCGATATTGTATTCATCAAGTGTGATATTTTGTGTACTTGAGTAATTTTTTCTTGACTGCGTCATGAGGTTTGTTTTATTTTCATTGGTTTGTAGCCCTACTAGTTTTGCTTCGCTGTAGAGTTTCAGGAAGAGTTCTTTGGTAGTTGTTAATGACCGTGTTAAAATGTCGATGTCGTCCGCATAGGCTACTTCTTGGCTCGACTTGTATAGTAACGTACCTCGTGTATCGAAAGGAAGCTTCCTTATGACGTACTCCAGAGCCAAATTGAATAGCAATGGAGCAAGCCCATTTCCCTGCTTAAGTCAGATATTTATGTCAAAGGCATCGGTGATTTGGTTATTGATGCGGACTTGGAAGGTCATCGGCGTCATTGTCATTTTGGTAAGACGGACTAATTTGGCTGGGATACCAAAGCAAAGCAAAGCAGTACTGTTGCAACCACGGAAGTTACCGCAGTTGCAGACATTCAGTATTAGCAGAGGGGTGCGTAGCCCGGGGTGGCATACTGAGGCCGGCTAGCGCCCAGTCGTGTCGTGGGACTTCCGGGACACCCTCTGCTCGTGCTGAGCCATCTTACATATAAATACAAGCACGACGGGAAAGGGAGAGGTCATTTTGAGAAATGAAAGATGATGGGTTTAAACTGACATGGCCGTTTTATTTAATCCAACAATTCTATTCACAACCAAAAACTTTGTAGGATAAAAAATGTCAAAAACGAGTAAAAGGCCCTTTCGAGAGTTAAACAAAAGAATATAAACTAAAATATAACACAATAAACTAATTCAATATAATTTAAAAATTACAATAAAACAAGCTTCTGTAAAATAATAAAATTTGCAAAATGTTGAAACAAAATACGATTGATACTTACTTTTTTCCTTGCATAACTCCGAGCGCCCAGTGAAGTACAAAAAAAGAAGCGTGGGGCCACTGAAAATCAGATTTTATAGTTAAGATAACAAAAAAACTAAAAACACAATGGCCACTTTTGATTCTCCGATCCGTCATACAAGCGTACTCGCAGAAAAATTCACGATAAGGCACCTGGTCCTCTCCACAAACCAACAAAATTAGGTTTATTTTTTGTTTATTTTTTCTGAATAACTAATCTTTGCACATATTTTTTTTATTGTATCATTTAATAAGTTCGACACAAACTAGCACTAACTTCATCTTCCCCAAGAAGTTCATTTCCCACCAAACGGCAATTACACGTCTAATTGCTATAAACAAATTGTTTTATTCCACTATTCACCATCCACAAGTGAATCTTCAAGTCAATCCCCGTAAGGTAGTGGATCACACTATCCAAATTTTAACATATGTTCTGTGCCACACCACACACCATCGCAAAAAAAAGCAAAATTCCTCCCCGAAGTCAACACTGTTATTCTCCGAATTCAAACTCTAAAAAAAATCACCTTGACACCGAAAAATATACAACTTCCTCTTCTTCACCAAGTCCAATCTCGACACTCGTCAAATACCAACCCCCACAGGTAATTCACACTTACTGCATACGTAAACCGTAAACGAGAAAATTACAATTCCTAACTTCACTTTAGGATCAGAAGGTGATCAAATCTATCACTTATCACAATTCACACTATCTAATTCTCGTTTCAATTTTTTCTTTGTTGATTTGAGTTTTTATTTCCACTGCTTGTATCCACTAATTACTTCTTCATCCGTATCCAACCACTAGGAAAGAACCGTTCTGCTATCAAAATCTTTTCTTCACTAAACTGTTACCTTGTTTAACTCTTAAAATTTCCACTGCATTCCAACGTATTTAATCAATACATTAAAATTCACACCTTGACTTTAACCACCTTTTATTCCTCGAGTTTACCAAAAACCACTTTCTCCAAAACCGCCAACAAATTTCACTCCTGCAAAAGCCAAATCTGACTGCCCCTATCCCAACAACTTGATCCCGCATTTTCACTTCCATTCAACCTGATTCCGTAATCTCTGTTTCATTTTCAATTACCGCTGCTGCCTTTGGGTAACGTAATCGAAGTTCATTACACTTCGATTCCGCTACCCACACATCTTTTTTCCCGTATCGACAATCACAATAGTATCGATTGATTTGCATAAATGGCAATTTACATCATCCAAGAATCGCTTGATCGAATGCAAAGTGTCACATATACATTACGAAAACTATTGATTTTGCAGATACCCCAAAAAGAGTACTTCCCTGCGGCCGGGGGGACTTGAACCCAGGGTTCCAGCAGACCTCCGATCGAGAACTCGCGACGCATCTAATGGTGACATGGGTTGTCGATCTCCCATTCATCTCATATGCAACTTCAACGATGCATTTGGGTATGAAATTGAATTTTGTTAGTAGGGGAACGTGAATTAATTTTTGTTAGTATAAAAAAATAAAATTTTTTAGTGGGAACTAGTGAATAGAATTAGTTAGTATGAAGGAAAGGAATTAGGTTTTGTTAGGGAAAAGGTATTGAATGAAGTTTTGTTAGTGGGAATTAATGAATGGAATGTTGTTAGTGGGAAAACTGAATTTATTAGTATATATTATATTATTTTAGTTGGAAATAAGGGAAAAGGGTAGGATTGTGATGATGGGGAGGTAAAAATTATAGGGAAATTGGAAAAATTTTAATAAAATCAAATAAAGACCAAGGAAAAAGGTATACATGCCCAAAGGAAGAGGGAGATGTTACGGCGGCAATTTGAAGTTGCGAATGGGAGGAAGTTGGTACGCCGGAATTCGCAACACTACATTACGATCAATAAAATTAATATGAAAAAAAATTAATACGAAAAGCTTAAAGAAGATCGAATAGAGAAAGTACATAAGACATGAATTATAATGTAAACACAAAGTGCAAGCGAACAAGTTTAATTTGTCGTAAACCTATTTAATATAGAAATTGAATCTTATGTGCATATTTAAAATTCCCATTGCCACCACCATTTGGAAAGGAAAATTTATAGTAGATACCATGAGTTTCTTTAAGTAAGTAATAATTTGATTTACAACCACTTTGAAAGTCAAACTTTGTTAAAGGAAGAAATTCTATTGCATTATATAAACGCTTCTAATTTTAGCCATTTCGAAGTATTTCCATGAAAATATATCTAACACTTTGTTTGCCACTAAAATAACGACACTTGCTTATTTCCTGAACTTTAGGGGACAAGATCTTGAATTTAAGCGTTTGGTCTTGAATTATTTTAAAATATATATCTCTTTAACCAAAATCTGTTGAGAATCTATGCCACTAGAGGACTATAAAACTATGAATAAATAACATATTTGGACCGCTGCCATTTCGAAACCTGCACCAAATTGATCTCCAAAATAACAATTTCATTAGATCATATCCATCACTATCTCAACATTAAGTTTCATATAAATCGAATAAAACTTTAAAGTTTTGAATTTCGTCTAACCGCCACTTCGAAATTTGAGACCTTACCTTAAAATTATATTCACTTGACACTTACAGTTTCTACCACACTGCCAAGTCTCATCAACATCGGTTGAAACGTTTGGTCACAACTACAATAAAACATTTTTACACACTTTTTTTATTATGAGCATTTTGTTTTAGATGGTTCGACTTTGGGTTTATTATTGTGAGCCTGAAACTCTGCATTGTTGACGCGAGATTTGAATTCAGCTTTAATAGTCCTCAACGGAAACTGCTGGTGCTTCCTTACGATAGCGACCGTAACGCAACCGTAATGGAAATCAATCACCACAGGTATAATGTGTTCCCCATTCTAGCTCAACATGAAAATCATCGGTTGAATTGAAAAAAAAACGTATTGGGGAAAGTTTCAAAGGGAGTTTAATCGGAATTACCAGGAACAATGTCTTCCTTCTGATCATGGCAAAGCTTGCTCAATGGTTCCTAATGACAGGATAGTTAGATTAAATAGATCTCTATTTATTGAAGTTAGAGAAGCTGACGTTGGAAACGATTGAGCAAGTAGTTCGAAACAATATGGAAGGATATGAAACACCAGCCAACGCAACATTAAATAGATCGAAAAGCCTTCTTCTTATATCCGTCAACAATATTTATAGGCGATTTTTGGACTACAAGCATCCCTCGTTGGACTTGTTGAAATTACCCCTGAAGAATGTACAGAACTTCATCCGTTCGTACTTCAGGAGTGAGGGTATTAGCCCACAGGACCCAGATGGCGCTTTGATGAAAGTGAATAGCTTATTCCGTAAGAAGCTTCCAGTGAAAATATCGAATCTTAGCAATTATTGCATATTGTTCAACAACGTGTTGAGCAATTCATATTTCCCAAATGAGTGGAAAAAGGCTAAGGTATTTCCAATTTTGAAGAATGGAATAGAATCTTCGTGCCCTAAAAGCTATCGCTTAATCAGCTTCCTGCCTTACATCAGCAAGGTGTTTGAATTGATACTAAACTAAGTATTAAGCGCCTACATAGAAAAATATGAGTTGATGCCGAATCGCCAATTTGGTTTTCGTGGCAGGCATTCGACCATACATGCGATAACGAAAGTAACCTCAGACATCTGTTGGAAACTAAATGGTAGATAATGTGTTGAAGTGCAGAAGTGCGAACCAATTTTGTTTCGAACAACGCTGCAGGGAGCCAGTCAAGACCTGAAACGTAATTGGAAGTATTTCCACATTATGGCTGGTGAGGGTTGTTCAGAACGGATTCATCATAAATCCTGTGTTCGATACCTCGGTGTTCATTTCGATCAGTATCTGTACTATATTTAACATGTCAAAACCGTGCTCCGTAAAGCACAAAAAGTAGTCACGGTCCTTCGACGACCAGCTAAATTGATCAAAAGGTCAAAGGTATATGTTAGAACACCCTGTTTAGAGTGCTAATGCTATGGAAAGATTAAAAGTTTTCGAAAGGAAATGTTTTCATGCATGTACTGGTTTATATAGAAAGCCAGAGATGGATTGGAAACACCATATATCGAATAGGAAAATTTATCAAACTGCAAAACTGACGAGAGTCGATATCTTTTTCGGAACCATATCGTAAGATCTGTAAGTGTGAGCGAAAACACCTGGATATCAGAACCCTTTTCACTCGACAGACGGGTATATTGAGAGTTGTCTCGCTACTGGCTTCGTTCTCCCAGAAGCATACGTGTATTTGGACATGAATTGATATGTTTATGATTCTGACGGGGCCTCAATTATACTATGTATCCAAAACTGACGATAGATACAAGCCATATGGCAGCAGCGCTTACTACCACACACATGACCATTAGTAGGCCGACTTTGCTGGCTAACTTACATGGCGTTATATGAAGAATTGTGGAGATGCCAACAAAAATTCGAGGTTTTGTACGGTTTAGAGACGGATTTCTACAGTGAAATCCAGATGATCCGCGGAGAACACAATAGCGCTCCTAGTGAAGTGAAAATTATTTCAGTTCTTATACCCGTTTAGTTTTTATCGCCTTCCAAAGTGAATTTATAGGAGTTTGTATACATCTCAACGCTGAGCTATCAGTCGAAGGTGCAAAACATGTGCTTCATTTGCTCGTCTTGGAAAGTTTAGGAGCACAATGGGCTATACAAGGTGAATTTATAGCATGCACGGAATGCGTTCGGCACGTTTTTTATTCGGAAAATAGTATATATGACGAAATATAAGCATTTGCTAATGCCGCAGTTGGGTGACAGCTACCGGAAGCTTGTCCATAGTAGGCCGACTAATACATATGCAAATTGCTACCATATGGCTTGTATCTATCGTCAGTTTTGTATGTATCACATATATAGACGGGCCACCGATAAGAAGATAAAATATCCTCCGAATTTGAGTTCCAATGGAGATACTCATTTGTTAGACTTGTTGAGGCTAGCCGAGCTGGAACAGAGCAATCTAGGTATTGGTGGATGAATGAAAATGTCTTAATCATAGTATACTCAACTAGTACCCACACCTTTCATTTACCCTGTGTTGCACACTTTTTGAATTTTCTCAGGGGCACGGCAGCTGATCCGAGGCATGAGAGCTGATCCCATGTTTGGCGCGCTCAAGAAATAAAGCAAAATGCAAATAAAATTTCCGACGCACCTGTTCTTTTACGCATTTCAGAAAATGGGGGTGCTGCCACATCCTAATAAAAAACTAAAAGATTGCATGGAACGAATATGTTTTTCTGCAAAGTTATTGATTTTTTGAGATATGGTAATCCTGAAATCTCTCATCGAAGCATATGTTTACATTCGCGCCAATCCTCGCATCAGCATTTACCTACCTACCTGCTACCGAAGATTTATGGCTCGCTGTTCGGCTTGTGTTCGAATTTTTTCGGAGGGTTGATGGAGTGTGGTTACTAGTTGAGTATACTATGGTCTTAATTATTCGTGGTTATTTTTTTTTGTTTTGTGTTTTTTCGTCACTTAGTTTTGAGTTTAAGCTCATTTTTGCTAGATTTTGTGTTGTTGTTTGTTTTTGTTGAAAACTAGGAATAGGTTTCTATATTTAGGATTAGTATATATTATGTTCATTATATTAGGCTTACAAATAAGGTTTGACGTTTAGGTTAGGAACGTTGTGATATCATTTGATTAGTATAAGACAAAGTTTTTGATTGAATTTGGTTAGAATTAGGTTATAACATATTAGATGCAGGACAAAAGTTCACTGTTCTGTTAGTATTATAATAAATTTTTGAATAGTGTTGGTTAGTTCATTCTCCTTTTTCCAATTAAATCATAAAATATAAAATCATTCGAATTAAATTGAATTTGCTTTTGTTTTTTAGGTCTTTGTAAAAAATTTTTTTACGAAGACCTACTAGTTTCGCGACCTGTCTGTCCGTCTGTCCGTCCTTCTGTCTGTCTGTCCATGCATCGCAGCTGATTTCCTCAGAAACTATAGAAGCTAGAATGCTCAAACTTTGTGAAAAGGTCAGAAGTGATGGTCTCTCAAAAGTTAAGGCCTTGACAAAAATTTAAAAAATGTTTAAGGGGGGTCCCCCCTAATAACGAATTGGCCCTTAAAAATTTTTTTTAATCAAAGGTAGTCGAGTGGGGTATTAAATGAAAGGTCTTGATTAGAAATTTTAGAATCTGAAATAAAAAAATCATATGATGAATTAGGGGGTCCACGGGAAGGCATAATGTACCCAAAATTTGTGTCCCCCCCCTCGCGATTGGACATCTTTCAGCCGAAAAATCTGAAAGTTATCACGAATGTGGACCTTTATGAGTACAAGGGCAACAAATACCTTAGAAATCGAAATTCGCTCAACTTTGTTAATAATAGTATGATTTTTAGATTTTACATTTTTGCCCATAAAATCAAAACAGTACCTTTAAACTTCTTGAAATTTTGCAATTATATAGACTGACATAAGATATATATGTTCACAAAATTTAATTGAGATCGAATCATAATCAAGTGAGTTATAGCCATTTCAATTATATGGAATTACAACAACGATAATACGTGTTTATGGTTCATATAGGGTTTTCCAATTAGAGGTGTTATTTTGATATTAAAAGAAAAATGCCATTTTTTAGGTCTTTGTAAAAAATTTTTTTACAAAGACCTACTAGTTTCCCGACCTGTCTGTCCGTCTGTCCGTCCGTCTGTCCGTCCGTCCGTCCGTCCGTCTGTCCGTCTGTCCGTCTGTCCGTCTGTCCGTCTGTCCGTCTGTCCATCTGTCCGTCTGTCCGTCTGTCCGTCTGTCCGTCTGTCCGTCTGTCCGTCTGTCCGTGCGTCACAGCTGATTTCCTCAGAAACTATAGAAGCTAGAATGCTCAAACTTTGTGAAAAGGTCAGAAGTGATGGTCTCTCAAAAGTTAAGGCCTTGACAAAAATTTAAAAAATGTTTAAGGGGGGTCCCCCCTAATAACGAATTGGCCCTTAAAAATTTTTTTTAATCAAAGGTAGTTGAGTGGGGTATCAAATGAAAGGTGTTGATTAGAACGTTCAGAATCTGAAATAAAAAAATCATTTGATGAACTAGGGGGTCCACGGGAAGGCAAAATGTACCCAAAATTTGTATCCCCCCCCTCGCGGTTGGACACCTTTCAGCCGAAAAATCTGAAAATTATCACGAATGTGGCCCTTTATAAGTACAAGGGCAACAAATACCTTAGAAATCGAAATTCGCTCAACTTTGTTAATAATAGTATGATTTGTAGATTTTACATTTTTGCCCATAAAATCAAAACAGTACCTTTAAACTTCTTGAAATTTTGCAATTATATAGACTGACATAAGATATATATGTTCACAAAATTTAATTGAGATCGAATCATAATCAAGTGAGTTATAGCCATTTCAATTATATGGAATTACAACAACGATAACACGTGTTTATGGTTCATATAGGGTTTTCCAATTAGAGGTGTTATTTTGATATTAAAAGAAAAATGCCATTTTTTAGGTCTTTGTAAAACATTTTTTTACAAAGACCTACTAGTTTCGCGACCTGTCTGTCCGTCTGTCCGTCTGTCCGTCCGTCTGTCCGTCCGTCTGTCCGTCCGTCTGTCCGTCCGTCTGTCCGTCCGTCCGTCCGTCCGTCCGTCTGTCCGTCTGTCCGTCTGTCCGTGCGTCACAGCTGATTTCCTCAGAAACTATAGAAGCTAGAATGCTCAAACTTTGTGAAAAGGTCAGAAGTGATGGTCTCTCAAAAGTTAAGGCCTTGACAAAAATTTAAAAAATGTTTAAGGGGGGTCCCCCCTAATAACGAATTGGCCCTTAAAAATTTTTTTTAATCAAAGGTAGTCGAGTGGGGTATTAAATGAAAGGTCTTGATTAGAACTTTTAGAATCTGAAATAAAAAAATCATATGATGAATTAGGGGGTCCACGGAAAGGCAAAATGTACCCAAAATTTGTGTCCCCCCCCCCTCGCGATTGGACACCTTTCAGCCGAAAAATCTGAAAGTTACCACGAATGTGGACCTTTATGAGTACAAGGGCAACAAATACCTTAGAAATCGGAATTCGCTCAACTTTGTTAATAATAGTATGATTTGTAGATTTTACATTTTTGCCCATAAAATCAAAACAGTACCTTTAAACTTCTTGAAATTTTGCAATTATATAGACTGACATAAGATATATATGTTCACAAAATTTAATTGAGATCGAATCATAATCAAGTGAGTTATAGCCATTTAAATTATATGGAATTACAACAACGATAACACGTGTTTATGGTTCATATAGGGTTTTCCAATTAGAGGTGTTATTTTGATATTAAAAGAAAAATGCCATTTTTTAAAATAAATGATCGGATGTTCAGTTCATTATAAAGACGAAGATATGCCGTTAACAGCAATAACTAACATTGGGCAAATAACTATTACGACACGCTTACAGGACCATATCCTCTTCATGAAATTTTCCATAACCAAATCGCAAAGTGGCTGCCCTATGTCCTCGATAGCCTCACGAATTTCATCTTTGAGATCTTGAATTGACGCTGGGCTATTGGCATAGGCCTTCTCTATCACGTGGCTCCAAAGGAAGAAGTCGCAAGGTGTTAAATCAGAAGATCTATTCAAAATAACACCTCTTATTTTCTTTCAATTTTCATGAAAATTTAAGGAATAGTGTTTAACTTGAACATGTTCAATCGGCCGAGCATTCAGAAAAATCATTTAAGCTACATTAAAATGGCGGTTGCACTGTGCTTATGAAAAAAACTGTGCATCTTTTGTATAAATTTGAACGATTTCATATCCAAGTATTGGATGAATAATTCAAGTTATCGATTCACGCCATTAGAAAACTTGCTTCTGACCCTAGGATGTTTACAAAGACCTTCTGGTAGGAGCACTCTCCTGCTTACTCAACTTGTTTATTAGGTATTTTTGATTGATAATGTATAAATTTAGAGCCATTTGGGTCATTAAGTTTTCGTATTTTATTGTTTGGAATTTACTTTATATTCTTTGAAAATTTATAACGATTAGTATTGAATACAGCGCATTTGACTTTGACTTATATATATACATGCAGACACATCTATGTCATGTACATCTTTTCGGCTGAAATGACCATGCTTTCCGTTAGCGGCCTGATAATGTTGGCAGTCGTTGGTTTGTATTTTATATGAATATCCGCTCAATATTTTTTCTTGATCTCGCGTCTGCGGTAGAAATATTGGGTTGTTCGATAATTATTGCCGTTTTTTCATGTTTTCAAAGTAAATTTATTTACATTGATAACAAACATTAATCAATGATATATTTACCACTCTGTTGGATGAACATTTGCCATCTTTCAGTAAGTTGAAAAATTCCAGGTTCGAAGAAGCCTTGGTTTTTAGAAGCGAAGAACTGGTCCAACTCACTTTTAATAGCCTGATCGGAATCGAAAGTTTAACAATTCAAATGGTTTTGAAGGGAGCGTAACAAATGATAGTCTGATGGTGCTAAGTCAGGGATATAGGGTGGATGTGGCATCAGTTCCCAATTGAACTCCATTAATTTTTGACGGGTTATCAAAGAGATGTGGGGTCTGCCGTTATCATGATGGAACATCATGCCTTTGCGATTGGCCAGTTCAGGAAGTTTTTTCTTTGTTTCTTCGTTCGATTTCGATAGTTGCGACAGTAAACGTTCGAATCAATAGTTTTGTTTCTTGGAAGCAGCTCAAAGTAGACTATACCCTTGTAATTCCATAAGACAGCATCATCTTCTTCTCCAATAATGATCATCCTTACTCTAGGGATTCTCTTTTTTGTCAAGATGCCCACTTCAGTTTTCTCCAGTGCTAAACTGAGCCCCCAAGCAATCATCCCGTCCCTCACTCGGCGCATTAGCATACCTAGCCTAATCTGCGTCTGTTCAACGATGCGTCCAGCGACCAGAGCCGCAACATCATCCGCATAGCTGACAAAGCGCGTCTCATCTGGCATCTCAAGTTTCAATAGCCCGTCATAAGACACGTTCCACAGGTCCGGATCAAGAATAGATCCCTGGGCAACACCCGATGTAATTTCCATCCTTCGTTGGCCCTGTGTCGTATCGTAGAGCAAGCTTCGGTCCTTTAGGTAGTTCCTCAAAAGCCGCATTAGATATTCTGGAGCATGAAAAGAGTTTTCCAGTGTATCCACAATATCCACCCATCTAGCGGAGTTGAAGGCGTTCCTGACATCGAGTGTCACCAACAATATTGGCTTTGGATGTGTAATGAATCGGCCCTACGCCACTGCCAATTATTAGTCAGTCGTTATTGACGTCGATGAAATCGGAATACACCCTCTAACCTCTCGCTGTTCCTGTACCGCTTCTGGTCAGCTGAGAGGAAGGTGATCGTGTGTGTGAAACTTGACGTTGAATGAGAAGCCATATGGCAGTAGACTCCACTACCATACATATGACCATTAGTAGGCGACTAATACATATGCAATGTGCCACCGTATGACTTCCCATCCTACTTCAGTTTTGTCTGGGAGTGTCACGTAATTCTTTTTGCGACGCAGAATAGTTCGCGCCTTCTCGAATTCTGTTGATATTTCACTGTCGGAAACGCATTGAAAATATTAGGCAGTGGTACAGTTACGCGATTTTCATTTTATAGCCAAGAGAAGGAGTTTGCTCATGGTGTTGCAAATAAGGATTAGAGAAGTTGTTCTCGAGTTTCGCATCTTTAATTTAGCTTGATTGGAGTTCCTCTGCCCAGGTTTTGAATCCGCCACCGCTTTCCTTCCCATGGGACGAAAATTTACCAGCTTCAGTTTCGTTTTTGCTTTGGATAAATTGGTTCGGTGAATCTACTGTGGGCCGGTTACCTGTGGCCAAGACTTGGTATTTCTCATATTTTTTCCCCGGTTTAGTCACGTGTACCGTAAGTGCAACCCTATATGATTATATTTTTAAATAACTGTATTTTTGAATGGGCGATTGCTGGTAAATGGTAGAGGAAGGAAACGAAGCATTTTTCGCTTTTGCGTTGTGGCGCTGAATACAGCGACAGTTTTTTGGAGGCCAAGGTTAGACTACTCGGTGCCTTTGTTAGTGCTGAGGTTACGTTTTTAGATCTTGTAATAGAATTTCACCAAAGTGAGGAAGATCCGGGTAATGCACTTTGAACTTTTTCGAAAAATTAGTTTGGGCAAGAGCCTAGTTAATCGCCAAATTTGAGCTTAAAATCTTAGCGCTGGAAAGGGACAACGACAACTAGTGAAGTGAGTAAGCATTGTCAGTTTATATTATTTTCTTGACATCCGTGCTACATACTAGACGTGAAAGATAAAATCAAGCAATCAATTTTCTTTTAAATAATTAAATTTTACTACACGCTTAAAAATGTATAGGCATGCATACATGAAAAACGCAGACTATAAAATATACATTAATTGAATATATACGAAACGAATTTGAGGCTCAAACATCTATACGTTAACAATGAACATATTGTTTTTAGTAAATAGAATGGATAACAGCAGTACAGGGCGTTACTTTTTAAGTTTCATTCAATAATATGTCACAGCAAGTGTATGATACAATTGAGTAGTTTTGATCGGCTACCTAAGCGGTCAAGTAAATTGTGCTTTTTCTCTGCTGATTCGTTTTGATACAATCCAGAAATAACTACGAAGTTTTATCAATTATATTAACTACGTGTCGTGTGAAGTTGTTGTAAAATGAAAACCAAAATTAGTGAATTTTAATTATGACATCCTTTCAATATTATATAACAAATTATGGATCTTAACATGTAGAAATGTGTAGTTATTCGCGACTTGCCGTACACTTTAATGTTTAAAAACTATATATATAGTGGCGTTAAAAGTTATTTGCATAAGTTGTGTAATGTAGAATGTCCTCTTTATTAGATATCAAACTTGCTCGTTTATCACGTGCACTTGGGTAGTTTCGATTAGATTCCTTCAACCTTGACAGACCTATGAAGCAAGATTTTCTCAAAACTTATCCAAAATTACTACTTATTCTAGTTTTCTTATAACTCCACCCTCAATTGCGCTGTCATTTATCTTGTAACTAATGTACTAACGTGAGACGTTGTACGAGTCAAAATAGACGAAAAACGCTATATAAACATATGAGTACATGTTAAAATGACTAATAATATTTAATCAATATCTAACATGACATTTTTTTAGGTATACATTTTTTAAACTCATCAAGTTCATTTACATCCACAAATCGTAAGCGTAGCAAATTGAACGTGTGGCCACTTATTAAAACAACAAAAAAGGAAAATAAATAAAAGCGCTGAGAATATTTCAGCGGAAAAGAAATGTAATCAGAATGCATTCGGATTGTGTATTTACATTTATAAGAAAAGTTCTCTTCTCTTTACTTTAAAGTGTTCAAGCGGCTAACACATATCACTAACAAGATAATATATTTATTACAATTAAAAAAAAAATTGAAGTCTGATAAAATCAAAACATGAAAAAAGAAAACAATTACCATTGTATATTTACATTTAAAAATGAAAATTAAAAAAAGATATTGAGGTATTGTGATAGTTTTTTTTTGATGATTTTACAAACTAAGGACATGTACAAACTGAAAACAATTAGTAAATCAAACAATATATTCTGCATATAAAAACTAGACTAATATACAGATTCAATAAATTGAGTTCGAAGAATTATTATGGTTACTATATTTTTATATTCGCCGCCATTTTGTTTCGTGTTTTGATCCCGCCGTCGTTTAGTTAGTCATGATAACGCATCAGTATTACAAACCATTTCTAAAATTTTTATCAAAATTCCTACATATTTATAGTGTCTAGGTCCGTTGCAAACGTGTATCTCCCTTGTATCACGTGTTAATGTTGTTGCAATTGTTAAATATTCAATCGGCTATAACTTAGCCTTTTATTGTTCGATTATTGTGAAATTTTCAGTACACATACAATTGCTTTCAAAAAACATAAATTGTAGCTTTTAGGAAATTTGAAGGGTCTCATTTTGATTTTATAGGCAAAAATTTAAAATTTATAAAATGTACTATTACTAACAATGTTGAGTGAATTTTGATTTCTAAGGTATTTGTTGCCCTTGTGCTCTTAAAGTCTCACCTTTATAATTTTTTTTCAGATCTTTCAGGTGAAAGGTGTCCAATCGCGAGGGGGGGGGGGGGGGAGTAGACTAAGTGTGTCCGGACTTGTTGACCTGTGGGGTACAGTCTGTTGTCACGTCCCAAGACTTCACATCTAGAACCGATGAGAGGTTGGTTCCGATTTCGTTCGAGCGATTTCAAACGAAAATCATAACAGATGTCGATTGTGGGGGCCCATCTTGCCTAATCCATGATGGTTTTTGGACTACGTAGTCGTAAAAAGCCTATTTTTTATCACCCGTTGTGGAGGTTCGTTTTGGTTACGATTCAGCAAAAAGAGGCATATGTTAATGCGTTTGGTGAGGTGGATTTTCTATAATTGTTTACGTTAGCAAGTTAAATTTGGTATTTCAAGCTTCTCTGTTATCTCTCGAGTTGTCATACGCCGGTTAGTTTATATTAATGCCTTCACTTTGTCGTTGGACGACCAGTATGTGGTGCATCTTACACATTAAAATTTCCAGAATGAAAGCGAGCAAATCAACGCTGACACTGGCGTTGAGTAAGGCAGTCCTCACCATAAACTTCACACAATTTGTTTCGAGTTTGCACCGCATTTTTGCCCTTTCGGAAGTAAAACTACAAAATATGTCGAATATATCTCTTTGGTTTGGTTGTCTTTTTTCAAGTTTATTTTTAACAAACTTGTTGTTTACTAATGACACTCAGTTTTCGACTGAAGATAGTCTAAAGTCTAATCTTTAAAAAAGTATATAATAATATAAGCCACGCAATCATTACTGAATGAAATATGCAGTTCACGTTATCTATGAGCGAAAAACGACATGAATTATCGAACAACCCAATAGATCATTGGTTTCTTCAGTTGCTATTATCGTACACTTGCATTTTATGTTCTTCTGGAGATGATGCATTGAGATAGGGTTGTTGCGGATATTCACATCCGCATCCAAAACTGCGGAACTTCCGCATTTATTTTGATATCTGCATTCGCATCCGCATCCGCAAATATCAATGCGGAGTTTTTGCGAATGCAGATGTTGTGCAAGTTGTGACAAGATATCAATGCGAATCTCCGATAATGGTATGAGCTATCGAATATTCGTAGAACAACTGGTAAGAATGTTAGGACAGAGAAGTTTGGTTCGTGTAGGAATTTAGACGTGTTACGCGTATTAAGTTGTGTATTTCGTCATTGGCAATTGAAGTTTTTCATCTTCGTGAAAATTTGTTTAGTTCAGAATGTCGCCAACAACGCGAAGTGAAATTTGGGCTTACTTTACGCCAGACGATCAAGATCATCATCATCTTTGAAAAATCATTTGAAATCGATGCATCCCGAACAATTTAAGCTGTTTCAACAAAGTTCGAATGATAAAAAATTGCTGGAAAAAGAACAAGAATCAGGTGAAATTTGGTTTATTCAGTTTTAATACAATTTCTATGACAGAAAACTTTCTATGTGCAGGAAACAAAACCAATACAACTGTGTTATTACGTCTGCATTTTCCATTTCTTGCATTTGTAATGCAAATGCCTTTGAGATTTTCCTTTTCTGCACATAGTCATTTTGTAGTCATTTTTAGGGTTTTGTAAAAGAAAAATTTTACGATATCGCTATAGAAACCTGTCTGCCCGTCCGTCCGTCAATGCGTCACAGCAGCTTTTCTCAGAAACTGGAGAAGCTACAGCCACCAAATTTTGTGAACGGGTCATGAGTTTCTGGATAATGAAAGTTCCGTTGTGGAAAAAAATCTAATGATTTTGGGGGGTCTCCTCATACAAGAGTCCAATCCCCAAACATTTTTTTTGCCAAAGATAGTTGCGTTAGGTGTCAAATGAAAGGCCTTGATAAGATCTTTCGATTCAGATCTTAAAATAGCAGTTATCAGTTTTACATTTTTCCCATTAAAATCGTATAGGTAAACTTAATTTCAATGAAACTTTACATTTGAGAAGCCATACAGTAGATTCTTATATTCTGTAAATAACATGAACATTAAAGGATATTTACGGAAGTTATATCCATTTGAGTTTTTCAAATTACAGCAATATCTTTCATCAATTCAGGCACTGCATTTCCCTTACCAAAACAAGTTATGATATATTTGTTTAATCATTTTTTCCAGATTACGGTCCCTCTTTTCTTCAGAAGGCGAAAAAACAACTTTCTCTTGAGGAGGCAGTTCAAAGAGAAAATAAATGGGATTATAGCAATACAACATCACAAAAAATAGACAAACTAATAGGCGAAATGATTGCCCTCCAAAATTTGCCCTTTAACTTCGTGGAAGGCATAGGGTTCCGAAGGTTGCTACAAGAAATAGTACCGAAATACAACCTGAGAGGGCGCAATTTTTTTTACTGATTTTGTGTGTAAAGAGCTCTATGGAAAAGTAGCTAGTAAATTGAAAGAATTAATTAAAAATTTCGATTTCATGTCATTTACGAGCGATATTTGGACGGATCCAAGTTCTAGTGGTTCTTTGCTTAGTTTGACTGGCCACGGAATATCAGAACACTTTAAGCGAGTGCCAATTGTCCTGAATTGCGAGACTTTTGACGACCGCCATTTTTTTTTTTTTTTGTGGTAGGGAGGTGAAGGCATTTATGCCCGCCGAGTCTGGCAGTGTGGGACTCCCATGGAGGATACCTTTAGACTACCCACTAAACACCTCCCCTGTCAATCTGAGAACCTAGCCTGGAACCGTTCGACACATTACTTCGGGCCAGGTCTCGTTTTGTTACGCCGTTGGGCGCCTTCAAGCTGGGGAGCCCCTTTCCTAGCGGGAGGGGAGGGGGGAAGAGGAATTGCCAGAAGAGCGATCCCCCAGCCCCAGCGCCTCCGGCTGCTGTGAGTCCCTTTTATATTTTAAGACTGCCCGAGCATAATGTGCCACCTGGTTCCATTTGTCAACCGATTCGAGCATCACCGCAACTATATTATCCGGGGTGAGCTCTCCCGTCTCCCTGTAGAGTTCCCTTCGCAGCCTGGCCCATTTGGTACACGCAAAAAATGTGTGACAGGCATTGTCCTCCTCTCCTGGGCAAAACCGACAATCGGGAGACCGTGACGACCGCCATACTGGTGACATAATCGCTGAAAAATTCGAAAAAATGCTGCTGGAGTGGAATATTCCAAAAGAGCGAGTACATCGCATTGTTCGTGACGAAGGCTCTAATATGAAAAAAGCAATGAAATTAGCGGCATTGAACGACATCGATTGTACTGTTCATAAAATGCAATTAGCTATTCGCAGTTGCTTGCTATCTCAAAGAAAATATAAGAAATATCAAGCAAAAGTGCAAAAGAATTTCCGCTTACTTCAACCATTCAACGATTGCTCAAAAACAGCTGCAAAAGGTCTAAGACCGACTGAATCAACCCAACCTTAAAATTTTTCAAGATTGCGTAACGCGATGGAATAGTTTATTTTATATGTTCGACCGATTTATAAGGGTGAAAGACGCATTAAGCCTTTACTTTAATGAGTACAGCATTAACATTGATCCCATCACGCCAAAAGATTGGAAAATTCTCGAGTGCTGTGTTGAATTGCTGAAACCTTTTGAGGAAGCCACACGGGAACTAAGCAGCTCTCAAACCCTTATATCATCAGTTATTGCAATAATTCATAAAGAAACTCGATGACTTTTTGTCAAGATGGGAATATTTTTACGCAATTCAACATGCAATTATAACACTGAAAACAGAAATTTGTGCCAAGTTTTCTGGCTTGGAAGATAACCATTTATTTGCAATATCCTCTTATCTAGATCCTCGGTACAAGCATAAGCTTTTCAAACCAGTAACAGAGGAAAAGATAAAATTTTACAGGTCGAAGTCCTCCATCATATTAATACAGATTGTTCGAGTTCCAAGCAAGCTAAGAGGAGCAGGACCAGAGAATCTCCCGAACAAACTACACATACACAGCAGCCGAGACCATCCTTTCCTGATAAATCTTCCCTTAGAAGTGACTTGGCTATGATGCTGGATTCCTCAAGTGCCGACAACGATGACGAAGAAACATTTGATATCAATGACCCAGTTGCGCTTCTCAAAAAGGAATTGGTTTTGTATCGAAATAAAAAAAGAGCAGCTGTATCTGAAAACCCTCTTGACTGGTGGAGCATTAATCGAAGCGAATTTAAGATGCTATCAGCTATAGCACGGAGATATTTGTCACCTCCGCCAGCAAGTGTTCCAAGTGAACAATTATTTAGTGGTGCGGGGCTTATCTACGAACCTCTGCGAAACAGGTTGGAGTCTCAAAAGGCAGCAACTTTACTTTTTATCAAACATAATGCACCAATTTTTGAATTCCGTTATTAAATATTTTATAACAAAATAAACAAAAACTCCATCATCATTTCATAATAAAGAAATAACTATTACAAGTGATATTTTCAATCCTAAATTAAATTTTTCTTAAAAACCATCAACATCCGCATCCGCATCCGCTGATGTGCATCCGAAAATACGATGTCAAAAATTCTGGATCCGCAACATCCCTGCATTGAGATACTGTTAGCAAATCCACATACTAAATTGGATACAGAGGATTGCAGGCTTAGTATATTATTTGTATACTTTGTTATCACTTTAAAACTTTTCGCAGAAATAAATACATGCGAATATTGTAATACGAAAAATTTAAATACCATAAATTTTTCGAGTGTAAATCGAAAGTTTTCTGGCTGATAATATATATGTATGTATATTTAGGTAATTATTTAGTTTAGGTGCCATACTCCCGATTTTTTTGAAATTTCAGTATGTTATACAGTTTTTCATGCTGAAAAAGAATATATATATATATATATATATATATATATATATATATATATATATATATATATATATATATATATATATATATATATATATATATATATGTATATATATATATATATATATATATATATATATATATATATATATATATATATATATATATATATATATATATATATATATATATATGTTGGGCGCAGAAAACATTCCTTTACATAGTTTTTAAGGTTTGAAAATTGGGAAATGTACACTATCGTGAAAAGTTGGTATTTTGCACATACTTGATGTTGGAGAGGATTGAGAGTGGGGTGTGGGGAGTGTTAAAAATTTAGAACATCGTTTTAACACTCCCCACACGCCACTCTCAATCCTCTCCAACATTAAATATAATTATTCGTGAATTGAAAACCCACACATTTATTTAATTGTGATCAGATGTTGTCATACAACACAATTGAAGAAAATGGGATGGGAATTGTATTTCAATAAGGCATGTAATTATAATATTTGAAATGGCAGATCCCCGATGCTGCTGTAATATATTGTGCAAGGACGGGTTCTAGAAGAGCAGCCTTCTTTTCTCTAGAAGGGCATCCTTCTATTCTCTAGAGGAGCATCCTTCTATTGTCTAGAGGAGCAACCTTCTATTCTTTAGGTGTGTATTCTATAGAAGAGCATCCTTCTATTCTCTAGGAAAGCATGTTTGAACTCTTCTCTATATACTCGTATATATTCTTTTTCAGCATGAAAAGTTGTATAACATACTGAAATTTCAAAAAAAATCGGGAGTATGGCACCTAAACTAAATAATTACCTATATTTATATGAATCACGTATGAAACTCAACGGGTATCAGGAATGTTCGATAAATAAAGACGAAACGATCCAATAAACCTCATGTAATGGTTAATCATGTTATTTCAAATGACAATAATTGTTAATCAGTACAAGGCAATTAGCAGAGTTTCAATAATTTATGAGTAAACTTTAACCCAGTGTATGATTCGTTCGGCGAGATGGATGGATCTTCGTTAGCACCTGGAATCAAATACTCGAGTTCCATTGCAGCAGTAAATCACTTTTGTAAATCATCATTTGCAACACACAAGCGAGTACTCTTCGGTTCACAATTTCTCATATTCCAGAAAGTTATGTACGCAAGGTAGTTTTAATTTCCCCCTGAAAAGAACAAGCAGACTAAAGAGTTTCTTCGTCCATCAGGCTAATACTTTTCATTTGCATACTAGACATCTGGATGGTAAAGGAAAACGCTGGTGAGAGCCAATTTTTAAAACCAGGCATAGAAGAACGAAGGGCCGATCAGAGACGTAGGCAAAAACGATTTTTAATTTGGGAAACAGGAGGAATCAGTAAGGTGAATTATTAAAATTTGAATTAAGCGCCAACATAAGCTATTATTCAAACACTATATTTCAGATAAGTCTGGGATTCTCAACACCTATTGAATTAGGTGACAAGAAACCATGGCGAACATTGACTTGTGCATGCAACTTTCAAGGACAGTACAGTGTTCCTACAATGGCTAGCAATTGGTATGATGCATGGGAGGGTCGGTCTTTAGTTGACACTAAGCAACAATATGAAAGAGATGGCACTTGGAGTCCAGATGAATCGAGACGTCTTATCTATTCACTAATTGAACAACATTCTGATAAGGCAAAATGGAACGGTAAAAAGTGTTTACTCCGCGCAATTTGTGATCATGCTAAAATTCATAAAAGCCATGGAGTTTGGGGCAGAATCATTGATGCAGTTTTAACGTGAGTAATATTTTGGAAGGCTAGCTGAGAGTCTATTAAAATAATTTATTTAAAAAGAAGAAAATACACTTTGACAGCCTATTAGAAGTGTTATACTCGTATTTCGGCTTGAGATAGTGTTTCTCAAAAACTAAAGAAATGAGATCAATAATAAAGTCAAATCAAACAATATTAAGTTTACACATTTTGAACGTTTGGCCGAGTGCTTTTATTGCTATATGCCTGCAAAATACACCTATTAAAATAACAGATCTCATCCTCCTGTGAGCTTTTTGCCAGTTGACGGTCTAGCTACGGTCTATATATATACTATATATACTCATATATTTCAAGTACAAAAAATACACAAGAAGAAGAACTGATGCTTTTTTCCAATTTATCCCAATAAGAAATGTATAAAATTGAATCCCGTTGGTAAAATCAGTGCAAATCGACTGCCAAAAAGTATCAATCCTAAATTTCGAAAGATTATAAGAGCCGATATTTCACCTAAAAATAAAACAATTTGTTTCGGATTGAAATCTTCGCGTCACAATTAAATGTAGTGAAATGGGTATGGTTAAATGTCTGTACAGGACTGCAGCAATGGTCTGCTACCTCGGCGAAAGAGGATGGTAGGATTCCCCGAGATTGGCCTTGCCTGGGGACGCGTGAATGCGCTGACAGGCTAGCGTTGCGGTGTTGTGGGGCGGGTTCTTTCACTCTAGCACAAGGACCCACTACAAAAAATTTAAAAATTTTGCATTCACGAATTAAAAGTGGAAAAATGCCGATCGACAGGTGTTGAGGCCGATATAACCTACCGAGGGTTGAAATTGCTTGTTCAGAGAACAAGTTGGGACGAGCAAAAACGGACGGACTTGCGGAGACTTTGTTGTTAGCCGACGATTCTTATGGCCCACAAATAAGAGTGGAGCATCCAGGTGGAGGTGGTGCCCCCTCGCACCCTCCCAACCGGATCAAGATCCAAACGTAGACGTGGCCATATATTTCCCTTCTGAGTGGAAAACTCATACAAACATACTTTGTATGAACTTTCCCATCAAAAGAGAAGTATAGACGTTACCGATTTATGTTATAGAATTATGTGATCGAATGACATAACCCTATACCGTAAAAGGGCACGCGAGCGGAAGGCCACTCTACCCGGCAAGATCCACTAGTCACAACAAAACGGAGGAGCGCGCCCGATGGCTAGTCCATGTTAAGTGGAAAGCCTTCCATCGTGGCGGGTCCTATACCCGGTTAGCCTGGAAGGAATGGAAAGACCGAAACGTCGTAGTTAAATAATTGCGTCGCTCCCTTGGTAAGATTTATTTACTCTAAATATGAATTCAAAGTTTCTCTTTCTTTTCAAAAATAATAATTTATAATAGAACCTTATCGTACGATTGGGATAATTACAAACTGCGTTTTTCATTTGCTCAGCGCAAGAGACCAATTGAAACTTTTGCAGTTTGTTAAATGACGAACACATGTGTTTGATAACATTTAAATATTAATAATAAAAACAATAAACTTAAACAAAGTTAATATAAAACAAACTGTGTACTCACCTACATGTCCGCGAGCGCTCGAGGAGGTAGGTTATACGGTGTTGCCTTAATCTAGTTGGAGATCAGTCATGGTAATAACGATAGATATTTACTTTCAGAAAAAAAATTTACTTTTATTATTATTAATGAAAACTTCGAGTATTATTAATGAAAACGTGAAATGAAATTAATAGCTCTTAAAAAGGTCCTATCAGTTCGTTCTGCACACAAGTTTGACATTGGTTTTGAAGTAGATTTTCAGTTCAGGGAATCCCCAAACAGTTGCTATTCTCGATCTTCGATAAAAAAAACTCCTCACTTGTACGGAATCGCGAATTCACCGATAATCGTTTCCACTATCCGAGATTTTATTTCAACTTTTCGATAACGGAAGAAGACGAAATGTATTTCCATACTCGCAAAAGAAATTTGTTGAGTATTCTAATTCAACCCTATACGGATCCCGATAGCTCGATCAAGAATCCTGCCCAGTCTCCAACACCAAGACGACAGCAACTCCCAATTCCAATTTCTGGAACGACTCAACTGTACTGTTCAGCACTAACCGATTGCGGCCGCGATACAAACAAAACGGCAACAAACTACACTCGACTGTCCGGAAGTCGGATTCCTCGAATAGCTCGCAAGTTCAATTTTTTATAACAAAACGAAAACCCAGTCTAGTCTGGCTGCGGATATTAAGTCTTTCGATGTCGATACTTCAATTGCCACTTTCCCGATTGACATCGCAGGAAATTCGATTGATTAATTTCCGTTAATCGATATCGCCTCCCTAACGCGACGCCTCTACTGCTCGAACTACCTGCTTGGCGGTTTGAAACGGACCCCCCATTCACTCCCAATATGATACCCAGATCAAAAACATCCAAAAAACGAAACAAAAAATAAAAACGACGACGCAACCAGCGGTTGCAGCCACGATGTCAACAGTACATCGAGAGCAGTACTAACCACGACAAAAACGAAGACTAACACAATGACAGTGAAGGCAGACGAAAAACGGAGAATAGCAGACAGTCTGGTTCAGACTGAGATTCCTGCGGCGTTCGGGCACAGCAAATAAATGATGCGAGCGCCCGAGCGTCCTATTAAGAAGGAGCGGGAAACTCTGCAGGACGCTTCAGGTGTTCGAGCAGTGGAAGATAATATAAAGAGCACCGAAAATTTGATTGTCACTGCTGCGATCATTACCGAAGCGACCGATGCAAGAGTCGCAAATCCCGACATTGCAACGAAAAATCCAGAAGCCAACGAAGAGATTACGGCACTAAAAGCAAAGAGTGACCAGACACCGCGTGATTTCACCGCCAACGTTGAAAATATGGCGGAAGTACTGCACTCGGAACGGAACGCGATAACCTCTCCCAAGTATGGTTGCAAGGTACAATTGCGGCCCAGCGATACGAAGAAGAAAGACTACTCCGAAAAACGGGAGATGTTCTGAAAAGAATACAATCTGCATGCGACTCCCCAAAAATCAGCAAAGCAGCAAAGGCGGGGCTCCTTGAACTAGAGGAGCTCCTAGATCGCATAGGGCACTATCGGAGGAGCTGGTTAAGGGCCGAAGACGAACAGAAGGCTAAAGAGGCGCTTGGGGTGAAATCTAAAGGCGACATGCAGATAGCTCAACCATTAAAAGTCAATAAAAGAATGGCGTCTAGCCCAATCGAAGGAGATCGGGATAAAAGAAGGAAAGAAGAGGCACTTGATGGGCGTGGAACACCAGATCACGGATTCCAGACAGTGCTTACAAAAGGAGCGAAGAAAGCCGCAAAGAAACTCCTTCAAAAAAAGACAGAAAGTAAAGTTCGCACGGACGCCCAAATAGAAAAAGGAGCTAATGCGAATCAGGAGAGGCAGAAGTCCCGACAAAGACCCCGTCAGCAGACACTGCTCGTAAAGCCCCAAGATGGCCGATCCTACGGGGAGGTACTGCGGGACATCAGGGGAAACGTAAGGCCCAAAGACACCAATACTACCATTTTAGTAGTACGACCAACGCGGTCGGGCCTCATACTGGTCGAATTCGGAGCAGAGGCCGGCAATAAAGAAGCATTCTGTGACGCAGTAAAGAAAGTCCTCGGCAAAAACGCATCTATAGCCCCGCTCGAGCCGATGGCAACGATCGAAATAAGAGACATTTAATGCGTGACGGATCTGGCCGAGGTAGAAGAGGCCATTAAAAGGGAGTTCCCTAGCGTGGGAAGCATCAAAGCGAGACTGAAACCAGAAAACAACAGGGGACAACCCATGGCCATAGTCGACTTGACCGAAAAGGACGCCGAACAATTCTTGAACAAGGGCATAGTACGAATTGGGTGGGTTGTCTGTAGGATGCGGCGAAGAGCAACGCCTCTTCAATGTTTCAAATGCCTTGGTTATGGTCACACCACACAAGTATGCAAAGGACCCGATAGGAGTTCCCTATGTTACAAATGCGGTGAAATGGGACATAAAAGAAAAGAGTGTACGAAGGAGGCACACTGTATTCTTTGCAAGGATGCTGATCCAAAATCTGATTTTGGACACGTCTTGGGATCAGGAAAATGCCGGGTGTTCCAGGAAGCCCTAGCCAAGGCAAATCAGAACTCCGACGACCCGCATCCTGTAGCTAAACCTACACCGCAGTTCAACCAACCAAAATCTGCTTGAGCAGTTTGCGAGGGACATGAAAGCCGACTTCTTGCTGCTGAGTGAGCAACACCATAGTAAAAGTCCTGCATTATGGTATTCTGATGAAACTGGTACTGCCGCCATCTGGGTTCCGAACAGTGACTTTCAAGCGGAGAGTTGTGGACGGGGGGATGGTTTCATGTGGGTTCGGTGCCCAGGGATCACCTTCTTTAGTGTGTACCTAACGCCTAACGAGTCGATATCATCTTTCCAAGCCAAGCTTAATGCTTTGGAGGGCGCTGTCTCGAGCGCAGAGGGCAAAATGCTCGTTGGGGGTGACTTCAACGCTAAAGCAATCGAATGGGGCATGCCTCAGATGGATCCGCGGGAAAACAAATCCTGGAAATGGTGGCCAGGATGGCCCTCGTCGTACTAAGCTCCGGGAATACGCCAACTTTCCGCCGTATTGGCTGTAAGGGAACCATACCGGATGTGACATTCGCCTCGGAGTCCTTAGTACGGAGGATACACAACTGGGAAGTATTAGAGGACTACTCAGCCAGTGATCATCAGTGCATTCTGCTTGAGATGAGTGATGCTGTCTCCTGACGTCCGTGCTCTCCGTCTTCTACAACTGGATGGAACATCGGAAGGATGGACGTCGAGAGCTTCGTCAAGGTTCTCACAGCAGGTGAGCCGCTCCAGGGAGCTTCGGAGGGGACGGAAGAACTGGCAGCTCAAGACGTGGTGAACTCTACTATGAGCATCATTACGACTGCTTGCTGCGCTTCTATGCCCCGTCGAAGACCCCGGCACGGCAAGCCCCCAGTGTACTGGTGGTCAACTGAAATCGCTGAAAAGCGAAGGGAGTGTCACAAGCTTCGACGTGAGGCTCAACGGGCGCAGAACCGTGACGAGGCATGCAACCAGGTGGCAGTATATAAGTCGCCCAGGAAATGCCTTCGCAAACTGATCAACAGTAGCAAGGCTCGCTGCTGGCAAGACCTAGTGGACAATGTGAACAAGGATCCGTGGGGCCTTGGCTACAAGCTGGTCATGGGGAAACTTGGTGGCCTACGGAAGCCTTGTATACATGACGTGGAAAAGATGGACGCGATAGTACGGGGACTCTTCCCCGCCTATCCCGTCCGTGTTGACGCTGTCCATGGTGAAACAGCAGTCGAGTGCCCACTCTTCACACAGCTGGAACTGGAGGAGGCAGTCCTCTCATTGAAAGCGAGGAAGGCTCCAGGTCCAAATGGTGTTCCAGCTGAGGTGTTGCGGCTCGTCTATCACCATTGTCCTGACTTGCTGCTCAGCACATTCAACGCTTGCCTACGGGACGGGGCGTTCCCGGTACGATGGAAAGTGGCGAGGTTGGTGCTGATCAGCAAGGGGAAGGGGAATCCCGGATCGCCGTCTGCATATTGCCCGTTATGCATGCTAGACATGGCTGGGAAAGTGCTAGAGAAACTCATCAAGGGAAGACTCACTGACGCGATTCGCGCTGCTGGGGACCTATCTTCTTGGCAGTACGGCTTTAGAGCAGGACGTTCTACCATTGATGCGATTGCAGAGGTGGTGAACGCGTCCAAAAGGCAGAGGCATATAGTCGCACCAAGCGACGGATCGTCCTGTTGGTGACACTCGACGTTAGGAATGCCTTCAACTATGCTAGATGGGTGGATATTCTGGATACGCTGGAAAACTCTTTTCAAGTTCCAGAATATCTAATGCGGCTTTTGAGGAACTACCTAAAGGACCAAAGCCTGCTCTACGACACGACACAGGGCCAACGAAGGATGGAAATTATATCGGGTGTCGCCCAGGGATCTATCCTTGGCCCAGATCTGTGGAACGTGTCTTACGACGGGCTGCTGAGACTTGAGCTTGGTCGGCTACGCGGATGATGTTGCGGCTCTGGTCGCTGGACGCACCGTTGAACAAGCGCAACTTAGGCTAGGTATGCTAATGCGCCGAGTGAGGGACTGGATGACTGCTCGCGGGCTCAATTTAGCAGTGGAGAAAACCGAAGTGGTCATCTTGACAAAAAAGAGAATCCCTAGAGTAAGGATGATTAGTATTGGAGACATGCAAATCGAATCGAAGCCATTGGTGAAGTACCTGGGGCTACTGATCGACTCGAAGATGAGTTTCTCTGAGCAAATCAAGGCAACGGCTGAGAAGGCTGCTTCGAGAATATCGGCTCTGAGTCGACTTATGGCCAACGTAGGGGGACCCAGCCCATCAAGAAAACGCCTCTTGATGAGTGCTGTAGGGTCAGTGCTGTAGGGTGACGCTCTCAGCAAGGAGGTACCTGTATACCGAAAACGTTTGGCACAGGTACAGAGAAGAGGAGCACTGAGAATTGCATCTTCGTATTCAACAGTCTCCAACTCGGCGGTGAGAGTTATTGCAGGCGTGATACCTGTCGCCCTCCTTGCTAGAGAGCGCCGCGCTATTTACCTGCCCCGAAACGAGGATGCGAGGGAGATAATTGTCCGCGAGGAGAGACAGTGCTCGCTCAACGATTGGCAGCAGTCTTGGCTCAATTGCACGAAGGAAAGGTGGACTGCGCGCCTCATCCCGGATGTGAGACCGTGGCTAAATTGAAGGCATGGTGAGACTGACTTCTATCTGACCCAGCTTTTGAGCAGGCATGGGTGGTTTCAGTCTTACCTGCACAAGATCGGTAAGTCACGGTCTTCTGATTTTCGGTTTTGCCCAGGAGAGGAGGACAATGCCTGTCACACATTTTTTGCGTGTTCAAAATGGGTCACGCTGCGAAGGGAACTCTACAGGGAGACGGGAGAGCTCACCTCGGATAATATAGTTGCGGTGATGCTCGAATCAGTTGGCAAATGGAACCAGGTGGCACATTATGCTCGGGCAGTCCTGAAATATAAAAGGGACTCACAGCAGCCGGGGGCGCTGGGGCTGGGGGATCGCTCTTCTGGCATTTCCTCTTCCCCTCTCACCTCCCGCTAGGAGGGGGACTCCCCAGCTTGAAGGCGCCCCACGGCGTAACAAAAAGAGACCTGGCCCGAAGTAATGTGTCGAACGGTTCCAGGCTGGGTTCTCAGGTTGACAGGGGAGGTGTTTAGTGGGTAGTCCAGTCGCAATGGGAGTCCCACACTCTGTGCATGAATAGCATTCACCTCCCTACCACAAATAAAAAAAATGATACCGCCCGGTTGCAGCTGTTCCGTTGACCATGTAATTCGAACTCCAACAAAAGCTTCGTTCATAAACAAATTCCTGATAGTCAAGTTACAGCAACAAAATTTTACAATCTCATTTTATAAATTATGTATAATAGTTTTATTTATTCCGGCCACTGCACTGTTCATACTTGTCGGGATTCCAATCACCTTAATGTATTGGCCAATCATCCGTAATTTATTATAGTTTTAAATTATATGACACAGCTCCCAATTGCTCTAATTGATGAGTGATAATAGGAGGTAACTGAAAGTCAGCTGTATGGATTCAATTTTGTTTTGCCTTCTTCTCATAATTTCGCTTCCATATTGTCCTCCAAATTGAAACGCCTGCTTAAACTTTGGGATTCTGATGTTGATATCAGTTTTTGGCGTTTTTCCACCGAAGCGATCATTAGCACAACCGTAGATAACTTCCTTTACATTTAACTAACAAAGAGCACTAGCACAAACGATACCCTCTCGTCGTGACGTGAACCACGTCAAGGTCTTCAGTCGACTCCCTCCCATTCACTCCTCGATCCTTTCCCCCAACTTGTCTTTTCCGTCTTTTCTCCGTCGAATGTACGCTGCAGCAAAGTATACTGAACTAGTAACCACACTCCATCAACCCTCCGGAAAAATCTGAACAGAAGCCGAACAGCGCGCCATAAATCTTCGGTAGCAGGTAGGTAGGTAAATGCTGACGCGAAGATTGGCCCAAATATAAACATATGCTTCGATGAGAGATTTCAGAATTACCATATCTCAAAAAATCATTAACTTTGCAGGAAAACAAATTCGATCCATGCAATCTTTTAGTTTTTTATTAGGGTCTGGCAGCACTCCTATGTTCTGAAATGCGTAAAAGAACACGTGCGTCGGAAATTTTATTTGCATTTTGCTTTGTTTCTTGAGCGCGCCAAACATGGGATCAGCTGTAATGCCCCGGATCAGCTGACGTGCCCCTGGGAAAATTCAAAAAGTGTGCAACACAGGGTAAATGAAAGGTGTGGGTACTAGTTGAGTATACTATGCGCTGCAGCGCGGTTGCAATACAACGTTGCATTGTCTGTTGCTGCTGCATTTGATCTCGTTAGAGATCTACAGGTATGCTGCACCTGTAGATTTTGATGCTGAGCTTGCTGTTGCTGCTGTTGAGCAGCTAGCTGTTGCATCCCTTGCGCTGAGCTGGTCATTTGCTGCTGGCCAGGAATAACCGAATTATTTGACGGTGGAGTATTTCTTGATTGCCTTTGCTGTTGCAAAGACTGATGTTGCTGCTGCGGTCACTGTTGTTTCTGTTGAGTTTGCATACTCATATGCATTGAAGTATACGACTGGTTTTGTTGCCTCGAGCAGTCATTAAACTGTTGCTGTATTTAAACGCTCGGAGGCCAGACACTCTCCACAGAGTTTTAAGATGCAATGTCGCTTGAAATACTTGCAGCTGATTCAAGCCCTCATTGAGCGACGTCAATGTCACATTGTCCATATTGATGTAAGCTGTGCACGGAATTTGTTGTGGAGTCGGGCGAGTAGACACCTATTGAAAGGAGATCAGAAGATGGCGGCGTTTGGTGTTTTAGCTCCGTGCCGGAAGTGTTCGGAGTCGTATTCCCAGACATATCTCGATCATTGCCAGTTTTACTTATGAGGTTTTGATTCAAATTTTGAGTTTGAGCGTTCACCATATTCATCGAAGATTGATTCATCACAGATGTCGATGATTGTTGCATCGTCGGAGCAGCTGTATTCACAAGATTTACTTGCGACGTGCATGTTGCCTGCTGATGTTTTTGTTGTTCCACACTTTTGCCTACTTTATTATTGTTTGACGAGTTTGAGTTTTGCTTTTGATTCAGATGACCTTGGTTTTGGTATTGAAGTATATTGTGAGTTTGTCAAGCGGGACTGTTTGAAACTCGAAGATGTCGAATCTTTAACTTTTGGGTAGGAGGTAGGAAGGTTTTCGAGCAGTTTGCCTGTATGACTGCTCGATTACTACATAATTGTAGGGTGGATTGTGATGATGAATGTTTATTGAAATAAAGATAACATAGAATCGATTACTTTGTTAACATGTTACCTCCTTAACACACGTGAAGGTCACGAAAAAGGGGCGGAGGGCGGATGGTGTTACTTTTTGTATAGATATTCTTTGGTAAAATGGTAACATTTTTTAAAATTTTTCATGGTAGACTTCGTAATACTCGCATATGAAGTCTTCTACACTTTAAACTTTGGCGTCCAACTTAGATCAAGTTTCGCTGCGGTTGCCTGTTAACCCTTCATTGATATATTGGTTTTTAACTTCACTGGAATTTAAGCCAACTATTTGTTTTATCTTATTTCAAGGAATATCGAAATCAATTTCCTTTTATTTCTGTAAGCTTTTTATTTCATGATATTTATGTTATAAAGGTTTTTATGCGAATTATTTTTAGTCATCCATGTATAATATCATTACAAACTGATCAAAATATTTCACACTTACCTATTATTCATTGTGGTAAAAGTAGCTATGTTTTTTTCAATATTTTAGGATGTAATATCAATTTCATCAGTTGCATGCAAATTAAATAAATATTGATGATAAAAGCACAATACTCACAGATGATGAATTGATCATCTGAACATACATTCTTGGTTGAAGTGAGTCCACTTTCATTATAGAGTAACATACTATTGGTTCGATTTTTGAAGCAAAATTTCCAATGGGTGTCAGTTGTCAGTATGACTGTATTTTTCAGTAGAATTTTGCTCTGTTTGTGATAGCGATGGTTAAAAAAATGTACTAACGTAATTTTAATTAGTTTTGTTGGGGAAATTTTTGGCTAACATAAAACAATTCACAGCAATATGGTTTTCTTCGGGTAGTCTAATCAGGGAGATGCTTCGATCGGTTGCCAAATGGAACCAGGTGGCACATTACGTGCAGTCCTTATAGGTTTGAGCAGCCAAGGGCTGAGAATTACATTCCTAGCAATCCCACTTCCTCTTTCCCACTCTAGAGGAGGGACTTCCAACTTGATGGCACTTCAAAGCGTAGCACAACGAGGCCTAGCCCATAGTAATGTGTCAAACGGTTCCAGCTTTGGTTCTCATGTTGACAGGGGAGGCGTTTAGTGGGTAGTTCCGGCGTCTTGTTATCTAGAAGTCTCACGTTTAGGGCGTAAATACTTTTTACCTACCTGCGACATAAAATATATCGCATAGTGCTGATAAAAAGAATTCATGACGGAATCAAGCAATGAAGCTAAGGTAGGTCATTTCATTTAACTTCAGATCTTAATCTTTCGTCCCACATTATACAAAAATTTCGAAGAAAGAAAATACAGCAATAAGTTTATAACTTTTTTGTTCATTCAATAGTAGATGATGCAATGTCAACCTCACGATGTTGCTGATTGATTTTCAGTTGAATTAATAAAATTAATATTCATGCAAAGACAAAAGGCTTTTGTATCCTTTTCCTAGCCTTATTGATTGAAATAAGCGGCAAATCAATATTTAATATATCAAATATTTTATCTATACTTTATTTAATTTCATAAATAGTTTGTTGAAAGAAATTGTTTTTACATCAACTGAACTTGGGCTACTAATGAAAAATTAGTCTCTTTGATATTGAGAAAAGGAAATATGTATATTGAACTTCATGATGAGGTCAGGCTGCTGTTCGAATTCCATTTAATGTGGGTTGAATTCATACTCCTTCAACTAATCTCATGTATCTAGTTCAGGGAAATTTAATTCGGTATTATGATAAATATATACATGTTTTTCAATGCCACTATGATTCTCTTAAATACATAAATAGTTTGCTGAGAAAAGTACTGCGTAATAGAGCTAATGGCATCAGTTTGTTGAGAGCAGCACCGTCAGGTGTTTGTACCTGCTATTTAATTCTTGATGAAAATTTTCGAACAATATGATTTTGACTTTTCTCGTGTTTCTATGAATATATGCATATAAGTAATATGGCTCGCAATGTAAAATTTTGTAGTGGCTTAACGAAAGCAAAGGTAATGCTTTTAGAGAAAACCATTTGATGATAGGACATGGCAGGATACGTGCTACGCTTAATACGCGTTCGGAATATATTATACTCATTTTTGTTGAGCTCAGGCATATGGTCCACAAATAACTATTAATTTTTCTATTTGCACTTTATTTTGATCACACTTGAGTCGTTACAAATTAATTATTGCCCTTACCTCGAATGCATTTCAAGGCGATTACGCTTCATCATCAGCATGACTAAATCAACGCAGAGCTTTAAAGTTGACAGCAGGCTCATAACTCAAATGCACAAACTTAACACTAACGACGAATTGAAATAGTTACATTAAATACTAATGTACACGATTAAAGAGACAAGAGTTAATATTCCCGTTGTCTTAGTTTTTTGGCGGATTTTATACATTGGCTTGCGATTTCAATTAAAACAGATTTTTTTTCACAATCCAATTCAATGCACTCAAGACGTGCTAGAAAAACATCTTGAGTGCATTAAACTAGCTTGTGAAAAAAAATCTATTTTAATTGAAACCGCAAGCCTACGTACAGGACTATTTTCAATTTCGTGATGACATATACAAAGTGCAGTTCGGTATTAATATGGGTAACCAGCCCCAACACCGCAGAATTTTTCATGTCCAATTTTAAAATAACATTACAGTATGAGAGATATGTCAATGATGTGTGCGCGGTGCTTAAAAAATACAAAATAAAAGAAATGAACGGTATTTTAAATACGCAAAATACTATCGACGTACATATATTGCGTATTTAAATTTTAAATTTAAATTTTACAATACGTGTGAGGTGGAAGAAAATGGTAAACTACCATTTTTCGACTTAATGCTGCAATGCATCGGGAATCAAATAGAGACTGCTATTTACCAAAAACCCACAAGTACTATGAAAACAATTACCAGTGACTCGCATCGTGCAATACATCATAAATTAGCAGCATATCAATAAATGGTCCATCGGTTGTGTCGTTTACCTCTTTCTGTTACTAATTTCAAAAAAGAATACTAGCAGTGAATGATTATAATACGAACTTAGTTGACAAAATTATTTATAAGCATTCCAAAAAAGGTAAAAAATCGCAAATGTCAACTCGTTTTCTTCAAAAAGAACCAAGCATAATACAACATGTATCTATGAATTTGGCACCAGAAATAACAAATTAACTGAAAAAAGTTTTTAATGATCATGATCTGGAATATGTGTACAGAAATGATTGAAAATTAAATTATTTACTGGAATCAACAAAAGATAAACATAAAATTTCATCTCGAGGCAGCTAGACTGCATGAGTTCCAGATGTCTACAATATATGTATATATATATATATATATATATATATATATATATATATATATATATATATATATATATATATATATATATGTATATATATATATATATATATATATATATATATATATATATATATATATATATATGATATATATATGGATATATACAATATATGTATACATATATATATATATATATATATATATATATATATATATATATATATATATATATATTGTTACATGTACAATGAATTCTGCGAGCTACTGTCGCAATTGTTTTCATTAAGAACATCAACAAAATGGATTTACTCGAAACTACGAGAACCCACCAAGCATGATCAACATCTGAAAGTGACGTCACTCCATTCATTAATCTGCTCGAATATGCCTGATACCTATCGGCAGAACATTCGCCAATGTACGAGAAATGCATTGAACGACGGATGGAGACCCTATATAAAGGCGAGCTGAATGAATGGGGTGATCATTCATTCGACCGCGGTAAAAAAACTGCGATAGTGTATGGAAAGCGATATTGTTCGAGTAATAGAAAAGTGATTTTCGTTGATTGTGAAGTGATCTTAGAAGACAATTGCGATAGGAATTTGTGGACAAGTGGAAATTAGATTTTAATAGTGAAAATTAAAAATTGTGAAATAGACCAAATAAGTGATTGTGCATTTTTAAGTAATTTAATAAACTGTTTTAATTTAATTTAAAAGACATTGCGTTTTCCCTTTCCCGGAACATTAACATTATTGGCCGCGAACCATCACACGCGACAATATATACAGTACCGGACAAAAAAAGTACGCACCATTCGAATTTCCATATTTGCGCATTTATTGTTAAAAAATGATTTATAAATTAAATCTCGAGCAGTCTCAATGAAAACTTATTAGTTTATCTTAATATTTTATTTGAAAGAATACTGTAAATATTCGATATGTGAAAGAAAAAAAATTAGCTCGAAGATAATCTATTTCATGCTGGACAAAGAAAAGTACGCACTGCAGTATTTAGATATTTTCATCGGAAACAACAATTCAGTTCTGACTCTAGGTAACTTGGGATGGCAGAGGTAATGTAAACAAATAGATTCGACGCTTACGGAGTAGTTATTGCGGCTCAGTGAATGTGCATTCGAGAATAACCGCACCATGCCGAAAATTTCTCTTCAAGTAAGGGATGCATCAGACTACGACTATATAGTCGCACTTCTGTCGCAAGTTACACATGGTTAAATGGAAGCCCGCACACTGCGATTTTCGACAATTTTGTCCAGGTCGGCAGTCGCAGGAATTTGCGATTTTTCCAGAACCAGTTTAGTAGGTAGTTTTTGTGATACTCGCGTAGGCGTACATCATTTGGACATTTGACGCTGACGTGCACGGAAGTTTCTAGCATAGGGCACAAATGAGTTAGCGCATGTGTTCCTGGCAAAGACATACATTCAAATGAGCATATTAGTTCTGCGCATGCCTGAAGTTCCTTTGCAAGTCTTGTCGCAGTGTGTTCGTATTTGCGTCTAAAAATCGCTGGTTACGACAGGAAAATCGCAATGTGGCCGAACCCTAAGGGAACTCATAATCAAAGATCAGAAAAAGGGCATTTCTAAAAGAGAAATTGCTCGAAAATATGAAATAAGTGAAGGTGCAGTAAGAAAAATATGTGAAAAGTTTAAAAAGTTTGGCGTAGTTGCTGATAAAGCCGGCCGCGGAAGGAAAAAAAGACAAGTATCTGGGACGATCGTAAAATTATCAGGGAAGTGAAGAAAAATCACATGATTACAAGCCGTATAATTGTGGAAAACACAAAATAGAGTATTTCTGATAGAACAGTCCGCAGAAGACTTCGAGAAGCAGGCTTGAAAAATAGTTTTGCACAACGACGCCTTTTGATTCGAAAGAAAAATAAAGTCAAGCGCCTTGAGTTCGCAAAAAATACGTTGATAAGCCAATATCATTCTGGAAAAAAGTGCTTTTGAGTAACGAGAGAAAGTTTGACTTGTTTGGTCATAAACAACGATCGCGCGTTTGGTGTAAGCCCGGAGAACAGCTTCTCGAAAAGAAATGTTTAGAAAACCGTTAAACACGGAGGCGAAAGTGTGCTAGTGTGGGCGTGTCAGGAACGGGAAACTGTAACGAATCGATGGTACGATGACAGCAGATGATTATATTGATATTATCAATGAAAATCTGGAAGAATCTCCCTTGAAAGTCGGTCTACAGGATGATTTCATTTTCCAACAAGATACGTAGCGCAAAACATCGGTTTTTTTCCGTTCTTCGAAGATAAAACTTCTGGAATGGCCAGCGCAATCACCAGATCTAAACCCAATCGAGAATTTGTGGTCTATCCTAGACCGGAACGTCGCTAAAGGTGATGTTACGAATAAAGATGACGAAAGGTGGCCACACGAAATATTAAATACGAATGTGATCGTATATTTACTAGTTTATCGCTACGTGCGTACGTTTTTTTTTCTCCAGCATAAAGCAAGACACCAAACGTGCTAAAATTGTTTTCTTTTAGATTTCAAATGTTTACAGTATTGTTTAAATGAGAATGTAAAGGTAAACTAATAAGCTTTCATCAAGACTGATCGAGGTTTAGTTTATTAATTATTATATATATATATATATATATATATATATATATATATATATACAGATATATACATATATATATACATATATATATACATATATATATATATATATATATATATACATATATATATATATATACATATATATACATATATATATATATATATATATATATATATATATATATATATATACATATATATATATATATATATATATATATATATATATATATATATATATATACATATATATATATATATATATATATATATATATATATATATATACATATATATATATATATATATATATATATATATACATATATATATACATACATATATATATATATATATATATATATATACATATATATATATATATATATATATATATATATATATATATATATATATATATATATATATATTGTTAGATTGACCAAGTATGATCAATATCTGAAAGTGACGTCACTGAGGGGTATTCAGAATTGATTGATAGTGAAGTGATTTTCGCGTGATACAGACAGTTGAAATATAAATTTATAGACAAGTGAAAAATAACATTTTAATTAATTCTTGTAAGATAGTGAAATCAATTATTGTGCATTCTTAATAAATAAACTCTTTTCACATAATTTAAAAGACATTGCGTTTTCACTTTCCCGGAACATTGAAATTAATGGCCGCGAACTATAACACCGCGACAATATATATATATATATATATATATATATATATATATATATATATATATATATGTATATATATATATATATATATATATATATATATATATATATATATACGCAATGTCTTTTAAATTAAATGAGTTTATTTAAAAGAATGCACAATTATTAATTTCACTATTAAAAGTCTAACTTCCACTTGTCCATAAATTTCTATTGCAATTGTCTTCTAAAATCACTTCATAATCACTCAATCAATATTGCCTTTACCTCGCGCTCCACTCTACCGCAGTTTTTGTTATCGCGGTTGTAATGAATCATCCCCCCATTCATTCAGCTCGCCTTAATATAGGGTCTCCAGCCATTCAACCCATTTTTCGTAAATTGGCGAATGTTCTGCCGAGAGGTACCTAGTATATTCGAGCAGCTTAATGAATGGAGTGACTTCACTTTCAGATGTTGATCATGTTTGGTGGGTTCTCGTGGTTTTGAGGAAATTCACTTTGTTGATCATGAGGTTCTTAATGGTTGTGAAAACAATTGCAACAGTAGCTCGCAGAATTATTCGTGCGTGTAACAATATATATATATATATATATATATATATATATATATATATATATATATATATATATATATATATATATATATATATATACATATATATATACATATATATATATATATATATACACATATATATATATATATATATATATATATATATATATATATATATATATATATAGACTGCACCATGGCAGTGCTGTAATAATTTCCATTTGACACAGTGTGGCGAGCCAGAATGGATTTGGTTTAGGGAGGGCTGGTGTCCTAAGGCAAAGAATTAAATTGTTCTTCACCCGAGAATTTTGCCTATCAACTGAATAGCACTTTGAGTGCGATGGACACCGGCTGATTCCAGCATATGGCGGTTTCGTCAAAAAGACTGATATTCACTAGGAGCTGTCACAACTAGTCACTTGGGGGTAGTTGAACGAAAAAGCGTTAGTTTCTAATGGTACCAGCCATATGCTGGGACCGTTGGTGTTAAAGCACAATTAAGTTGATAGCCAACAATTTAGTTCTTTCGCTTAGGATACCAGTACTCCCTAAATAAAATCCATTCAACTTATATTTTATTCAGTGCATGTAAATGAATTATTGTTTCAATCAAATGCATCAAAGACTGAGTAAGTATGGAAGTCTCTGAGTCAAAAAATCAGATGCTAATGAAGATTGTTTATTTAGAGGCAGAAAAGTTTAAGTTGAAAACCATAAAGATTTTCTCGTTGGTCAGGATCGCGATTAATTTTGCAGGGGCCAAAAATGTTTCAAGGATGTTTCGCATCGTGTCTTCATTATTGTTTTGTTTGATGATATGTCTGCGTTTAGTATTGAATAAGATCTTCAAGGTAGTTTGCGGTCTTGTTTTAGTTTCTTCTAGGATTATTTGTCTAGGAAATTCGTTCAAAGGGCGTTCAGATGCAGGGGTGCTGTCATCTAGGTTTTCGTGAACACAGCACTTTTTCTCTCTTTTTCTACTTAAGTTAGAAACATCAAGTTTTGTATACAGGTGTAAAGTGGTGCTCTCTTTAAAGTCCAACTACAAAAAAAATTTATAATGTATTTAAGGGGGGTCTCCCCATAGAGGATTGTGCCCCCGAAAAAAAAAATTTCATTGAAGGTAGCCGATATGGGTATCAAATGAAAGGGCTTGATGAGAACTTTTCAAAACAGGTCTAATTGGACACTTTTTGTCTCAAGAGGTGCACAGGGAGGGGAAATACATGAAAAATTTGTGTTATCCGAAAAATCTGAAAAAAAATTATTGAGGTAGATGTTTATGAGTACAACAACAACAAATGCCTTAGAAGTCGAAATTCGCTCAACTTTGTTAATAATGGCATGATCTTTGAATTTCACATTTTCCCCAATAAAATCGTGTAGGTACCCTTAAACTGAAAGAAATTTAATTTTTAAGTAGTCCTACATAAGGTCCTTCAACTTTGTAAGTTTGATGAAAATTGAATGCTATAGACGGAAGTTGTAGCCATTTGAAATTTCTCCAATTACAACAACAATAACACATGACGTTGGTATTTTATGGACTTTCCATCGAATCAGTCACTGCAGTTTTGATTTGATCTTCTTGAAATTTTCAAATAAGGTCAATAACATGTATATTTTCGGGAATTCATGGTTTAAACGATTTTTGTTGGTTTGCAACAAAATGGCGACGGTTGAAAATAGAAAAAAAATGGATTTTCTTTTAAACGTTCACATCTCTCTGACATATTTCTTGACTTTATTCGTTGCTGGTGCCTGCATTTCTGAGAAGTTGAGTACAAAACTCTTCTGACATGAGCGTAGGTCTGTCTACCCAACTTGTTTAGAGATCAAACTTCAATCACCTTTGCTAGTAAGAGTATAACTAGCAAAGATGATCGGATTTCAATTTCTGAGGTATTTGCTGTCTCTATAGCTTCTGGTAAGGACCTACATTGATGATTCTTAGCTCATTATGCGCAATTATATAAACAACAACATTTCTTTATATTTAAAAGAAAATCGGGTTTGAAATTCTATTAAAAGGATGATAAAATCCTTACATAGTTTTGGCTGTCGATCGCGAATTTTATCCGATATTAAAACTGTAAAAAGTGTTCGCGATCTATATTCATTCTAAGTGTTAAAACATTCTATTGTTCTTTGTGATTCGAATAACTTTAACGTGTGACACTGTGAAATTACTTTACAATTTCAAAGTGAAATGTGTAGTGCCTTCGTGTAGAAATTATAGTCGAAATGGATCTGTAGGTGTTTCCTTTCACAGATAAGTAGTTAATATGTTAATGTTTTCCTCATGATGGTGAAGGTTTTTCAAATAGAAAACAAATTTTAGGATTGTATGAAAATTTGTTTTTATTGAGCTTGTTTGCTTGTGCAATTCGGCTCTCTCTTAGGTTGTAAACAAGAGCGTAGCAGTAGGAAAAGTGGTCACGTGGCTGTCCACTTCAGCATTATTTAATTACTCAATGCCAATTACAATCTTAGAATAGATTAATTTCACACCGCTTTTGGAAAATTATTACATTCCTTTTGCCCTTTTTCTAAACATTTTACGGCTTTAGAAGCTTTGCAATCCAAGTTTTATCTTGCTTGCCTTGCTTATTTTTGTAAGCATACGCATTTCAAATAGCTTGAGTTACCTCCAGTCCCAGTGTCCAAAGCATGTTTGGAAGGAAATAATTTTATATAGGTGTAGGTCGGCCCTAAGTTAGGCTAATTAAAGGGTTATCATGTATATTAAGTGTTTGTTTTTTGTGTTTTTAAATGCCCGTTTGTTCAGGTTCGTCTCACTTCTGTTTTCATCGGACGGTGTTGTCTAGTAATTGAGAAATTGCATCGAAATTTGTAATGAGTTCATTGATTATGTTACCTTCTATCATTCTATGTTTATATATTTGAAGTCTTTCTTGAGTGCCAAGTCTCGGTCCTTTGCTTTGTTTGTGGCAATGTCATTGATTTTGTCATGTTCTATCGTTGTTTATACTCGTATTTACATTTCAATTACAATATCCTTTTCAATTGTTTTAGATTAATATACTAATAGATATAAATATATTCTTTTAATAGTACGTAGCATAATCTACATATTTATAGTTTTTGCTTACAATCTAAAGGCATATTTAAAATTTGCATGTCATTGTATGTGTTCGCTTAGTTTACGAATGAATACGCTGGCGGCACGGGTCTACGCATACCTTGAATTACTTAACGATATTTGTACTTACCGTACACATTTTCATGCTACTATTGCAGGTGAGAGTACAAGTTCAACAAAGCGTGAACATGAAAATTAGCATTAGTTAGCACATTATCATAAAGATATCTCAGTCAAAAATATTTGATTCATAGGCTTCAACGAATCCAACAAAAAATGAATATTCTCGTCGAAATAATTTAATTGATTAGTGGGTTTCATTATAACTATTTTTTCAAAGTAAATAATCTTACGCTTGATTTAGGTTACATGTGCTTTCAATTACGGTTTGAAGTTATTGCTAGACCAGTACTTCGCAGAAATTGAATAATGATTGAATCACTGATCTGAATATACTGATAATCTTTACATTGCAATTATTAATTAAACATTTTTTAAATGTTATTTTCTTACAAATGCCTTAGAGATGCTTTTGAATTCTTACTGAAGTCCAAAATATTAAACATTTTCGCTTATTGAGTTGAATTTAAACATAAATTCGGGCTGGGGTCAAACTCGACGAGTTTTCAAAATGTTGGACTCGAATTTTTCGAGCCCTAAAGACCCGAGTTTATGAAAACCCTAGATGCGAATAAGCCGTTATGGGCAATTTTGATATTAAGAGATAATAGCTTGAGTGCCATACTAGGTTTATAAAATGCAGACCCGTTGGCGCCAACAGCCAGAAATGTAAATTCCTAGTAGACACCGTTAGATTTCGATAAACAAATAGCCTGCTACTAGCATTCTGATAAAAAGTTACATAGCATTGAGCGATTGCCAATGAAAATCATACAGCTAAAAGCATTTTGTTTTTGCTTTTGAGTCAAAATCATATTGAATTTGATTTGAATTATCCTTTCAAATTCATTTATTGGAATAGCTGGCATTTTTACCACTATTCCCAAAAAACCTTAAATTCGAACTTTATTAGATCATATGACCATCGATCTTAGTATTGAATTTAGTGTTAATCAATCTGAAATTGTAGATTCTGCAAGCCTTCATACTTTGAAAATTTTATTGGCCGCCATTTTGAACCAGCCTGATAAAACAGTTCTTTTGTTGCATAGATACTTTCAATGTCTGCCATGTTACACATTTTCATGAAAATTTAATGAGCACATTGGTTGCTACTACATTCACATTGTAATAACTGACTTATCTACGGTAGATGTGGGGAAGATAACCCAGTTTATAAAAAGTTCGGGTTTGTTCTTCACTAATATCAATGTATATTTACACTAAACAAAAACTTGACTTTTATCATCCTTAATACATTTGTTTTCGGTAAAGTATTGAATTCGGTGGGGAAGTCATTGAATCGGAAAAATACAGGAGATATATCCAGAAAATCATCTAGATCGTTTAACAGCGCTTAAGTTGTACCTCTGTCTATATACAGAGGTGGCCAAAAGTGATCGGACAATGCAAGAAACAAGCAATAAAATACTTTTACGAGCATAAGCTTTGAAATGAAATAAAAATTTTTCCCTTATATAAAAGTTACTTGTATTCTCAATTAATTGCACAAAAAAATAAAACAGAAATAAAAAGATTTTCACAAGAAAATTAACAACTATTTCAAATTCACATTGCATCAAGTGGACAAAAGTAATCGGACATTTTGAAAAGTGTGAAATTAGTCATTGAAGTTTGGAGCAATTCTTTTCTTTTCATTTCCGAGTTTAAAAGGGAATTCCCCTAATTATATGTTGATATGTGTTTTTCTGATATCAGTCATTTACTTGTCAGTTTTAAGTGAAGAAAGTTAAACATGGCTAAGAATCGCAAAGAAACCTGTATACATGAAAGAAAAGTTATAATAAAGTTGTATAAAGAGAATAAATCCTTTTCTGAAATATCAAAAATAATTGGAAGAAGTCGTTCGACAGTTTTCGATATCGTGAAACGGTTCAGAAAAAATAATCAGGTAGAAAACGAAATTAGGAGTGGTCGACCATGTAAACTAACAGAGACAGACGCACGAAAAATCTTAAGAATTGTTAAAAAGAATCCGACTACAACGTCCAGAAGTATTAGGGATCAATTAGCAGATGTAAATGGTACCAATGTTAGTGCCCGGACTATTCGTAGAGCTCTCAGCCGTGCTGGTTATCAAGCGAGAGTACCTCGAAAGAAACCACTAATTAGCAAAGTTAATAAGAAGAAAAGATTATGCTTTGCAAAAGAATTTAAAAGCAAGCCGCTCGACTTTTGGACTCGTATAATATTCTCTGATGAGAGTAAGTTTAATATCTACCACTCCGACGGCAGGTTGTTGGTGTGGAGAACTCAAAATAGTGAGCTTCATCCCAAAAACATTCAACATACAGTAAAACACGGAGGTGGCTGTGTAATGGTCTGGGGTTGCATGGTTGCCAACGGTGTAGGAGAACTTGTTTTCATTGACGAACCTATGGACAAACTAGGTTACTTGTCGATTTTGAAAGAAAATTTGAAAAAAAGTGCACAAAAATTGGGTCTTGATGGTCATTATTTGTTCCAGCAAGATAATGACCCAAAGAATACAGCTCATGATGTTCGTATGTGGCTCCTTTTCAACACTCCTGGTCAATTAAAAACACCACCGCAATCCCCAGACCTAAATCCCATCGAACATCTTTGGGATCATCTGGATAAAAAAATAAGGAACCATCACATTACTAATAAAAGTCAACTGAAGACGGTGTTATTAGAAGAATGGGACAACATTACTCCGGACGTTACCCGTAAGTTGGTACAGTCTATGCCCAATAGGTTAACAGAAGTTATAAAACAAAAAGGATACGCAACTAGATATTAAAAGCCTATGTTCTAATGGAATCATCAGAAAGAAAAGTATTACAATTGAACGTCCGATTACTTTTGTCCACTTGATGCGATGTGAATTTGAATTAGTTGTTAATTTTCTTGTGAAATTCTTTTTATTTCTGTTTTATTTTTTTGTGCAATTAATTGAGAATACAAGTGACTTTTATATAAGGGAAAAATTTTTATTTCATTTCAAAGCTTATGCTCGTAAAAGTATTTTATTGCTTGTTTCTTGCATTGTCCGATCACTTTTGGCCACCTCTGTATGTGTGTGTGCTTACTTAACAGAGTCCAGGTTACAATTTCGGAAATGTAGAAGGGGGAAGAAAGATCTGCTCAACTGGCAAGCAGACAAGAAGCAGCCAAAGATCCAGCGTAGAAACAGATGAACATGGGCTTCCTTCACTGGAAAATAGAGAAGTAACCTGCTCTAATATCGCAGATTACCGTACTCTGATTCCCATCTGGATTGTAGGTAGAGATATTTTAGGGATATCGGTCAATGAAATATTTTTAACTTTGGTTTTACAATGGCATAAACGATCTTAAGGAGGATCTTTCCATATAATGATGTGACTCTTAAAAATTCTTTTCTTTAAAGGTTATCAAAGGAAAAGCCTTATTGAAATTTTTTGCTTGAAAAGCCGTCGGGCCTTTCTTGTGTGAGGCGACGCGTTCCGATAAATAGCTTGCATGTTTTTTTTTGACAAGTCCACTGCAAATAATATTTCCATTGAAAATTGTTTGAAATTGAACGCGTGAATGTTATGAAAAATATTAAATGACTCGCGTGACGTTATATGTTGATTTTTGACGTGGTCTGTTGGATCAACATAGCGTTTCTTATTGAATACTGCTTGAAGTATGGGTTTCAATACTCATAGCTTTATTAATGTTCAAGGGTATCTCCGTCCAGGGCGCCATTTGCGGTACATGGCTGGTCCCCGGTACGCTGACCAGATCACGTATGTCGGGCTCCTTGGCTGTTTATATTAGATCCAAACGTAGACGTGGCCATATATTTCACTTTTGAGTAGAAAACTCATACAAACATAATTTGCATGAACTTTCCCATCAAAAGAAAAATATAGACGTGACAAATTTATGTTATAGAATTATGTGATCGAATCACATAACCCTATATCATAAAAGGGCATCCGAGCGGAAGGCCACTCTATCCGGCAAGAGCCCCTGTTAAACGACAAAAGACGGTGGAGCGCGCCCGATGGCTAGCCCATATTAACGGAAGAGCCCGCCATTGATGCGGGACCTATAACCGGTCTAATCGCGCGAAATGGAAAGACCTACGGTTTATCCATTTTATTTCTATTATTTTTCAAAAAAAAATATTTTTTTTCCTTAACAGCTGCTTGCTCTTTGTTTTGTTTCGGCTGAACAACAGAATCGAATCGAAATGCTATGGAAATCTATTAGATAATTAAAGTCTTACAATAGTTTGCACTCTTATCAATAAATTCCTCCACTTAACAGAGATTCAAACTTATTCGAATGAAAAATTTCGCTTTTCTTTGTATTGCGTACTCGTTTCGTTTTTCGTTAAATATAAAATGGCGTACAATATGAGTACTTTCAGATTTAAAAAAATACAATACAAAGGAAGTATTACATTGATATTCAATTGCGGCAGGAGATTGACTTTCCGTCGTACGGTACTTGTTTTACAATTTCTTTTGAAAATTTCTTAAAGCTCGAAATATTTCGGGAGAGGAAATCATTGAAGTATGGAACATCGCTAGTCAATAGAATGGAATTAACTAAGAAGCAAGTCGTTAACGTAGAACAAAAGAGAATAAACATAAATTTAATATGAAATGATTACTAACCACGACCCTAACATTATTTTTTTCTTCATTAATTTACAAGCTAAGGGTGGATTCGTTCCAAATACAAATTTACAAAGTGATTTTTCCTCTTTTTCTTACTTTTCTCATTGAAAGTTTTGTTTCATCGCTTATTTAATCTTGCTCCATACATCATAGAATTAAATCTAGTAAATTTACTTGAATAACATCATAGTATTTAATAATTTCCTTTGAAAGCAGCCACGGCATATAATTTTTTGTTTCATACATAAATTCAATTTAATGTAACTTTCAATTTATATATTTTTTTCTTTTTATCTCATCAATAGCTTTTAAATTAAAATAATACCTTTACATTGTAAGCTCATTTTGTTTTTGGTTTTAGATTCTCCCTTTTTCCTTTTTTCTTCTGTATTTTCCAGTACCACTGTTTTATTAAGTGAATCGTTACGGCAAAGAACGAACATGGGAGAGAAATGGTAAAGGTAAAAATGTGATGGCGTAATGAGACAACAAGAAGGAAAGATGGAACTGACATTAGAGTCGTGAATTTGTGCCGATTTATCAAATATGTGATACCATATTTTCGCTTAAAATATAACAATTGCTTCTATTCTTTTCTTCGATTTGTTAGGTACAATTTATGAAATTTATTTAATTCTTGTGAATCTTTGTTTTATTGTTCTTTTTTCATTTTTACTCACAGTTAAGAGGTTGCGCGGATGATTTGTATGATAAATCTTAGGCTAGCATTTTGCACCCTTAGGAGCCGATTACTCATTTGTTTAGTTCTCGTCGTTGTCCCCGCCATCGCTTTACCGTCTATTACGCCTAGTTACACTTCTTTGTAATTCGGACAAGTGTGATGTACATTAATTCGTTACTTCACAAGGGCTCAAACAGCAACCCAGCCAGCATTCTAGCAAAGATATACAAATCCTAACATATACGTGACAAGTCCTGGTTCTGCACGTGTGGATGTTCCAATTTCTGCATTGCAACTTCTAGAAAGCGGAGCGCAACAGGAAGGCTATCATATGACAGAACCATCCCATAGCTTCGAACGAAGCAAAACCCAAGATTGCGTATGAGAACAACTGTCAGTTGAGGGATGGATCCCTTGCGTAGCTGATGATCAAGGAACCGAATACTGTTCCAATGCCAGCACCAGAACCAACCGACAAATTTGACTGCTGGGTTGGAAATAAATTGGCATACAATGCCCCAAAATATTCCGATTTGTAACTACCTGGGTTGCCGAACAATGCACCACCAGTGCTGAATATAACCTGGCCGAAGGTGTTAAATATTGCGCCTTTCTCTTAGGCCATGCGTTATTTGGACACGGAGTGCAGACTGCCGAATTTAGCGCTTGACTAAATTTGCGTCTCGTGTTCCACGCTGCCAAACGCCTTTCACACAGGAGTACGTTCACAAAGAAAATGAAAACTGAAAAACACGCACATTCCGTCGTCACCGGTTGAGGAAAGATTATCGACCAGCGGCCATTTCCCTCACTTATCCTCGTGCTGTCTTTTTGGCGTGCCTCCACTACTTCCGACTTTTAGTACACCGGTTCGGCGTACCCGATCAACGTTTCTACACTGCTAACTTTATGTAGCGGATAATTGTAGTAGATAAATTCAATTTGAACGACGTTAAGAAAAATGAATAGGATTTTTTAAATTTGTAATAAAAATTAAATTTCATGAAAAATAAAATTAAGGGAAAACGTTCAAATTTAATAATTGGGAAAATTGATATAAAATTACATTGAATATAGAGGGGAATTGATAAAAAATTACATTTAACAATAATAATGAGAAACAAAACTATTTCTCAATTGACGATTATGAACGGAATTAATAAATTACTTTTCTAAATCCGCCATACCAAATTAGAAGTAGAGGATAGGGAGGTTTTCGAGTAGTTGGTTAAGAAACTGCTCGATTGATACAGCTCCTGAAGTACAATCGATGATTTCTGAAATTTTGTAGACTTTTTTCTAGGCTTTAGTAATATGGAGCGGTGCAAGTACACTTCTAAAGGTGATTTTCCATTGTTGAGTGGTGTTCCTCGAACGCGAAAAAGAATATCATGAACTTTCTTATTCATTGGCGACCCTTCATCGTCCATTGTGTTGCACGCTGCATCCAGCAAACCCTTTGGTTGCTGGATAAACTTAAAAAATAACCCGGATTGTTTACAAAAGTCTTTAAATTTGTCGCTTCTGAAGACTGATATGTGTCAAATACCATAATGTTGAGAAATCCATGGCGACAAAATAAGCTGCGTGACACACTTCGATCCCTGCCCATTTTGATTTTAAGTCAATGACAATTAAGAATTTTCATCCGCTGCTAATTATTATCGGGTTAACGGGTATAATGGCACCTTTTGGTGGCTGTGCCTGGCGCTTGTCCTTATTCACGTGGAGATTATATTTACTAAGTTGAGTGATGCACTGTAAAAGATTCTCAGGCATTTACTTTTTAATCGTTCCTTGTACGAACATGTCATAGACGTATGTCTCAGTTTCTGGAATTTCCCGCATAATTTGACCAATGATTCTGTTAAACTCAAGTGGTGCTATTTTCACGCCAAAGAAAAGCTGTTTAACTTTGAAAATCCAATGATGAGTGGATATTGTCTGAATTTATCTTGAAGGTTCATCCCTTGGAATATGCAAATACGATTTGTACAATTTTGCAGAAGTATCTTGAATCCCCGATATTGTTCAGAACGTTTTTGGTTTTATGAATGGGACAATGGGCCTCAACAAGTCGATAATTCATGTCGATTATAATCTATGCAGAGTTGTACTTGGTTATTGGCTTTTGAAATACCACTAGAGGTGATCCCCAATCGCTAGTTTCGACATTGGTTATGGTTTCAGTTGCCTCAAGAGTCTGCAATTACTGGTCGACACTATCTATGAAGGCATAGGGAGTCCCTCTCTCTCTCTCTATGACATTGTTACACAAGCAAAGCAAAGGACCGAGACTTGACATTCTAGGAAGACTTGAAATATATACACAAGGAAGACAGATGGTACCATTATCAACAAACAGCTTATTACAAATTCCGGCGCAATTTCCTCAGTACTAGACTACACCTTCCGACGAAAACGGAAACGATATAAGTCAGAACAAACGAATATTCAACAACCCAAAAGACCAAAATCTTATATCTCTCTACCTGGTCTAACCTAGGGCTTACGTGCTTAGCCCATTCTATATAAGTTCATTTTTTTACATTCATCCTTCAGACATTGAGGATGACTCAAAGGAGTCAAAACGTGTCTACATAATAAAGCAAGATCTGACGGCTTTTTAAGAAAAAAGAGAATTGGCCTGCAGATATCAAATAAACAAAATTATTGACTATTCAATATTTTGTACCGATTAAATTTAGCACAATAATTTTCGTTATTTGAAAGACCTTTCATGACTCTATACTTTTTGAATCTTAGCTTATAATTTCTTAAAGATTCTCTCTCTTGATTGAAATACTTGAAGTTTGACAGTAACGTTGTATGTCCTCGGCATGTAGTTGGTGCTATTTCTTGATTAACTTGCCTTTTCGCGATGGCAGCGATGGCCTTCTGTGTTGTTGCCATTTCCTATTCATGTTTCAGCATAGCAAACATAATCTTGTCGAAGCCTTATGAACTCGGTAAATTGTTGTAGAATCATTTAGATCTAATTATCGATACATTGGCGAACTAATCAAACAGTTTAAAAATATCTTACCTCCAAAATGTTGACCCCATGTTTTTATTTTCAGCAACAGCAAAAAATATTATGTATTATATTATATATATATATATATATATATATATATATATATATATATATATATATATATATATATGTATATATATGTATATATATATATATATATATATATATATATATATATATATATATATATATATATATATATATATATATGCATATGTATATATATATATATATATATATATATATATATATATATATATATATATATATATATATATATATATATATATATCCAATCTTCACAGGTTCTTTCCGGCTTTCAACCGCCCTAGCTCCCTAAGGAATATAGATTTGGAAAAAGGGTATAATTTTTGTTGGTCGGGAAATCGTTTCAAAGTATTAGTTTTATCTGGAGTTCACCAGTTGCCGAGATAGTTAAAATGGCCAATATTATATTGGGAAACCTTTTATTTTTATATTTTTTTCTAACTTTGAACCACTCTACCTCCCACATGTATGCGAATTCGGAAAGGTGTGCAAATTTGGAAAAACATTGATAGTTTAGAAGATATGTTTTAGGGTTCAAAAGATAATTTGAAAATATCAGAACAGCTTATGTAAAATTGTGACATCTCCTAATTGCACATTTTTTTTAATGATAATTATTTTATAGAAAGCGTCTTCAAAAACTTATCAGCAACATCAAAGCCAGCTGCTGGCAAGAGCTGACGGACGACATGAAAAGGGATCCACAGGGTCTGGGCTACAAGCTAGCCATGTGGAAGCTCGGAGACTAATGTTTACCCTAAATATATGAGGCGGAAAAGATGAATGTGATTGTGAGACTCTCTTCCCTACACAGAGAAAGCGATTTACGATGAAATTCTGGCAGATTGCATTAAGGTGAAAAAGGCCCCAGGGCCAGATGGGATTCCATCTGAGGTACTGTAAATGGTCTATCAATGTTGCCCTGATTTGCTACTCAGTACGTTGAATGCTTGCCTGCGTGGTGGAATATTCTCGGAGTACTGAAAAGTAGCGAGGCTCGCGCTGATCACCAAAGAGAAGGGAGTCCCGAGCCACTGTTTTGTAATGATTTTCTTTTTCCCGTCTCGTTCGGGATTTCCCGAAGGAAATCTAAACCGACCTCTAATCGGTCCCAACGGACTGTACCCAATAGGTTAACAAGTCCGCATACCCTTAGTTTACTCCGAGGTGGCTGCCGGCAGGCTAGCTAGTTCCGAGAGGTTACAGGTCATCCACGAGTAGACTGAGTCCAAATACAATTTATCAGCGATCGAATCAAATGCCCGACTACAACGCGCCAAAACTTCCTCCATCAAAAGGAGTCTACTCTATTTTAACTGATTTACTTTCATCTCTTTTCGGCTGTGCGTACAGTTAAAAAAAGAGAAAACAAAAAGAGACAACAGCATTCAAAAACCATGCGTTCTCAATTATTCACCGACGCAGTGCCAAAAACAAACTACTCAAATCGAAAGCCAAATCAATCTACTCTAACTAAAAACGCCAGTCAAACTACGGTACCGCATACTGGCCCAAACCACCAAACCAATCAGTCGCAGATTTTTAAAACCCTACCCTCTCGACGGTATACTCACCTCGCGCCTTCTTTTTCTTCTGAAAAAGAACGACTACCTAGTGAAAAGGAAAGATACTTTTCTTGTTTAGCAATTCATAAATATTTGAAATTTACTTTACGATAAAGGATTCTGAGTAGTTTTCATAGTATCAATTGTTCTTGTTTCGCAGTTTATTTTTAATTTTTTGTTTTTTTTTGAATCTGTGTGGAAAAAAATATTTTTCTTGAATTTACGTAAACTTGAACGCATAGTCTACCAGAAAAGCCTTGCAGGTTACTTCAGTAAGGATTTTTTTGTACTTACATACTAAATTGTATTAGCTGTAGGTCAATGCTATAGCGTCCTCTAAATTTATTTGTAAGTAAAAGAAGTGACATTTGACAATCAAAATTTGTATCTTTTTACAAAGCTAAAAATAATGTCAAGTTTAGTGAACCTAATGTCATTTCAACAAGCTCTCTTACTATGTAATTCTACTCTTAATGTGACCTTTTACAAACATATGTGAATTTCCTACCAGTATTGTTTGATATTTACCGTGGATTGACCACAATGGTATCCTTATGTAACTCTAAGGAAACTCCAAAAGTAAGCTGTGACGATGTGATAGGCCTTAGGTAACTTTAAGGAAGCTAAAGCTAAACTAAGAATAAAACTCGCGTGTTCACATTATAACAATAACTAACACTTCTTTATTATTTCATTAACTCTTATATAGCTACTGTTTGCTAACTTTGCATTCATGGTATTTTGGACATAGCCCAAAAGTGAAAATACCATGAATGCTTACATTAATTAAACTAAATTTAACAAATTGCATAACAATCAATATTGCTCAAATCGATAATTGTATTTATGATACTCGCACAGGTATCAGGGGTGGTTAAAACCAACAAAAATTGCTCGACCTGCATTGCTATTGAAATCATGTCATGTTTATATGCAATAAAATGCCTGACATAATTGACGTGCTTATTAATGCAACCATGGTTATTCCATTCATCTATATTACCATGATTGTTAACAAATAAGTTTGATCGCATTGACTCAATTTGCTTACGTAAGTCATAATTCATATTCGTTGGGAGAACTGAAGGCTGGAGGCCAGTGGGGAAACCGAGGAAACGCTGGTCTGACTCGGTCGACGAAGACAGTTCATCGCTGCTTGGGTTTCGGAATTGGAAGACGCGGTCAACGGACCGAGATAGTTGGAGGCCTGTTTGCAGGAAGCGAAGGCCCGAGAGGGGATGTAGTGCTGAGAAGAAGAAGAAGAAGTCATAATTTACACAATAACTTGATTGTACTTTGATATCTGCGCTTTACAACGAATTCGCGATTTATGAAATTAATAAATCTGAAGCACTACGAATAAAATTTAGATTAACCCAAAAAACGTTCTATCTATCGTTAAAAAGAGACAGTACAACGGAATCTTAAAGTACATTCTTGATTTTATCCTTGCTACCAATCCTGCCTCTATCTCCTCGATCTGTAAGTCCCCTTCCAAATATGTAAGACCTGATCCCCATCATCCTCCGCATGAGATTCATTTATCTTTTCTTGCACCTCAGGTCAAATGCACTCCTTTTTCCCCAAGATTTAATTTCCGCAAAGCCAACTATGCCGCCATTCAGCTTGTGCTGGACAATATTGTCTGGAATTCATTTTTACAGAAGCTAGATGTCAATTTAGCGGTATCTACTTTCTACAAAAATCTCAGCAGCATAATTTTAAATCATGTACTTATCTGCCGTTCCCCTCGGAAAAAGAGCCCCAGCTGGTTTTCGGCTGAAGTCCCAGACGCTCTTTATTTAAAGGACCAGGCACGAAAAAAATTTCAGTATTCCAACTCTGACCTCGCCAACTACCGACTGCTTCGTACAGTGGTTAACAACGCAATACGATCTTATTATTATATGATTGAATCATCACTGCAATCTAACAGTCCTAAACCCTTCTGGACGTACATCCATTCCCTGAAAACAACATCCAATAACCCCAATATCTTCTCATGGCATAACTGACAAGCTTCTGATGGGCAAGCTATCTGAGACATTTTTGCTCAATATTTTTCCTCAGCATTTAACGTTTCAAACCCCACTTTATACTCATCGTGTCCTTCTTCTTCCCCTATTATACATTTTATCGTGACCTCTCCATCGGAAATTTCAAGTGTACTGCTGACTTTTGACATTAACGGAGGTCCGGGTCCTGATGGGATACCAAATTTGTTCATAAAGTCATTATCTTCTTCATTACCTACTCCACTATCGATTATTTTCAATATTAGCCTTTCTTCCACCTGCTTTCTCGACGTCTGGAAGCATGCTAACATCTTTCCGATCCATAAGTCCGGAGATCGTAGTGAAATCTCGAACTATCGTCCGATTTCTTTGCTGTCTTGTTTTGGCAAGCTCCTTGAGCGAATTGTGCATAATAGAATGTACGATGCCATCTGGATCCTGTTTGCAAATGAACAACATGGCTCCATTATAGGTCGTTCGACAATAACTAATTTGTTATTGTCTCTTGCTTTTCACAAGCGCCAACAAGCTGATGTCATATACACCGATTTTGCTAAAGCCTTTGACAGTGTTGATCATGGCCTTCTGGCTAACAAAATCCGATCGTTCCACGTTTCCGACTCAATCCTCTCTTGGATCTTATCCTTCTTATCCCATCGCTCCTGCACCGTTTCACAGAATAATTTTTTTTCATCGACCTCATTTAGCCCAAAATCTGGTGTTCCTCAAGGATCAATTTTAGGCCCTTTGCTATTCAACATTTTCATTAATGATCTTCCCCAATGCCTGTCCTCTAATTGTCTTCTGTACGCTAATGATTTAAAAATTTATCGTTCCATTAACTCCAACAAAGACTGCTCATACCTCCAAAATGATCCTGACAATCTCCAAAATTGGTGTAAAGGTAATTTACTTCCTCTTAACTTTTCAAAATGTTATCTCATGATATTCACCAACAAAATTCATTCAGTTTTCGCACTTGTGGACAAATTTAAAGATTTGGGAGTAGTATTTGACCCAGGTTTGAAATTTAACATCCATATTTCATGCATAACCACTAGAGCTTCACGTGTCACTGGTTTTATTTTACGATCCTCTTGCAAGTCTTTCAGCATTTCAACTAGCGTCCATCTTTTCGTACTTCTAGCCCAGTCAATCCTTGAGTATGCCTCCCAAGTATGGTCTCCTCACTATATCAATCTATCGGATGCTGTTGAAACTGCACAGCGTAAATTCACACTTTCTCCATTCTACAAATATAACCTCACTTACAGCTCCTACGATGAGCGCTTACAGATCCTTAACATTCCATCACTCAAAAAAAGGAGAGAATTCTTAGACCTGTGCTGCTTATTTAAATTATATCAAGATATTCTTTCATCTAACGTTCGGGAAAGGTTTATATACGTCCCACCCCAAGAATGCATTCAACTGACATATTCATTGTGCCTTTTGCTCGAACCGATATTTATTTTTATTCGTTTTTAGTCCGCGTATCACGTTGTTACAGTGAACTTCAGCTGGGTCCTCTGCCGCATTCTTAAACGCTTTTAAAAGCAAATTGCATAGTATTTTCCTTCTAATAGTTTGTGAGTAATTTATATTCTTGTTTTTATTTCTATTCAAGTTGCTCACTTTCTTTTTGTTGCATATGTTATATTTCATGACCTTTTTAGGTCTTTGTAAAAAATTTTTTTACAAAGACCTACTAGTTTCGCGACCTGTCTGTCCGTCTGTCCGTGCGTCACAGCTGATTTCCTCAGAAACTATAGAAGCTAGAATGCTCAAACTTTGTGAAAAGGTCAAAAGTGATAGTCTCTCAGAAGTTAAGGCTTTAACAAAAATTTAAAATTTTTCCCCCCCCCCCCCCTCATAACGAATTGGCCCTTAAAAATTTTTTTTAATCAAAGGTAGTCGAATGGGGTATCAAATGAAAGGTCCTGATTAGAACTTTTAGAATCTGAAATAAAAAAATCATTTAATGAATTAGGGGGCCCAGGGGAAGGCAAAATGTACCCAAAATTTGTGTACTCCCCCCTCGCGATTGGACTCCTTTGAGCCGAAAAATCTAAAAATTATCACGAACGCGGGTCTTTATGAGTACAAGGGCAACAAATACCTTAGAAATCGAAATTCCTTCAGCTTTGTTAATAATAGTATGATTTGTAGATTTTACATTTTTGCCCATAAAATCAAAACGGTACCTTTAAACTTCTTGAAATTTTGCAATTAGACAGACTAACATAAGATATATATGTTCACAAAATTTAATTGAGATCGAATCATAATCAAGTGAGTTATAGCCATTTCAATTATATGGAATTACAACAACAATAACACGTGTTTATGGTTGATATAGGGTTTTCCAATAAGGGGTGTTATTTTGATATTAAAAGAAAAATGCCATTTTTTAATATAAATGATCGGATGTTATATCATTATAAAGAGAAAGATATGCCGTTAATAGCAAAAACTAACATCAGGCAAATAACCACTGCGACACGCTTACAGGACCATATCCTCTTCATGAAATTTGCCATAACCAAATCGCAAAGTGGCTGCCGTATGTGCTCAATAGCCTCACGAATTTCATCTTTGATATCTTGAATCGATGCTGGGCTATTGGCGTAGGCCTTTTCTATCACGTAGCTCCAAAGGAAAAAGTCGCAAGGTGTTAAATCACAAGATCTATTCAAAATAGCACCTCTTATTGGAAAACCCTATATATATTTAAATTTGACTTAGGCACTTTTATTTTCTTTCAATTTTCATGAAAATTTAAGGAATAGTGTTTAACTTGAACATGTTCAATCGGCCGAGCATTCAGAAAAATCATTTAAGCTAGATTAAAATGGCGGCTGAACTGTGCTTAAGAAAGAAATTGTGCATCTTTTGTATAAATTTGAACGACTTCATATCAAAGTATTGGATGAATAATTCAAGTTATCGATTCACGCTATTAGAAAACTTGTTTCTAACCCTAGGATGTTTACAAAGACCTCACGGTAGGAGCACTCTCCTGCTTACTCAACTTGTTTGTAATTGGATTCGCGGATTTGTAAAATAGCGTAAATAAATAAATAAAAGAATTGGATAAACTTCGCAGCTCATCAGTATTGCAGCGGAATTTCGTTTATCCTCCCGCTATGCTACTATTGTTATTCTTAACTGGAGTAACACTTTTGCTAGTATAGAGAATACCCTTGAACTTTTAATTGGTATCAGGGCATTATCGTTAAGTACTAGGCAATTAACATAAGGAATAACATCGCTATCTAAACTTGGCTCAATTGGCGCAGCACCAGAAGTATGTGTCATCTTTTATTTAGCCGCGACTTCAACAGTGGGTCTCTATACTACGCTGTTTACGCGTTACATCAAGCCACAGAAACGAAAGACATAATTTTCGTAATTGATTTTAAATTGAGCTCTTGTATTTACAGTTACTCCCAAAAAGATCCGCGCAAGTAAGATGTTCCTTCTTTCCTTACTTATCACACAAGTACCTTACATATCACACAAATACTAAAGTTTTTCACTTGATAGATACAAAAAATTAGGAAATTTCGTAAAAGAAAGAAAAAATTGTACATCTGAAAAAGATCCGCACATAGGCTATTGTAAAAATTAGCAAAAATTTTATGATACTAGTAATTTGTTGCATGTCCTTTTTTATTCATTAACGCATTTAAATGATTTACTTGTCCGAGTTAGTTTTAAAAACGATCATAATAAACTCGGAATTGAATTTCTAAATCAGTTCAGAAAATCGTTAACAAAATATCCAAATCAGATTGAGAAGTACTTATTCTTGAGAAGGTAGGGGAAGCGATGATGCATCGAAGTGAGTTAACTAAAATCGGTGGCCCGTCTATATATGTGATATATGATTGGGAAACCGTCAGAATTAAAAACATATCGATTCATGTCCAAATACACGAGTGCTTCGGTAGGAATGAAGCCAGTAGTGAGACAATTCTAAATATACCCGTCTGTGGAACGGCTGTGAAACCCAGGGGCTTTCACTCACAGTTACAGATCTTACGATATGATTCCGAAGCAGTCTTAATATGAAGATATCGACTCTTGTCACTTGAGCAGTTTGATAATTCTTCTATTCGATACATAGTGCTTCCAATCAGGCTCAGGCTTTCTGTACAAACCAGTACATGCACGAAGACATTTTCTTTCGAAAACTCTTAATCATTCCATAGTAATAGCACTCTGGTTATGCCAGATTTGACATCTATATGTACAAACTGGTCTAACCAGGGTCTTGTAACAGATAATTTTGACTTTTTGATAAATGTATCTGGAATGAAAGAGTCGTCGAAGGGACATGACTACTTGGTGTGCTTTAATGGGCTTTTTCAGACGCAGCGTGAAAAAAGACCGTTAAACAGGTTTTGTGGGCAAGAACAGTGAGAGGCATTGAGGGAACCTGATGGTAAAAACACGCCAAAATTTTTTAGGGCGAACGAGCGTAACGCACATACACAAATGCAATTTGCTGATCATTTGATGGGGGAAATTTTATACAAACGCCGGTAATCATTCCGAATTGAACATTCGGGGAAGAAGGTAGTCGTCATGAAACGATTGTCTTTCTTTCATTTGCGTGCAAAAAGGGATGCGTGGACGCGAGAAGCCACGCATTATTTAATAAATTTATAAAAGCGGAGGCCATGTTCAATTTCAGGAACAACACGATGAATATCACGATTTCAATAAAGTTCAATTGCCTATTGTGAATCTATAAAAAATTAACAGTACGCATAATCTACATAGAATCACATTATAATAAGCAAGTTTACAACACATCAAGAAAAATATGCGACTAAAAAGGACTTTCAAATTTGGAATATATTTTTCAGAAAGCGGAAAAACACGGAGGATTCAAATAAATCCAATAGAAGTTTGAATTGACAAATTTTAACAATCCTAAAATACATTTTTCATTCCAGTTTTTATTACCTCGTGCACAATTCAAGGCTAAAACATCAATTCTCGATCGCTTATCTCTCTGTCTTCGTTTTCATGTTGTCCACACGATGTTTAACGATCAAATGATCCTTTTGACACATACACTCGAAAGACGTGTATCGTATACAAAAATGACCACACCTTATGAAAGGTTTCTCCATATCAATGAGACACGCTCCAACACATTCTCTTTTATTTAGTTTCCAACAGATGCCTGAGGTTACTTTCTTTATCGCGTGTATGGTCGAATGCCTGACATGAAAACCAAACTGGCAATTCGGCATCAACTCATATTTCTCAATGTGGGCGTTTAAGGCTTTGTTTAGTATCACTTCCAACATCTTGCTGATGTGTGGTTAGATGGACTAATTTTTAAGCTCCTTCAGGACAGGTTCCCCAGACGCCTTGTCACCATGATGTGCAATATGTTATACGGGAAATCATTTGTTGTTACTGACGGAAATCTAACGACAATGCGCGACTTTGAGGTCTTGATGGTCTACAGCAGGGCCCAGTTACGGCGTCTCTGCTTTTCCCAATATTCATTCACAAGCTATTGAGCCCCTTTGATTTTAACGTCTCAGCAATGAGATCATTGGTAGCATTTGCTGATGATCTGATCATCTATACGACAGACCGAAAAGCTACAAAAGTTCAGAGCAATCTCCAAAAAATGTTCAATGATGTGCAGCTCTACACCGACTGAAAATCAATGCGCAGAAGTGCGAAGCTATTTTGTTTCGGACAACGCTGCAGGGCCCAAGTCAAGACCTAAAACGTAACTGGAAGGATTTCCATATTATGGCTGGTGAGGGTAGTTCAGACGGGTTCCACATAAATCCTGTGGTCGATACCTCGGTGTTCATCTCGATCAGTATCTGTACTCTACTGAACATGTCAAAATCATGCTCATTGGTCTTTTTCACACGGGAATGGTACGCACCCATAGTCAAACAGGTTTCGCGCTTACGCCCTTATGTTTACATGTTGCATAGTTCAGCCAAGCTATTTTTGTATACGATACACGTCTTGCGAGTGTATGTGTCAAAAGGATCATTTGATCGTTAAACATCGTGTGGACAACATGAAAGCGAAGACAGAGAGATAAGCGATTGAGAATTGATGTTTTAGCCTTGAATTGTGCACGAGGTAATAAAAATTGGAATGAAAATGTATTTTAGGATTGTTAAAGTTTGTCAATTCAAACTTCTATTGGATTTATTTGAATCCTCCGTGTTTTTCCGCTTTCTGAAAAATATATTCCAAATTTGAAAGTCCTTTTTAGTCGCATATTTTTCTTGATGTGTTGTAAACTTGCTTATTATAATGTGATTCTATGTAGATTATGCGTACTGTTAATTTTTTATAGATTCACAATAGGCAATTGAACTTTATTGAAATCGTGATATTCATCGTGTTGTTTCCTGAAATTGAACATGGCCTCCGCTTTTATAAATTTATTAAATAATGCGTCGCTTCTTGCGTCCACGCATCCCTTTTTGCATGAAAATTAAAGAAAGACAATCGTTTCATGACGACTACCTTCTTCACCGAATGTTCAATTCGGAATGATTACCGGTGTTTGTATAAAATTTTCCCCACCAAATGATCAGCAAATTGCGTTTGTGTATGTGCGTTACGCTTGTTCGCCCTAAAAAATTTTGGCGTGTTTTTACCATCAGGTTCCCTCAATGCCGCTCACTGTTCTTGCCCACAAAACCTGTTTAAATGTCTTTTTTCACGCTGCGTCTGAAAAAGCCCATTAAAGCACACCAAGTAGTCATGTCCTTTCGACGACTCTTTCATTCCAGATACATTGATCAAAAAGTCAAAATTATCTGTTACAAGACCAGTTTGTACATATAGATGTCAAATCTGGCATAACCAGAGTGCTATTACTATGGAATGATTAAGAGTTTTAGAAAGAAAATATCTTCGTGCATGTACTGGTTTATACAGAAAGCCTGAGCCTGATTGGAAGCACTATGTATCGAATAGAAGAATTATCAAACTGCTCAAGTGACAAGAGTCGATATCTTCATATTAAGACTGCTTCGGAATCATATCGTAAGATCTGTAACTGTGAGTGAAAGCCTCTGGATTTCATAGCCGTTCCACAAACGGGTATATTTAGAATTGTCTCACTACTGGCTTCATTCCTACCGAAGCATTCATGTATTTGGACATGAATCGATATGTTTTTAATTCTGACGGTATCCCAATCATGTATCACATATATAGACGGGCCACCGATAAGAAGATAAAATATCTTCCGAATTTGAGGTCACGAGACCAACAATTCCAACGGAGATACTCATTTGCTAGATTGGTTGAGGCTGCTCGAACAGTCCATCTAACCACACCGTATGAAAGGTTTCTCCATATCAATGAGACACGCTCCAACACATTCTCTTTTATCTAGTTTCCAACAGATGCCTGAGGTTACTTTCGTTATCGCGTGTATGGTCGAATGCCTGGCATGAAAACCAAACTGGCAATTCGGCATCAACTCATATTTCTCAATATGGGCGTTTAATGCTTTGTTTAGTATCACTTCCAACACCTTGCTGATGTTAGGCAGCAACCTGATTGGGTGATAGCTTTTGGGGCCCAACGATTCTTTTGCTTTCTTCAAGATCGGAAATACCTTAGCCTTTTTCCACTCATTTGGAAACAATAAGCAATAATTCCTAATAGCAACCTCAGGTATTTGGAACACCATCGACGCACATGATTTTTTGTTGTTTACCTCACTAAATATGAAACACCAGTCCATAGCTGACAAAATAATCAATAAGATTCAAGCTCGGTATGGGGTCAGATGTTAATGATTCATTGAAATGAAGAAGAGATTCGCCATTCAGGCTTGAAGCTTTTGGTTTAACGACCTCTGAAAGTATTTGATTCCCTCTCTCAGGGTTTTGTAGAAGGCGTTTTCTTAAATGCTTCCCAAAAGTCAGAAGAAAATAAAGTGATTTGTTCTAGAAAACACCAAAATTGAAGTAAACATTATCAAAGTGATAAATTACAAGTATATTTTTTTATTCAATTCGTTTATTTACCTTATGCTAAGCTTCCGATTACTCAAGTGTTGCATCCGAAATTAAACTTACAATCCAGAAACTCTTGTCGCCTGTTTTGCTAAGTTAAGTTTGAATGCTTCAAATGTTGCCTTTTTGAATAGATGGTGTGTGTTTTTTGATGAAATCTTATGCTAGCAAGTGATCGAACGCATTTGCAAATGTTGTAGGAATTATATTGCTGCCCACTGAGGAAACCATGCGTGTCTAGCGAATGTTTTGAGAATAGGATGATGCTTGGTGCAAATGTAAGAGTTATGTGAGTAAATAATGCTCAATTTTTACAATACAAGAAATCTACAAGAATTATACTATATCTTTTAAAACAAAGAAACGACCACATTTTCGGGATCATACTAGGGATTAAGGACCTTGTGAGGTGGATTTTAATTAAGATTTCATTTGTGTAACGAACCTAAGTATGAACTTATAAACTTTTTAAAAAAAGGCGAGTTTTGTATGGAAAGGAGCAATCTGACGGCTCGGAACCAAGCAAACTTATCGTACGTGGTTTTAATCGTGCACGGTGGCATTCTGATATATATATATATATATATATATATATATATATATATATATATATATATATATATATATATATATATATATATATATATATACATATATATATATATATATATATATATATATATATATATATATATATATATATATATATATATATATATATATATATATATATATATATATGGCGAAGTGCGTTCCTCAGTTGAAGCATCAGGATTGGACACCGAATGTCTTGGCGGGAGCCGGATTGAACATCGTCCTGATAATATGGTTACTCGCTGGGATTTGGAAAAGTTGACCACTCGAAAACAAGAGAAATTCAGAAAGGAAAACATTCGAACTACGAGATTGTAATTTCTGATGATGGATATTGAAATTCGTTTTCAAATATATTATTCATTCTTTTCAAAATTTAAATATGAAAATTAAAGAATAAGAAATCAATTTCCGCGGTTTAACCTAGTTTTCTTGTTTGTAGTACTCGTATTCAACGAAAGTGAAAGTGCAACGTTCTGGAGTACATCATAAGGAAGCTACCTGCCGATGCACAAGGTACATTACTATACAAGTCCCACCAAGTAGTAGCCTATGCAGACGACATCGACATTTTGTCACGGTCATTAAAAACTGCCAAGGAACTCTTCCTGAAACTTGACAGCGAAGCAAAACTAATAGGGTTACAAATCAATGAAAATAAAACAAATCTCACGACGCAGTCGAGGCAACATACCTCAACTACACAAAATATCACACTTGGCGAATACAGTATCGAAAATGTTGAAAATATGTGTATCTAGGCGCCGAAATAACGAAGACGGTTAATGAAAGAGACGAAATACGCCGAAGAATACAGCTCCCAAATAAAATATTTTATTCAGTTTTGACGATCTTGAAGACCAGCTGTATACACAGGAAACAAAAGCTCCAAGTATACAAATCTGTGATAAGACATGTGCTATGCTATGGGTGTGAAACATGGACCCTAACTCAATCATCCGTAAATATATTGAAACGGGTCCTGAGGCGAATAATCGGAGCGAATCTAGATGGGGACCAATGGCGAATTCGATACAACCATGAGCTGTATGAAATTTTCGACGAACTGGAGGTCTCAACGATTGTAAGACTGCGGAAACTGCAATGGGCTGGACACATGAATCCTATGGACGAACAACAGGTACCCAAAAAGGTATTCGATGGAAGAACTGAAGGTCGGAGACTAGTGGGGAAACCGAGGAAACGCTGGTCTGACTCGGTCAAAGAAGACAGTTCATCGCTGCTTGGATTTCGAAATCGGATGACGCGGTCAATGGACCGAGAGGCCCGAGAGGGGCTGTAGTATTGCGAAGAAGAAGAAAGTATAATGTTTCTGAATGTCTGCTCCTATACAAATTTGAAACCGTTTTGAATGAGTTCGCAGGCCCTTTACCCCCAACTAAAACTTTAATTTAAACGTGATAATGATATTCGGTTCTTAAAAGCATAACTCCACATTCTCTACATATTTTTCTATATAAACCTAAAAGTATGACTCTGGTGTTAAGTATATGTAGTGAAATTTTTTAATTGGATTTTTCGAAACTAGACATACTGAATTTTTCCAAATTAAACATGAGGCAGTGCCCAACATAGGCATGCCGCATTAGGTCCCCATTAGGCATGGATAACAAAAGTCAAAGTTAAATTTCAAAAGAATATAAAGCAAATTCCAAACAATAATAATACAAAAACTTAATGACCCAAATGACTCTCTGAGTTTATACGTTATCAGTTAAAACCATTGTATCAAAAAAAAACTATTGAAAATTCAAATTAATTAAGATTATTACATATTTTATGATTTGATTGCAAAAATGAGAAAAAACGAACCTGAACTATTCAAAATTATTTATAATTTTAACACAACAGTGAACTTTGATTCTACACCTAATATGTTATAAACTGATTCTAATAAAATTCAATGAAAAACTTTATCTTCTACTAAAAAATTCTATCACAATATTCCTAACCTACGCGTTTAACCTTATCTCTAAACCAAATAAAATAAACATAACATATACCTAATATATCCCTAATTTTTAACACAAATAAACAACACTAAATGTAGCAATAATGAGCTGAAATTCAAAAACAAAGTAACGAAAAACACAAAAACAGAAAATTAACATGAATAACTTAGACATTGTCATTCAGCCACCAATACCTAGATCGCTCCGTCTCAGCTCGATCAGCTTCAACAAATCTAGCAAATGAGTATCTCCATTCAAATTGTTGGTCTCGTGAACTCACATTCGGAGGATATTTTATCTTCTTATCAGCGGCCCATCTATATATGTGATATATGACTGGGACGCCGTCAGAATCAAAAACATATTGATTCATGTCCAAATACACGAATGCTTCTGGAGGAACGAATCCAGTAGCGAGGCAAGTCGCAGTATACCTTTCACTCACAGTTACAAATCTTGCGATATGATTTCGAAGAAGTCTCAATATGAAGATATCGACTCTTCTCACTTGAGCAGTTTGATAATTCTTCTATTCGATAAATAATGCTTTCAATTCGTCTCAGGCTTACTGTATAAACCGTTACATGCACGAAGATATTTCCTTTCGAAAACTCTTGCTTTTTCCAAAGTACTAGCACTCTGGTTGTACCAGATTTGACATCCATATGTCAAAACTGGCCTAACCAGGGTCTTGTGACAGATAATTTTGACCTTTTGATCAATGTTTCTGGAATAAAAGAGTCTTCGTAGGGCCATGACTACTTTTTGTGCCTTACTGAGCATGATTTTGACATGTTCAGTACAGTACAGATACTGATCGAGATAAACACCGATGTATCGAACACAGGATTTATGTGGATCCCGTTCTGAACTACCCTCACCAGCCATGATGTGGAAATCCTTCCAATTACGTTTCAGGTCTTGACTGACCCACTGCAGCGTTGTCTGAAACAAAATTGTTTCGCTACTCTCCCGAGTTAGCCTTTGGCTTGTTTGCTTTTGTTGATTTACCGAAGTCAGATAATATTCGATATGATTCCATGGGTCGATTTCTCCGACGATAAATGCTCTTTCCAATAAAATCAAAATTTGCTCTTAGTGACTTATAAAAAATTAATTAAATTTTTTGAAACTGACTTTTGTGAAAAATTAATAAATTTTAAAAATTAATGACAGGAGCGATTAAAAACACGTGTACACGAACCGAGTGCTAGAGGTAGAATTGCGCTTGGATAACTAAGGAAAAAGTGAGAAACTCCTAATCACATCCTAACTTGAAAAATATCTAAAGCTGTCATCCTCTGCATGATTTTAGGTTCTTTCCAAGGAGTTTAGTTGTTTTCAATAGTTTTCTATTTAGGAATTTTCGTTTGTTAAATTAGAAACTTTTTATGAAAGCTCGATCAGTTAGTAAATCAGGAATAGTTTAGGAAAACCCCATCAGTTCCTGAATTGAAACTTTTTATAAAGTTAAGAAAATGGTAGGTATTTGACATTCTTATTAAGAAATTATATTTTGTTTCGATTTTCACAACAAAGATTATTTTTTAGGAAAATTATATGGTTTTTTAAATTAGGTACTGTTTAGGAAACCCCATCAGTTCCTCAATTAGGAATTGTTTAGGAAAACCGCATTAGACCCTAATGTGTGAAGCCACATCAGAGGTAAAAGTGTTTCTGTTAAGGAATTGATGAGGTAGTGCCCACTTAAGCATACCGAATTAGGGCCTAATTGCTTCCTTAAATTGAATTTCTAGCCGGATGCTCACGATTTTTAGGGTGAAATAATTTTACAAAACCCTACTAAAATCGCGACCTGTCTGTCCATCCGTCCGTCCATCCATGTGTCACAGCAGTTGAAAGTTCAATTGCAAAAATAAATTTATGAGGTATTTAAGGGAGGCCTCGCCATCTAGGGGGGTTGCCCCAGAAAAAAAATTCAAGGTAGTCAGTATGGGCATCATATGAAAGGTCTTAATGAGAACTTGTCAAAACAGGTCTTAAACTGACATTTTTTGCTTCAGGGGGCGCACACGAATGGGAAATACACGAAAAATTTGTGTTTTTTTGACAACCTGGAAATTGCTAATGGCATTGCGTTTGTGGGTCTATAGAAAATCCTATAATTTTTCATATTTTCTTTACAGAATCTATTTGAATTTAATGTAATAAAACTGTTTAAAAATGCCTACCATCAATCTCTTCAAAGCTGCAAAATTTGTTTCATCGATATACTCACAACTTTTGTTGTTAGTATGAATTTTACATTCAATTATGGATATAAATTGAAAGTGTTGATAATGCTCTGAAAGGGGGAAATTTGTTCGAACAACACAAATACATGAAATAATCAGGAAAAGTAAAACGTATTGTTTTTTTATTTAAGAAATATTTCTTAACTTACCGAGTGTACGAGTATAAATATTTCTTAACTTATGAGATGTTGCAAAACCTTAGTGAATCTATTAAGCTTTCACACTATAAACCCCAATGGTCACTATTTGCAAGCAAGCATTTTCATTCCGATGGGCGCCAATCGGAATATACTCTCACATCTCTTTAAACTTACCTCTACAAGAATCGAATCAAGTCTATACTGGATTTGATTAACCTGATTTCGATTTCGAATAAATCTTTTAACAACTTTGGTGTTAGTTCGTTCCAAACATGAGATCAAATTAGCACGTACCTATCTATCATAGCTTTTATTGTTTCATGAATTACCTTCTGGATCTGATGGCTGCATTTGGATTTTGAGGTCTTGAAAGTTCTGAGTTACGGTAGTTGTTGAAAGGTGCTTTAGCAGCGATGATTTATAAGGAAAATCAACGAAATTTCCGCGCCTTGTTTTTAGTATGTGTAATTTTTATTTGGACTGCATTTGCATTAGCTGAAAATAGTACAATTTCAAATAATAACCTAAAACCATACAAGCCACGGTATCGCGACAAACGATTTCTAATTTATGAAAATGGTGGAGTTTCAAAGGTAATAATTAGTTACAAAATAGGGTTTCTCTTCCATCGCTCAATTTATTGCAGTTGGTCGCCGGCTTTTTAGTTCTTGTGGATTTAGGTGACAAAAAGCCCTGGCGAACACTCTCTTGTGGATACAACTTTCAAGCACAGTATGCACTTCCTCCTAGACCCGTTTATCCTTGGGATAAATTTGGCCGTTCAATGAAGGATGTCAAAGAACAATATGAGAAGACCGGGATTTGGCTAGTGGATGAATCGAGGCGTCTCATATACTATCTAATCGAGCATTATGGAGAAAAGACTAAAAAGAATGGCAAAAAGTGCCTTTTACGAGAGATTTGTGATCATGCTCAAGTCGATAAATTACATGGAGTTTGGGGACGAGTACTGGATTTAGTTTTAACGTAAGCATTAATTAAAATCTGTAAAGTTGAAAATACGGCAATCGCTTGGTATGTCTTCAAGGACTAATTTGTCGACAAACTCCGAAAAGTTTTTGATTTTTCTGCTCTACTTAAAATTAAATCTCGTGGTAAGGAGGCTGGATAGCACCTTTGTGCTGGATGTAAACAATTAAATAAGAAGTAGAAATGTACCAAACCCTTAACTATAGTGCGGTAAAATTTCATACCATCAAAATTTGAAGAAAATTAAAACATCATTAACGTAATAGATATGTTTTGTCGCGTATAATCGATCTTTTTGTATAAATTTTGAGGTAGTATGGAAAAGTGAACCCAGCTGGTGCAAATCTCGTTTTTCAGAAAGATATTTTCTTTTAATACCGTCAAATAGAAAAATGAGCGGTTTGTTATTTTTTCCTCATGAAATTTATAAACAGGGATAAAGTCATCCTGACCAACATACAGAAAACATTACAGCGTAAAATCTACTAGCTAGAAACTATTCAAAATATCTGCCAAAGGTTCTTAATCATTCTCATTTAATAGTGAAATATAAGATGTGTTTCCATTCCAAAGATGGAGAAAGTCACACTCGCCCTACAAAATATTGCCAAACTTCCTTGCTACTGAGGATGTTAGAGACATATTTAGGGAACTGGATTACTAATTCCTCAAGATAGGTCAAAAGCTCACTTGTGTACAAAGAAGATACACAGTTTTCCCATCATTTCCTTGGTTTCTCAACGGGACGTTTTTCTTGTGCCCTACCCTTCAGCGTTCAACAGGGGAGCCGATGCTCTTCCATCCTTTTCACATGTCCTGCCCGTTTTGCAGTTTGCGCAGTTATACATACATATGCGGATAGAGGTGGATCGTCATACAGATTATATAACTCATTGTTGTAACATAGTCCCCACTCTTCTCCTGGCTTTACTAAACCATACATCTTTCTGAGCAGTTTGCATTCGAAAACATCCAGGGCCTTTTCGGAAAAATTTGTGAAAGTCCAAGCTTCGCATCCATGCAGCAGTACAGGCTTTATGAGTGACTTGAATAGATATATGCCAAGCTTAATTTTCCTGTGCATATCCCTGGACCTTAACATTGGAAGTTCTGAGAAGTAGGACTCGCCTCCGGCGTTTTCCCGTTTCTAAATAAAAACGTTGAAAAGTTGTTAGAATCTTTATTTAGCTGAACATTGCAACATGGGTGAAACTTATTCTGGAGTGATATGCATATTTTGCAGATAATTTGCAACTATATGCACGAAATTATAAGAATATTACAGATTGTGCTAAAATTATTATTTTTTCCAAGTATGTTCACGAAATATAATATTTCCTCATTTACATGTTTAAAATTTATAGAAATTCGTATGTATCAATTAAATATGGTTAACTTGGTTTATGAGAATATTGATCATGCAACCAAATGATGGACATGGACATTAAAAAGCGGTAAAGGATGATTTCCATTGGAGGAACTTTTCACTCAAGACTCTTACATCAGCCTGTTTTGGTTATAAAAGGCAACATACTGATATAATTAGACAAATTGGAAGGTATTTCAATAATGTTCTTTACGCATAATAACACTACAATATGACAAACTTAAGTCTGAAGAAAAGTTAGATTTTGCCTACTTCAAGTTGTTGTGAGGAAATCTGTGAAAATACTAAAATAAAGAAAACAAATTTGGTGAAATCCATTGTTTCTGCACTTTCAATGGTCATCACTTTGTTGTAAACTAACAAAAACATTCAAATCATGAACTCCCCAAAAAATCTATATTAATCTTATTTGAAAATTTCAAGATGATCAAATGAAAACTGCAGTGTCTGATTCAATGGAAAGTCCGTAAAATACCAAAATCGTGTATTTTTATTGTACTTGGAGAAATTTCAAATGGCTATAACTTCCGTGAATATGATTGGATTTTTATTAAACTGGCAGCGTATTAGGACCTCATGTAAAATTACTTAAATATCGGATGTCATTGAATTTAAGGGTATCCATACGATTTTATTGGGGAAAATGTGAAATTCGATGTTCATACTATTATTAACAAAGTTGATCGACTTTTGGCTTCTAGGTTTTCACCTTCGGCTTGCTCATGCAAGCTTTTTTTCGGGCGGGGGACGTGCAGAGACAACCATTGTGAGCTTTGGCGTTTGGTTTCCGGGTCGTATTGGAAAAACCAGGTCTCATCGCCTGTAATAACTCGATCAAGAAGCGTGGGATCGTTTTCACTTGTTCCAAACAGTCTTCTGCGACGGTCATTCAATGCTGCTTCTGCTCCTCGGAAAGGTTCTTTGGAACCATCTTCTCGCATAACTTTTTCATCCCAAAATCGTCAATTAAAATTTGACTGACTATTTCACGGTTCGTACCCAGTTCCGAGGCCAACATTAGACACTGTTAAATGCCAATTTTCACGGATTAGGGTGCGCACAAGCTGCGCATTTGCATCAGTTCGCACCTCGAGTGGTCTCCGGCTTCGCGCCTCATCTTCTACGCTTTCACTACTTTATGCCAGCGAAAGACCTGGGCACGGCTAAGACTACTATCACCTTGCACCTTTACAATTTTAGCGTACGTTTTCGAAGCAGTTTCACCCAATCTCGCGCAAAATTTTATCGCGACGCGTTGCTCTTGATTTCGTTTCTCCATTTTCGTGACGAACACCACCAACACACGTTTACTCAAAACGACAAAGCAGGTGAACTAAACAAGCTAGAGCGATGGTAAAAATATCAATGGAGAGAGAAAGCATGCCGGGGAAGGAGAAGGGAGTTTCAAGGTGGCAGGTCTACCATAAGCGCGGCAATAAAATCATTCTCATTACTTAATTGTCACATCTCGTATCTGTATGATTTCCACAGGTCTGTAAAAGGCAGCCGCGATGGAATGTTTTCTCTGTGAGCTATAGGAGCCGAGTCTGCTAGAAATGGATATACCTAGGGACACGTATGCTTACTGGCAGCTAGCTATCTGCTGTGTAATGGGATGAGTCCCTAGTACAAGGCACACTATAATAAATGTATTCAAGCGTACGATTATTTCTCAAGTTCATAAATCAGATCTAAAGGCCTAGACCAAAACTGAAGGGAGTTTTAACTTTTGTTTAAAAGGCTTCTTATTATCTTATAAGCATAGCATGCGGGATCAGGAGTAAACCCGTCCTTGACAAAGGAAGTCGTAGAGTATAGAAAAGGTGGGGCATTGAAATTGGTGCCCCCTTGCATCTCTCCCAACCGTCTTGATGGCGTGAGTTAACGTGCAATGACTTCCTATCCCTGCAAGAGCCCCTGCAACTCATGAAAGGAGCTACAGCCCGATGCTTGATTTTTTAGAGGATGAGCCTTCCATCGACACAAGTTTCAGGTGCATTAAAGCGTAACAAATGAAAAGACTGAAAAGTTCGATTTTTGATCATTCATTTTTTTTGTTTACACTCCTACATCGAAGTGAACGAACCTAATCCCTGAATCCAAAGTCAAAAGCGATTTATTCAATACTTATCATTATAAATTTTAAAAGAATATAAACCAAATTCCAAAAAATAACAATTCAAAAACTCAATGGCCCAAATGGCTCTCTAAATTTATACGTTATCAGTTAAACACATTGTATCAAAAAAACTATAGCAAATTCAAATTAATTAAGATTATTACATATTTTATGATTTGATTGGAAAAATGAAAAAAACCAACCTATACTATTCAAAATTACTTATAATTTTAACACAACAGTGGACTTTGATCCTACACCTAATATGTTATAATCTAATTCAAATAAAATTCAATGAAAAACTTTATCTTCTACTAAAAAATTCTATCACAATATTCCTAACCTACGCGTTTAACCTTATCTCTAAAACTAATAAAATAAACATAACATACACCTAACCTTTCCTTAATTTTTAACACAAATAAACAACAACACTAAATGTAGCAATATTGAGCTGAAACTCAAAAACTAAGTAACGAAAAACACGAAAACAGAAAATAAACACGAATAATTTAGACATTGTCATTCAGCCACCAATACCTAGATTGCTTCGTCTCAGATCGATCTAGCAAATGCGTATCTCCATTGGAATTGCTGGTCTCGTGAACTCAAATTCGGAGGATATTTTATCTTCTTGTCGGTGGCCCATCTATAGATGTGATATATGACTGGGATGCCGTCAGAATCAAAACCATATCGATTCATGTCCAAATATACGAATGCTTCTGGAGGAACGAAGCCAGTAGCGAGGCAAGTCGCAATATACCCGTCTGTAGGGTGGAACGGCTGTGAAATCCAAGGGTTTTCACTCACAGTTACAGATCTTGCGGTATGATTCCGAAGAAGTTTCAATATGAAGATATCGACTCTTGTCACTTGAGCAGTTTGACAAATTCTTCTATTTGATAAATGATGCTTCCCATCCGTCTCCGTTCTTCTGTACATGCACGAAGACATTTCCTTTCGAAAACTCTTAATTTTTCTATAGTACTAGCACTCTGGTTATACCAGATTTGACATCCATATGTCAAAACTGTTCTAACGAAGGTCTTGTAATAGATAATTTTGACCTTTTGATCAATGTATCTGGAATGAAGGAGTCTTCGTAGGGCCATGACTACTTTTAGTGCCTGGCTGAGCATAATTTTAACATGTTCAGTACAGTACAGATACTCATCGAGATGAACACCGATGTATCGAACACAGGATTTATGTTAAACCCGTTCTGAACTATCCTCGCCAGCCATGATGTGGGAATCCTTCCAATTACATTCCAGGTCTTGACTGACCCCCTGTAGCGTTGTCTGAAGCAAAATAGTTCTGCGCATTGATTTTAATTCGCCAGTTGCCAGTGTATAGCTGCACATCATTGAACATTTTTTGGAGATTACCCTGAACTTTTGTAGCTTTTCGGCCTGCCGTATAAATGAACAGATGATGAACGTTAAAATCAAAGCCGTTGAATAGCTCGTGAATGAATATTGCGAAGATCAGAGGCGCAGTAGCTCTTCCCTGCTGCACACCATTCAAGACCTTGAATTCGCGCATTGTTGTCAGATTTTCATCGATTACAACAAATGATTTCCCGTATAACATATTGCACATCATGGTGACTAGGTGTCTGGGGTGCTTGTCCTGAAGTAGTTTAAAAATTAGTCCATCTAACCACACCCTATCGAAGGCTTTCTCCATATCAATGAGACACGCTCCAACACATTCTCAGTTGTTTAGTTTCCAACCGATGTCTGAGGTTACTTTCATTATCGCATGTGTGGTCGAATACCTGGCACGAAAACCAAATTGGCAATTCGGCATCAACTCATATTTCTCAATGTGGGTGTTTAATGCTTTGTTGAGTATCCAACACCTTGCTGATGTTAGGTAAAAGCTGATTGGGCGATAGCTTTTAGGGCATGAAGATTCTTTTTCTTTCTTCAAGATCGGAAATACCTTAGCCTTTTCCACTCATTTGGGAAATATGAATTGCTCAATATGATGTTGAGCAATATGCAATAATTCCTAATAGCAGCCTCAGGTGAATCTCGCAGAACTACATTTGGAATATCATCAGTAGAAGAAGGCTTTTGAATCTTTTCAACCTTGCGATGGTTGGTGTTTCATATCCTTCTATATTGCTTCGATGTTTAATCTTGGGAACTACGTTCTCAATCGTTTCCAACGTCAGCTTCTCTAACTTCGACAAATAGAGATCTATTTCATCGTTAGTTAGATTCCTGTCATTAGGAACCATTGAGCAAGAGTTACCATTTTCAGAAGGGGGTCATTGCTTCTGGTACTCCCAATTAAACTTCTTTTAAAACTCTCCCCGGTCTGTTTTACTGAAATTCAACCGATGATTTTCATGTTGAACTGGAATGAGGAACAGATCATCCCTTTGATGATTGATCTCCATTACGATTGCGTTATGGTCGCTATCATAAGGAGGCACCTGCAGTTTTCGTTGAGGACTATTAAAGCTGAATTCAAGTCTTGCGTCAGCAATGCAGAGGTCCCAATATGAATTTACCCTAGGGTATGTTGGGAACTCCGACTAGATTGCAACTGTATTCAATTTGGCTCTCTGTTATCCACGATTTCAGGAATACACCTCTTGGATTATTGGTGGCGGTCAGCTATGATGTACTTGTATGCTTGGCGTTCAGGTCACCAGCAAGAATATAATAAGAATGCAGCCTGTGCAATTTGAGTATTTCAAACAAGGAATTGAGCTCCTTCTTCAAATTGAGAACATTTCGACTAGTTGCATAGGCAGAGATAACGAAGAGGCTATCTCCACCTGGCAGTGAGATTTTGATAACGGACACTTCAAGAGATTCAAAGCTTTTGAATTCAACCTTTTCAATGTTTTGGAAACAATAGGGTCCCTTAACTAATATCTCGGTGCCACCTCCCCCATCATCATTTACCATATATTTTCTTACGAATTCAAAATCCTTGAATGTCATGGAGTGCCATGAATTGAGCTGGGTTTCAGTGAGAAGCATGATGTCAGGCTTTTGCTTAACAATGAATTCAAGGAGATAATCACGTCGATGTATAGTAACAATGGAGTTGACAATGATCAACATGAGAAGAATCCTATGGATAGGAATGTGAATGGATGACAAATTATTTTGAGGCATTGAAAGCCCTAAACACTGAAAGACAAGATTAATTTTTTATCTTGTTTATCGGTCCTCTCCGATAAAGAATTTAGTTGCTGGCAAATTTTAAGAAGCAGCTCATTATTGCTACTTACATTATTTACTGCATTTTCCGCTGGTCTTCTAGCGGCGAGTAAAAATGATACTCCGAGCTTGACGAAGTTCGGAGCTAAGTAGTTGTGTTTGCTTTGGGACAAATTTTACTCTCGCATCTTGATATTGGGAGCATCCTCGATATGATGCCGGGTGATTAAAACACCGCAGTTAACACAGTATTTCTCTTTTGGCTCCGTCTCAGCCAATTTGCACTCACCGGGAGCATGAACGTCCTTGCATTTGACGCATCGATAATTCATGTCGCAGTTGGCAGTCGAATGTCCAAATCTTTGGCACCGATAACACTGGTTGACTTCTCTGTTCAGGAGGTGTTATCACCTCACCACTCGGAAGTTCAAGTATCTTATGTGTTGAAGAGCACTTGAACTGTTCTTATTTGAAATCTGCACCAAATAAATTGGTAAATTTTTTTTTGCTACCGTCAAACTTCTTGTCGCGAATGTTTTTACGGAAACAAACTAAATTTCTGGTGCAGCCTCCTTGAGCGCCTGGAGAAGATCAACCGCAGATCTCTGCAGTCCAAGCCCCTCAACAAAAAGGTCTGGTTCTTCTCACTTTTCGGGGTATAGGTGAAGTGTGGAACCTCCCCAGAATTTAGTGCATTTTTAGCTGATTTGAAATCAACCAGTGATTTTGTTCTGATTGTTGGTTTTTCGGCATTGATTCTTTTAATCTCTAGTTAATTTAGTTTCGGCTGCCAATAGTCGAATCATATCCTTTCCGCTTTGACCGAACACATTAATTGGCAGAACCTTCTCCGCATTTTTGGCAACTTTTGAGAAGGACCAGCAGAACTGCGAGCTTGTTTCTTCTCCTTGTTTTTATTTTTTAAGTAAAGGATAAAATTATCATTATTATCTTGATGAACATTACTTTCAAAACTTTCGTTAACGTTCATTTCTTGTTGGAGGCCGTCCAGCGCTGCATAGTAGTTTTGGCTATCATTATTGCCTCCAGCACTTAGTATTTCTTCTGGGATGACTTATTTGACAGCTTTCTTCGCCCAAGTTTCCATATTTATTGGCCTTACCGGTTCTACATCTTGAGCTTTCTTTCCACTCTTGCACATATCTTTGAACGTTTTTAGTCGTAGCTTCAATTCCTGAATTTCAGCTTGAAGTCGACTGACTTCTTGTTTGTCTTCGACTATTTGAGTCGTACGCCCACTATCTGTGGAGTCCTGGTTACTTGTGTTTCTTCTTTTATTGACGCTTGCCACAAATTTCGAATAGCTACTCTCCCCGGGGCTCCCCAACGGAGGGAAGCCGTCGGGCTCCTCCATACAGCGGTCCCGAGTATGTCTTTGGCTTATTTGCTTTTACGATTTATCCAAGTCAGATAATATTCAATATGATTCTGTGAGTCGATTCCTTCGACGATGAATGCTCTTTCCAATAAAAATCAAAATTACTGACTGACTTTTGTGAAAAAATAATTTATTTTTAAAATTAATCACAGGAGCGATTAAAAACACATCTACACGCAACGAGTGCTAGACGTAGAATATTTCAATGCAGGTTTTCATGCCATAATTCTCAACTTTCCGAATCAAAAACGAAGTCACGAATTATAGACGTGATATTTTTAAGCAAAATGCAAACCATGTGCTAATTCTATAGGTCTTCATGAACAATGGTAACGATTTTTCGATACTACTATTTTATCGTCCTTGCACAGTTTTTTTCTTGACGAAAATCTAGAAAGTGTTGAAGGGGGTTTAATATTTTCCAGGTTTTCGAGAGACCATCACTTCTGAAATTCCTACAAAGTTTGAGCTTGGTAAGTTCTATAGTTTCTGAAAAAAACTTGCTGTGACGCACGGGCAGACGGACGGACAAACAGACAGACAGTCGGTAAAATTCGTTTTACAAAGCCCTAAAAATGAAATTGGTTCCAAAATGATATGGAAAATATGTTCGTACGATCGTGATAAGTTAATCAATTGAGTCCAGTTCCTGAATATATTCATAAATATTTTTAAATTTATTCTTTGCAGACCGGGAGATTATGCTGACGAAGAATACATTGACGCTTATAAAGCCGGCAAATACGGAGTCGTGTGCACCACATTATATCCAGAGTGCCCTCAAGGTGAAGGAATATTCGATAGTATTTTTGTCACAACTAATGTCAATTTCGTTACAAAAAGGGGCACTGTGCATTTTCCAATGAAATAAAATTTGTTTTAAAAAACAGGGCTAGGATCTTTGAAATTGCAGCGGCTCACGTATAGAATTTTTAATGATTTTAAATAAGTAAATAACTATTCTTTTAGATGTTATATAAAAAAGAAAGATTATCTTTATAATAGTTAGAGGATATTTTTAACGGTGGGCATGTAAGAATACTTACAGTAACCAAGCTCGATTACGGGGTTGTGATATGTGGCTGCGTATGTGGGCTGGAAAAGCTAATGCTTGTGGTGTCGTAAGGGGTTCGTTTGCAAGATTTTAAAATACTGCCAAAAGTCGTGATCTAGAATTATTGCAAATGTGTCAAATTATAGCAAAACTACAACTCTCTCGCGAATTTAGTTGCTCCAATGAGGAAATTGCTTAAGAATGCAGTGTCAGTCCAAATGGTTGAATTCAGACCAAATTTTTCCGTCGTGAAGATTTATACGACCATGCGGAAAGGACACCTTACATTATAGAATCTACCCGTCGTCGTTTCCTCTCAAGTGATCTATCATCTCTTAGCATGCATCAACACTAGAATGAAAAAAGTAAAGTAGCAGAACCAAAAATCAATACTGGGGAGGTGCATGCCGAGGCTTTTTAGAAAAAAATTCTTTATTCTGTTAATTAAATTTATAGTATGCTTGATTCTATTATTTACTTTTCTACAAATGGCGATGGGCACTTCCAGTCCTTTTGCACTGGCAACTTCCCAGATCACAGGCTACATCATTTAATATGTGGTGGTGTACTAGATAAGGTAAATTGATGAATTGGTATTGGCAGGGTGTGTAATCAAAACTACTATAATTGAAATCTCCAGATACACTCATTAAGTGAGTAGCAGTACAGATATTATGGCGCTTGTTGGACGTTGATGTGGGTTCAAATTAACAAAAAACAAAGGGGGAACTAAGGTGTGGAGACCAATGGGAAAATAGAGGAAACGCTGGTCTGACTCGATCGACGAAGACAGTTCATCGCTGCTCGGATTTCGAAATTGAAAGACGCGATTAATGGACCGAGACAGTCGGAGGCGCTATTTGCTTAGGAGGGAATTTAGTGCTATCAAGAAGATGAAATATTTCCTCACTCTGAGGCCACATACCTTCTTCAAAATGGTGTTTAGATCAAAGCTAGACTACTCCTGCTCCGTTAAAATATACTCGCAAAGGTAGAGAATATTCCTTGTACTAGAGTAATCTTTTAATCATGTTTTTTGGTCAATAATTTCCCCTAAGACGATGGTAGTCTTCGGGGTTTTTGAAACTCTACCCTAGTTTACGTATAAATACAACTCGATATTAAATTAATGCTACATAGATACACATGCATGTAGTCTGTGTGGTTTAGTGGTTAGAGCATGAACGCATAAGCCGAAGGTTCCAGGTTCAAATCTCGTTGGGAGCAACGTGATTTAGTTCAGGGGATTTTTCGGGCAGACAACCAGTGTTCACTCAGTGGTGATATGTTCTGATTTAATCAGATCATATCATAGCTGAGTAAGCAAACGGGAGCATGGTACTGACCAAACCAACTTCCGGAAAAATCAATACGGTCATGAAAATGAGATACTCTAACTTTCTCTAAGCGGAGGCCCGAGAGGGGCTGTAGTGCTACAAAGAAGAAGAAGAAGATACACATGTGGCGGCTCTTAAATATTATCTTTTGCTACGGAATAATCAGATCTGCTGCTTTTTGCGGCATATCCAAAATAACCCTATCTATTTACGAAATTTCGTTCACCAATACCCCATCTCACCCTACTCGTGATGGCATTTCAGGCATTGAAACTTCCACATTTTACTATCCTAAACCACTTAAATTAGGTGGCGCAGGATATTTGATACTGATACCCAATGTCGAGGAACTTCCGACGCTTTTTTCAACTTGGCTGCAGAAGGGCTTCCAGATATTTTGTTTAGTGCTCATTAACTCTCTTCAAAATCTATTTAGGTGAGTAGGAACAGATAAAGACAAAACAAGACTTTTTTTGTGGTAGGGAGGTGAATGCCATTTATGCACAGAGCGTGGGACTCCCATGTTCGCAAAAAGGCGACCAGACTACCCACTAAACACCTCCCCTGTCAACCTGCGAACCCAGCCTGAAACCGTTTGACATATTACTTCGGGCCAAAGACTTTAGTAGATTTGCAAAAGTTTATGCAAAGCCCTAGAAATGCAATGGGTGATCCCAGTAAGATGCTAAGCATGACTAACCATATCAACTTTTCGAGTGCCGATACAATAAAGATAATGAGATACGCAAGCTATCTCTAAGCGAAGGCCCGAAAGGGGCTGTAGTGCTAAGCCAAACAAAAGGAATCCTGTAGGATAGAAGTAAGGCAACCAACTAAGCACATGTAACATGTCTAGTAAAAAAATCAAAGAATTCAATAGAAGAGCACAGATAATGGGTGAAGAGAACTTTGATTAAACTTGTAACTATTTTAATGTTATTTGAAGGCACCCTAAATGACTTAACGCTGCATTAAAATTATGTGAGAGGAATCAATAAAATTTTATGAGATCTGTAAACATATCTTCTGGTCCCCATAGGAACGATCAAATTACTTCTTTACCATTTATAACAAGGAGCCTAATATTTAAATATACATAAGTGATTATCTCATGAAGTCTTAAAAGGTTTATACCATAAACCAAAAATCTCTAGCTACCTCTCAGGATTCAGAAAGAGGAATTAGTTATTTCTGATATTTCAAGCATGCCATTATTAATGTAGTTTTTTTAGATCTAACAGAAAATAAGTTGACAATAAATTGCGACTCGTGATTAACTAAAAATATCCCTTATCAATCACAAGTTGAAGTGAAAGTGGACTAACACTATCGCCTCGCAGTGTCTCGATACAAGTAAATAAACGTGTGTAGAAGAGTAGCTAATTGTTATCATGCCAATTCTGACCTTTCAGCTCATAGTTATCTTCCAATGAATGAATCTTTTCGTACTCGTATCTTGGATTTGAAGAAAACTACATTCCATCCAATACGGGCATGAAAGGAATACCTAGATCAGTAGTTGGTGCTTTGATTTTTTAAATTCTACCAACATTCAATAATGAGTTCCTTTGCGAGTGTGTTATTTATGATTTCCGCGGCGGTTTTGTGTGTAAACACGCTAACAATTTCGAGAATCGTAAATCGAGACGCTTATAAAGAAGCAAGACATCTTTTGGATGGATCTTCAAGTGATGACTGGATATTTAATGGTGACAATGGACTCGACTCACCAATCCTAACGGCTCCCGAGGATCAAAAGGCCATAGTACGAACTGAAGCGGCAAAAAGGATGCAGTCCAACATGGATATGCTTGCTGATCCCTGCGAAGATTTTTATCAATATGCATGCGGAAATTGGGAAAAGAATCATCCGATCCCTGACGACCACTTTGAATACAATATATTTTCCTTGCTTCAGGCGAATCTTCATACGATGCTAAGAGAGTTATTAGAAGAGAAACCAACTGGAGTGCTAGGTGAAAACAATGAACCGTGTGCTGAGGATAAGGCCAAACACTTCTATTCATCGTGCATAAACAGCGAAGCGCGCTCACTTCTCGGCGAAAAGCCATTGCTCAATTTTCTAAAGCAACATGGCAACTGGCCAGCATTGCAATCTGATTGGAACGACGACAATTTCAATTGGATGGATTTGGTGGCCAAATTATCACGATATGCACCTAATAACTTAATTCGTACTTCTTGTGATGCGGATTTGAAGGACTCAGGAAAAAATATTATTTACATAGACGAACCGACGCTAACGTTGGTACGTCGCGACGTCTATCTGAATCCATTGAACTCCACTTATATGACGGTGTACAGAGACCTAATCATAAATATTACTTTACTTCTTGGCGCTAGTGAAGAATCTGCTGAGAGCACTGCTGATGAAATTATCGCATTTGAGCGCGAACTTGCTGCGATGAAAACAGGAATGCAGGATCGACTGGAATTGGAAGAGCTCTACAATAAAATGAATGTTTCCGAACTGATAGCTGAGTATCCTAAAATCGATTGGATGAAGTATATTGACATTGTATATGGAATCAACATAACTGAGACAACGGAGATTGTCCTTTTATCAAAGCAGTATATGAAGCAACTTCCTGATTTACTTGCGAGAACCAAAAGCAAAACCATTGCCAACTATGTCCTCTGGAGATACGTTAAAGAGCTGAGCGAGGACCTCGATAGTCGATTTGAAAAGGTACATGCGAAGTTTACGAAATTTATGACTGGACAAGAGGACGATTTGCCGAAGTGGAAAAGGTGCCTTCAGTACACGAACCGAATGATGGGAATGGCTGTGGGAGCTATGTTCGTTCGTCGGCATTTTGATGAGACTAGCAAAGTGGATGTTATACAACTCACTCGGGAGCTGCAACAGTCCTTCCGGGATGCTCTTAGAGAGAATTCCTGGATAGATGAAGCAACTCGCGCCAAGGCTGAAGAGAAAGCAAATAAGATCATCCTGGCTGTCGGATACCCAGATGACATATTGGATCCGCAAAAACTGAATAAATTGTACAGTGGATTGAAAATCACTCCCGACAGTTACTTTGAAAACTCTATTAGTTTGGCTTCATACGAGACAAAACGGATTACGGAGTCAATTGGCAAGCCAGTTGATAAGGAAGAATGGGCAGGATATCCGGCGGTAATAAATGCTTACTTCGAGCAAAACAACAATAGAATCATCATACCTGCAGGCGTTCTTCAACCACCAATCTACAACAGAAACTTCCCAAAAGCGTTGAACTACGGCGGAATAGGTATCTTTGTGGGGCACGAGTTGACGCATGGTTTCGATGACACGGGCAGGAACTTTGACATGAGAGGTGATATGAAGCAGTGGTGGACCGAAGACTCCATCGCCGCATTCAAGGAACGTAGCGAATGTTTTATTAATCAATACAGCGAGTACTCAATGCATGGCAAAAATATAAATGGAGCAATTTCGAAAGGTGAGAATATTGCTGATAATGGTGGAGTTCGACAGGCATATCAAGCATATGATAAGTGGTTAATAGCGAATCCAGACGAAGTGGAAAGTGAATATCTGCCAGGGCTCAACATAACCGGGAAAAAGTTATTCTATTTGGGATTTGCGCAGGTGTGGTGCGGTACGATTCGACCTGAAGCAATTGACAATAAATTAGAAACCGATGCACATAGCCCAGGTAAATACCGAGTACTAGGAACTTTGCGGAACTTTAATGAGTTTGCAAAGGAATTTGAATGTCCTGTGGGCACCGCTATGAATCCTAAGATCAAATGTAAGTTGTGGTGAAAATATTCTAAATTTTATAATTTATAATGTAATTTATGTAAATAAAATTATACTTTAAAAATATTTGAGTGCATTCAAACTTTGATTTCGCAAATCCCAATAGCGCTTTGATGCAAATATATTAAGCAGAACGCAAAGTTGCGCCAATAGCTAAATATGCACAGTTTGCTGCGTTGTTTTAATAAATTTTGGTGTCCAGCATCTGTTCATCTAAACATTAAAAAAAAAACAATTGGGCATGCAACGGCTGATGAGCTAAGAAATATAAGTTGTATTTTAGAATTCAGGGAAGAACCTCTTTAATCTTCCTAATAGCTCCACAACATCGAAGCCTATAGATGTTTCTGGAGAGTTTCCATTAGCCCCGTCAACTCTAGATGAAGTTTGCTCCATCACCAAAGCCCAAAAGGATAATAATCGATGAGATTCCAGTAGATATCATCAAATATGTTAGCAGCGGCCTCCAAAAAAGCCATCCACAAAGTACATTTGGGAACAAAACCGAATGCTGAGTGAGTGAAGACCATCAATTATACTCCCTATTCCTAAAAAATCCCCGTTGGCAGCACCAGTCGGAAAGGTAAATTTCTCGTATGCAGCGTAAGGTTTTGAAAAAGAATTTGGCTTGCCTACTACTAGACTACTTACTACAATTTCTGTAGCACCGCATGGGTATTTATTAACATAAAAAGAATCTGCCGACGTTCGTATTTAGAGACCCTTTATAGAAGCACAAATATTTTGCTAATTAAATTAAGTTGCCCACGTCTGGATCACATATTGAAAATCGGCGGATAATAAATGGTTATAAACATAAAAATAAAGGTTTCGCCCGTCTCACATTTGTTCTTTACTATTTCACAGTCTTTACCACACAAAGGTGATAACTTGTCGGCTTAAATAGCTCGAATAGTTAATTTCAAAAGTTTCCATAAAAGTTTAATCAGCACTTGCGTTGCCGTTAATATATACATTTTCAATTCTGTTCCGAACCATCAGGGGCCATCATTTAAAATTTTTATTGAAAACGGCTGCTAAAAATATTAAGCTGTAAATTTTCGCCTTTTTTTTGTCATCCGATTTGCATAATTAAATTAAACTAATTTGCCTTAATAACTTATAATTTCAAGTTTCATCGGAATCTGTTGAGAAACTTGGCTGCTAGAGGGCTACAGAAATAAAAAAAAAATTTCAATTATGGGGAGACCCCCCTTAAACACCTTAAAATATTTTCCTGCACTGCAAATTTCAAGAGGCACCACTTTGGACCTACGTAGAAAATTTCCTCGTTGTAGCTCAAGTGGTCTGCGAGAAAACTTGTTGTGACGCACGAACAAACGGGCGGACGGACAGACAGACAAGTTGTATTTTATAATTTTTTAGGGTATTGTTAAAAATATTTTACAATATCTTAAAAATGTCTGCTTTATAAATACTTCCAAGTTAAGTCATTTAAAACTTTTCCATGAAAAATATTCATTATTAATAACTTACTACTAAAATAGCGAATTGCGCTTGCCTTCTGACCTTTGAGGGCCACCATTTTGAATGCATCCATTTGTTATTGGATTATTTTAAATCTTTGTGTGCTAGAACCTCATCAATCAATGTACCAAATCTCGTTCAAATCGGAGTTTCACTCTTGACAGGGCAAAAGTATTCAATTTTTAGTGCATAATACAAGAACTTAGTACAGACATCCATAATCTCAAGTTTAATCAAAATCCGTTGGAAAATATGACTGCTAGAGGGACACAAAAAACCTGAAAAAATGCATAAGTAAACCGCCGCCATTTTGAAATTTGCACATGCATGATCACCAAAATATTAAAGTCTCTAGATGTGGACAATTTCTATCTTAAAACCAAGCTTCATATACGTCGGTTCAAAATTGCGAATTTTAGAAGCCTTTGAAGTTTTGGGCTTCAACTGGCCGACATTTTGTTTTTTGCGACCTGACCTCGAGTTTTTTACACAATTCTTTAGATACTTATAGTTTTTATCAAACTACTGAATTTCATGAACATCTGTTGAAAGCTTTGGTCACAACTACAACAACAAAATTTTGTACGTTTTTCGACCTTTGAGCGGCCACCATTTTGTTTCAGCCGTACCGACTTTGGATTTTTTATTTTGACATTCATCACATACATTAGTGAGCCTTTATACCAAATTCATCCAAATCGGAGCTATATTTTGGTCAGAACAGAAATCACGATTTTTCGTCTGAAATGGCCGCCATTTTGTTTTCGCCTAAACGATGTAGCTGGTTCACGAACTTAACCGAGATATTAACTAAATACACCTTTCCTGAAAATTTGGTGAAAATCGGAGCAAAATTGCAACCTCTACCGTGGTCACAAATTTCGTTATATTCTATATATATATATATATATATATATATATATATATATATATATATATATATATATATATATATATATATATATATTGGTAAATCTAAAAAGTATTGAGCCTTTTTGTCATTTTTAGATCGAATATTTCTTTTATTTAAGTACATATTCTCGCTTATTATCTATGACCTTTGCCATTTTTTGGGTAGAGCCATTATTTGATCTGCGTAGAACTGTTGTGGTTTATAGGGGAAAAACTTGGCCAAATGATTTTCATAGTCCCTTTTTGGAGTGAATTTCTTTTCATCAAGGAAGTTTCGCAGAGACCGATATAAATGGTTGTCTGATGGTGCAAACTCTGTTAATTTTTGCCGGTTCATCAAAGATGTGTATGGTCTGGTATTGTCATGATGGAAGACACCACCCTTTCTTTTGATCATTCTGCCCGGTTTTTTTGAATTGCTTGTTGAACTCTGGTTAATTGCTAACAGTACAGAGCCACATAAGTGTTTGGCCAGGTTCTAACACCTCATGATAAACAATTCCCTTCCAATCCGACCATACACACAGCCTAACCTTATTTGGTGTCAATCCAGGCTTTGAAGTCGTTTGTGATAATTCGCGTTTTTTGACCAAGATTTTTTCGAACGAAATTCTCGTATCTTACCCATTTTTCATCATCCGTAATGATTTGCTTCAAATATGGCTCGATTTCGTTGCGTTTTATTAGCATTTCACAAATGGAAATTCGGTCGATCAAATTTTTTTGTGTTAATTCATGCAGCACCCAAACGACGAGCATCTTTGTGTATCCAGGCTTACGTAAATGGTTCAAAACTGTCGGTCTTCTTCAATTTTTTGTAAGATTTCATCGACTTTATCAGTGATTGGTCGACCTGAGCGAGGTGGATGTTTGACATCAAAATTTACAGAACGAAAGCGAACGAACCATCTCTTGGCTATGGCTTTTGATAAAGTATCTTGACCGTAGACAGCACAAATTTTTTCATGAGCCTGCGATGCATTCTCACCTTGATCATAGTGATGTTGTAAAATATAACGAGTTTTTTCAGAAATTTCACTCATTTTTAAATAAATACAACTTTTGTCACGAATGACGAAATACAAAACTGTCCATATGAAAATTGTAGACTGGAATGTCACCTAACAAACGCATGCTAGTTTGACTCAATATGATTAGTATTGCCCGATATATGAAAACGAAACCATCTAGTGACAAAAAGGCTCAATACTTTTTAGACTATCCAATATATATAAGAGACGATCCCAAGCCTGTTTGAGAAAGGAGGAGGCAACCCCTTGTTTCCCCAACCCATAGCTTCCATGAATCCTCATCCAAACCCCCCCCCCCAATTAAATGGTAGTAAATGCTCTCGGGGTGTACATTGGGTTTACTGGTTCCCCAATAATGTAACATTAAATGTCGAGAAATGCTCATAACTGTAAATACATCTACAGCTCTGCTACTAAATCCTACTTACACCTCCGTTGTGAGGACGTAAGAGAGTGTAATGATTTTCTTTAATGCCCATGTAGGACACGGGTGCCGATGGTCTGGCATAAGTGTCAGCGAGCTATAAACAACACCGAGCTCAGCTAACTAGCTTCGCTTAACGACCGCGTACGCGTGCTTGACGACTAGCATTTGCGGGATCATATGAGGCGGATTCTTGTCGAGCCACGAAGCTACACTACACAAAACTTATCACGCGTACTCTACTCTACAAGACGCACCGATCAATTTTTATTGTCTTTAGAAAAGTTCTATTAGGCGTCAATTAAGCTACTCTACAGTAATTCAATATTTATTTGCCTCGTTAAAGTTAGCGGACACGGAGGCTTGAGACAAACGCATACATTACACAAAAAGCAACCGTTACTTTCACAGAAGAAGGTCGTTGTATTACAAGGGGAATGTCAAACGTAAAGATGTTAAAGTGGCTGAAGTGAACCACTCATCTCTGCCTAAAGGATGGAAACTTGACGGATGCAGTTTACTTTACACTAGTAAAACAACAAACTAAGCAGTTTCGACGGGGTGACCTCCTTATCTCTTCAGGAGCAGCCACTCCTGATCACCATGGGGCTGCTCGACTGCTTATGTTTATTACACGGGTGAAGGCGAATCTTCCGCGCCTGATAACGGAATTGACGGAATAACCATGCCGCCGGAATGGAGGTTGGGCGACGGGCTAACTCCCCGTCCCTGGAAAATCTTTAATTGTTTCGAAACCTGCAGATATGCCTCGGAATGGATTGGACTAACGGCAACGACCTCGCAAACGAAAAAAGGAATATGGCATTTGATCCTGGAATGTCAGATCACTCAATTACCCTGGCGTTGTTAAGGACCTTTTACAACAAGCCAGTCAATATCAATTAAAAATACTGGCAGTCCAGGAAATGAATTGGACTGGAAACAACATTCAAGACATGAGATCGCACACAATATTTAAAAGTGGGGAGCCTACTGGAAAACGAGAATTCGGAGTGGCCTTCATTGTGGGTAGGGAGTTCAAATCGCACGTTATTGATTTTAAGGCAGTCAATGAACGGTTTTGTGTGATCCGTATAAAAGCGAAATTCTTCAAAATCTGGCTGATTAATGTTCGCGCCCCGACCGAAAAAAAAGACGAAGAAACGAAGGAAACGTTCTACAATCACTTAGAAAGACTGGTCAACTCATTGCCCACAAACGACACAAAAATTATTCTGGATGAATTTAACGCTAAGGTTGGCAATGAGCTATCTCATCGGGGAACGACTGGAGGATATAGCCTCCACGATGACACAAATGACAACGGCCAGCGCCTGATTGACTTTGCATGTAGCAGAAATCTAGTCATACGTCCGCCTTGCTTCTCACATCGACGCATTCATAAAATGACCAGTGTATCACCGGATGGCAAAACACAAAACCAGATCGATCATGTTCTGATCCGACAACGTTGCGCATACATGTAGCCACAAAAGAATTTCATAAGTAATTTAAAAAGCTATCGGAGCCATCCGAAAACGAGATCGATATCCATACGATGCAATTAAAGCTCATGTAGAGCAAAAAATAATCGTATAGATTTACATTAAATTGATGTGAAAAGGGTGAAATGATCCATTTAAAGTTTAGCTAAGACAAGTATTAATTGTAAATTTCAAAAATAATCAACTAAATTTACAATTAAAATTTGAACTCAGCAACCCCTTTATAATGCAGCTTATTCACAAACTGTATTGTCCCGCAATGCAAACAACATTGGATGGATGAGTGGGCTCTTCAAGAAACCTCGTTGCGACAAGAGCCGTTCTGTGGCTTGGACGAATTCAGGAGTCTGTTGCGGATCGCCACACAGAGCGCACGTCGCGAGAACGGCGCCACAAGCGGAAATGAGCTGAAATTTGGATTTTTGAGATCGTTTTCGGAGTCAAAAGGTTGATATTTGTCGGCGCGGAAGTGAAAATCACATCTCGTAGGCTGATAAGAACATAGTACTGGCGGTTTGTGAGTGATTTACGAAGGGATGAGTCGATGCAATTCTCCTGTGGTGGATGTCTCGGAAGAAGCCAACACAAGAAAGCCTTTACTTTGTGTGGCGAACGCGAAGTTTATTAGAGTTGCGGGTGGATCGTAATGGTGAAAAAAGCCGTGCGATGGCAGTGAATTTGAACGGAAAACAGAGAAATTAGCAGTCCTGAGATCGGACGGCGAGGTGTTAAAAGCGCCGATCATACGGAAAAGTATGTCAGAAAACAGGGGGTAGGAACGATGACTATGAAAGGGCCTCTACGGTGAATTTTTCTGCATGACAATTTGGAATAGTAAGAAAATTTTCACGTGGATAAATTCTGGGTGTGATTGGGTTTCAAGTACGGAAAAGCTGTCGACAGGATTAATGCGGAAAACGTAGAAGATAGAGAATGTGATTTTCCGCCGTTGACCATCGCGGGTATTTGGCGGTGTAGAGTAGTTGGGCAGACAGCCGCGTGCGACGTTCCCATTCTCTGTAGTTAGTTCAGCTAGCGTCAGGCTGGGTGCTCGGGACACTTAAGAGAAAATAATTACCCAGCAGCGGCGCTGCCTGTCGTGTGTTTCGTATAGTTTTTGGAAGATTTGGGAGTGGATTTAAAATCTAATTGTGTAAATTGTTAATAATGAAATTGAAATAGCAAGTAGCACCATTTTATGCACGGATAATTTGAACTCAGGTGTATCAATTCAGGAGAAACAAAAAGTTCTGAAAGATTTCCCATCATATGAGCTATTACTCCAGTTTCGAGCGAGAGAACAAATCAACGAATCCTTCATTTTATTATCAAAAAGATGTAATTGTTGTCAACTTAACTTTCCAAAGGAAGACAACTATGCAGCACACATTGAATACCATTCTCAAGAAACGGACTTTGAATATCGGAATAGCCAAAGTGAAGTGTTGCCACGACAATTCATCATTTCATACAGACTTTGTGAGAATTCTCATTTATTGTTTTCTATCAAATCATTGCAACAATGTAATATTATGGTAGAAAAAGTAAAAGTATTTCAGCCGGGATCGATACAATATTTGGAGGAAGCTCTTGTTCCGTATTTTTTTATCACCCGATGGATCTACTTTCTACGTGAATGGTCATACATTTCAAATTGCCTATGAACAGCCGTTGTTAGTGCAAATGACCTCAAGGGATGTCGCTATGTAGAGGAACATCATTTTTTGGAATTATCGTACCCCTGATGGGAACGAGATTTTTTTATGACTAGTGATGGCATCAGCGGAGTGTCCATACTCCAAAGAGCTCATTTATCTCCACTTATTCAAAGGAAAAAGCCAAACCAACGAATCGGCTACATGCAATCAGCTCTGCTAATGCTTTTTCTAAATCTATCAATAGCGAAAATACTTAAAGATAAAGTTCCATTAAAATATATTTCAAATTTTTTATAAAAAACGAGAAATTTTCACATTTCGGAAATTAATTAAATGTATATCTTATAAATATTTCTTATATAAAGTCAAAGTTTAATTTATATATTTAGTATGCATGCCATTATGTTAATAGTTACGAAAGCATTTACCACTCGTCGACATCATTATGAATGGCTCACATCATCTACGAGCACTCATCGAGGATGTTGGGTAAGTACCCTTTTCTTTTCCTCTTAATTACTGTTGTAACCGATCCAATTTTTTTTGAAAATTTGCATGGATTAGATTACTTACTGCCTGCCACTTATGTATTTTTTTGAAACATATTCATCCAGTTACTGTATATTAAATCATTTATTGGACGGACTAGATTGATTACTGCTGGAAGCTTATTTATTTCTGTAGCGTATTTATCCAATTTATTGTATGTCAAATCATTTATTGGGATGGAATAGATTATTTACTGGCAGAAATTTATAATTCTTTGAAACATATACATTAATTTTCTTATAAATACATTAAAAAAGAATTAACTGGGGAAAATTATAAATAAAAAGAAGAATGCCTAATTGAACAACCAAGTTCAGTCTTTCCACTTGAATCCTGAACGCAAATGGGACCCGACACATTGGCTGGCCATCGGGTGAGCTGACCCCTTATTATGACGTTACAGTTGCTCTTGCAAGGCAGAGTGGCCTTCCGCTCGCGTGCTCAATTTTACCTATAGTATTATGTGATTCCATCACATAAGACTATAACATAAATTTGCCACGTTGATGTTTTCCATTTGAGGGAAAAGCTTATTCAAAAAACATCTGGCCACGTCTACGATGGATCTTGATTGCATGGGGGCACCGCTTCCACCTAGATGCCCCACTCTTATTTAGGGGCCACAAGTATCGTTGGTAAAGACGAAATACTCTCATTTTTTTTCCATCAGGCCCATTTTGTTGTTAGCTTTAGCAACTTCAACCCTTGGTATGTTAGGTTACCTCGGCCTCAACATGTGTCGACCCGCATGTTATCTGTAAATTCGTCAATGCGAAATTTTTTTGTAGTGGGCCCTTGCGCTTGAGAAAAGAACCCGTCCCAGGACACCGCAAGGCTAGCCTGCTAGCGCATTCACACGTTCTCAGACAAGAGCAATCTTGGCAAATATCACCATTCTGTTTCGCCGAGGCAGTAGACCATCGCTGCAGTCCTTTACGGGCAGTTATATCTGCACTATTCACTTCAGCTCATCAGTGAAAACAAACTGGAATGGTAGCTGATGCGTTATAAAGTATTGAGAGAAGTAATATGAAAAGCAGAAAGGCAAGTATTGATACTTAAAGATGTTTGATAAAATCATAGGACAACTCTGGCGACACGTGGGGCTCTAGAGCCTATCTGAGAAAGGTTTCACCTAGATCATCAAATTGATCAACTGAGAAATGCCTGAAATACTTAAAAATACAATCAAAGTTTAAGGAATTGAGCTCATTGCATAGTCCCATTAGTTACATGCAAATACTTAGAAACATTAAAGAGAAGACAATTAAATTTTAAGTTATAAATTTCGGTTTTTGAAGTTCAACAACTTTTAATCTGTTATTTGCTACTTTATCCTTGTTGTGCTTATCTTTGCCAATTTTGAGTTACCAATGTTGCAGCAATCTGGATTGCAGTAAAACAAATATCTAAATCAAACTGGGCCAATTAAGAATGTCTCTTCTTTTCCATGAAGCTCCAAATTTGATTCGCCAGACTTAACATGATGGTAATATGCTAAGTGCTCGAAATTTTAGTTGGTGCCTGTCGTAACTGAAGTGCGTTCTTAAGTCGAATGTTATGCCGATACTCGCATGATTCTTCCGGTTCGATTGTGCATCTTACCTACGCTTGCGCTAGTCTTCGCTTTGGCGGAATTACAAGGGAGGAGCTAGAAGATTTAAATCCGAAAGGATGGAATTATTTGAGCGGACGATCTGAAAGTATTAAAATTCTCAGCAAAGGGTAGATAGCTGGAATTATGTTTATGAAGAGATTAATATCTAGTAGTAAGATTAGAATAGACCGCCAGAAGTAAGGAAGAAGAGATAGTAACTAATCTTTTCTAATTTACGGAATATGATTGGTTGTCAAAAATGATGCACAAAAGGAGGCAAGAGATTTTGACGCAACGAAGTTTCGCTGTTTACTTGTAATTGTCAATTTCATCATATTGTAATTTTTTAGAAAATGTTAGGTGAACTAAATAGCGCGTTGCTCTTCTCTGTACCTGTGCCAAGTGTTTTTTGTATACCTCCTTACTGAGAGCGTCGCCCCATATTTCTGCTCCGTTGGATTCCCCTACATTGGCCATAAGTTGACTCAGAGCCGATACTATTGAAGCAGCCTACGCAGCCGTTGCCCTGATTTGCTCAGAGAAACTCATCTTTGACCCAATCAGTAGCCCCAGGTACTTCACCGCTGCCTTCGATTCGATTATTATGTTTCCAATAATAATCATCCTCGCTTTAGGGATCTTCTTTTTTGTCAAGATGACCATTTCGGTTTTCTCCAGTGCTAAGCTGAACCCGCGAGCTATCATCCAGTCTCTCACTCGGTGCATTAGCATATCTAGCCTAAGTTGCGCTTATTCAACGGTGCGGAGCCGCAACATCATCCGCATAGCCGATCAAGTGTGACTCATCTGGCATCTCCAGTCTCATTAGCCCGTCATAAGACACGTTCCACAAGCCTGGACCAAGGGTAGATCCTTGGGCAACACCCGATGTAACTTCCATCCTTCGTTGGCCCTGTATCGTATCGTAAAGCAGACTTCAGTCCTTCAGGTAGTCCCTCAAAAACCGCACTAGATATTCTAGAATTTGAAAAGGGTTTTCCAGCGTATCCAGAATATCCACCCACCTAGGAGAGTTGAAGGTGTTCTGGACGTTGAGTGTCACCGACATGATGATCTGTCGCTTGGTGCGGCTATATGCCTTTGCCTATCGCACCACCCTCACCACCTCTGCAATCGCATCAATGGTGAAGCCTGCTGCTATAAAGCCGTACTGCCAAGGAAATAGGCCCCAGCAGCACGAACCGCGGAAGTGAATCTTCCTTTGATGAGTTTCTCTAGCACTTGCCCAGCCGTGTCTAGAATGCATAACGGGTGGTATTACACGGAAAGCTGGGATTTCCCTTCCCCTTGCTGATCAGCACGAGCCTCGTCACTTTCCATCCTACCGGCAAAACCCCGTCCCGTAGGCCAGCATTGAATGCGCTGAGCAGCAAGTCAGGACAATGGTGATAGACAAGTTGCAACACCTTAGCTGGAATACCATCTGGATCTCGAGCCTTCCTCGCTCTCAGTAAAAGGACTGCCTCTTCCAACTCCGGCTGTGTGAAGAGTGGACTCTCGACTGTTATTTCACCATGGACAGCTTAACACGGACGGTATTGGCGGGAAAGAGTGCCCACACTATTTTGTCCATCTTTTCCGAATCATGTATGCAAGGCGTCCGTAGGGCACCAAGCTTCCGCATAACTAGCTTGCAGCCAAGGTCCCACGGATCCTTGTTCACATTGTCCACTAGATCTTGCCAGCAGTGAGCCTTGCTGTTGTTAATCAGTTTGCGAAGGTATTTCCTGGCCAACTTATACGCTACTACCAAGTCGCATACTTCGTCATGGTTCCGTGTCCGTTGAGCCTCACGCCGAAGTTTTTGACACTCTCTTCGCTTTGCAGCGGTTTCAGTCGACCACCAGTACATTAGGGGCTTGCATTGCCGGGGTTTTGGACGAGGCATAGAAGCATTGCAAGCAGTCGTTCTGATGCTCATAGTTGAGTTCACCACTTCTTGAGCTGTCAGTTTTTCCATCCCCTGCCAATCTCCCTGTAGCGGAGCACCTGATGTGAGCACCTCGACGAACCTCTCGACGTCCATCCTTCTGATGTTCCACCCAATTGTAGACAATCAGGAGCACGAACATCAGGAGATAACATCGCTTATCTCAAGCAGAATGCATTGATGATCACTGGGGCTGAGTAGTCCTCTAATACTCTCCAATTGTGTATCCTCCATACTAAGGACTCCGAGGTGAATGTCACGTCCAGTATGGTTCCTTCACAGCCAATACGGTGGAAAGTTGGCATATTTCCGTCCGAGTACCGTCCTGGACGCCGTTTCTAAGATTCGTTTTCCCCACGGATCTGTTTGAGGCATGCCCCATTCGATTGCTTTAGCGTTGAAGTCACCTCCAACGAGTACGTTCCCGTCTGCGTTCGAGACAGTGCCCTCCAAAGCATTAAGCTTGGCTGGGAAAGAATATATCGATTCGTTCGGCGTTAGGTACACACTAAAGAAAGTGGTCTCTGAGCACCAAATCCACACGAAACCATCCCCCTTCCACAACCCTCCGCCTAGAAATCACTGTTCCGAACCCAGACGGTGGCAGTACCAGTTTTATCAAGATATCATGCTGCAGAACTTTTATCATGGTGTTGCTCACTCAGCAGCATCAAACCAGCTTTCATGTCGTTCGCAAACTGCTCAAGCAGATTTTGGGCGATTGAGCTACGTGAAGGGTGCGGGTCATCGAAGTTCTGATTTTGCCTTGGCTAGGGCTTCCTGGAAAACCCGACATTTCCTTGATCCCAAGATATGTCCAAGATCCGGTCTTGGATCAGCATCCTTGCACAGAATACAGTGTGCCTCTTTTATACATTCTTTTCTTTTATGTCCTATTTCACCGCATTTGTAACACAGGGAACTCCTATCGAGTTCTTTGCATACTTGTGCAGTGTGACCATAGCCAAGGCATTTGAAATATTGAAGAGGCGCTACTCTTCATCATCTTCTGCAGACAACCCAACCTATTCTTACTTCTCCCTTATTCAAAAATTGTTCGGCGTCCTTTTCGGTGAAGTCAATGATGGTCATGCGTTGTCCCTTATTGTTTTCTGGTGTCACCATCGCTTTGACCCTGCCCACACTAGCGAACTCCTTTTTGATGGCTTCTTCTTCTTCGGCCAGGTCCGTGACGCAGCCAATGTCTCTTATTTCGATCGTTGCCATCGGCTCAAGCGAGGCCTATAGTTGCGCTTTTGACGAGAACTTTCTTTACTGCGTCGGAGAATACTTCTTTTTTGTTGGCCTCTGCTCCAAATTCGACCAGTATGTGGCACAATTGCGTTGGGCATACTGCTTTCATGCCAGTGTTTGTGTACTCGGGCCTTACATTTGCCCTGGTATCCCGCAGCACTTTTGCGTAGAATCGGCCATATTGGGGCTTTACGAGCAATGCCTCCTACCGGGGTCTTTGTAGGGGCTTCCCTCTCTCCTGTTTTGCATCACGTCTTTTTTTTGCTGGGTGTCCATGCGAACTTAATTTTCTGGCACTTTTTGAAGTAGTTTCTTTGCGGCTTTTCTTGTTCCTTTTGTCCACACTGTCTGGAATTCCTGATCTTGTGTTTTACACCCACCAAGTGCCTCTTCCTTCTTTCTTCTATTCTAATCGTCTTCTATTATGCTAGACGCTACTCTTTTATTTATGTTTGATGGGGGTGACGGATGTTTGAACGGTAATAAAATGGGAAGTTTGGCGTTGAACGTGATCTTGGCAGACTCTAACCTCCCGCCGACACGTATTACGCCCTCTGGATCCAGGAATGGCGCCGATTCCACCAACAGACTGTGCTTCGAGACGGTCTTGTCCGTTTCGTCTTCAAGTCGCAAGGGCCCCCACTCCGATACTCGGAAGGCTAAACTGATTCTGCCCTGGATAAAAATGGTGGTCCTTGCAACCACATACTACAGTGACTCAATTCAGCCATCGCCATCCCACGTGACAGGATGTCAGCTGGGTTGTCTTCATTTCTCTCCAAAAATAATCGGTTAACATCCGTCCATAGCGGTCAGAATCGACTGTAATGGCTCTTCTTTCATCGTTTTCAAAAAAATACGGGCCAATAGCACCACCAGACCATAATGTACACCAAACGGTCACTTTTTCCGGATGCAAAGGCCTTTCTGCGATCACGTGAGGATTTTGAGAGCCCCATATGCGGCAACTCTGTTTATTTACGTAACCACTGAGCGAAAAATGAGCCTCATCACTAAAGAAAACTTTGTTCGAAAAATCGTTATCAATGGCTTGTTGTTCAATCACCCAATTCGCATACATTCTGCGTTGTGTATGGTCTTGAGGCTTAAGTTTTTGAGTGAGTTGGATTTTGTACGGATGGAGATGCAAATCCAAATATAAAATTCGCCACGATGAGCCGTAAGACAAGCCCAAATGTTGAGCACTTCGATGAATCGATAAATTCGTGTCTTCCTCCACACTTTGAGCAACGACAGCGATATTTTCAGCAGAATGAAAGTTGCGATGATGCACAGGCCTTGCAATATCAATAACCGATCCAGTCTTTTCAAATTTTCTCACTGTGCTCGAAATTTTTTGCTGTGTAGTTCGATTATGTCGACCATAATCGGCTCGTAAAGCCCTAAATATTGATACAGCAGAATCACCATTTTTATAATAAAATTTAATAATTTTAATGCGTATTTAATTACTCAATGGAATCAAGCGCCTTTGACTTTGACGGCTAAAATCATTCACCTGCGAACCAACTCTCTTAGTTTATTGTTATATTAGTAGGCCCTACAGAATTATATTTACTCTATTCGCATGTACACCTAAGACAGCTAAAATAATGAATCATTCGATTATTTATTCACGATAGTTAAGGATATATGTTAGGAAAAAAAAGTTTATAAGAGTGAATAATATTTTTTTGATTTACTTAGGTTATTAAAACAAAATAATTATATTAAAGAGAACGAATAAAATAATTAGCTCCGATAATTAATGTTAATCGTTATATTGAATAGTATTACACGTTTCTATACATATGAACTAATAAATAAAAATTCGTAATTAAACAGATTGAAAAAGTAAATAGTACATACATTGGACTCAACATAATAAACACAAAATGGGCTTTTTCAGACGCAACGTGAATAGCAAGCGCGAAACAGGTTATATGGGCAAGAAGGGAGGGAGCCATAGAGGAAACTTGATGGTAAAAATACTCTAAAAATTTTCTATGGTGAATGAGCGTAATGCACATACACAAACGCATTTTGTTGATCATTTGGTCGGGGAAATTTTATACAAACGCCGGTTCAAGGTAAATTTCTCTTGTAAGTACTTGTATGATCCAATTAAAAAAAAAGTTTAGCTAATACAAGTACTTACAAGAGAAATTTACCTTGAATATAACTTGCAGATACAAAAACATATTGAGTTTGCATAAGTAGAAAAATTAAAATTAACTCCCTCACCTCTGTGCATGGTGGTCGCCATCACCGGTGTGTATCTAAGAGTGATGGCCTGAGGAGAATTAGTGCACACGTCGAAACCACCTTCTTCTAACATTTTTCTTCTCTAATAATTTTTCAGAAAAATTATTATTCAAAATATGCAACTCATTTATATGTAGCTGCAAACAATTCCATAAAAAGTAATTTAAAAAACTAAAGGAGTTTATCGAGCTTTTAAAAAATTCGATTTGCACTTCGGAAGTAATAGCACCTGTAATGATATTGAAAAAAAAATAAAAAATGAAATTTCCTTTTTAAGCGCTATTTGTTATTAAATTTACTATTCAGATACCGGTATTTCGAAGACAAATCATCTCCAAAAAAATCTAAGGTGATACGATCACACCATGGAGGAGAATATATCGGAGCTCGGCTCTCATGTATCACAAAAAAATGAAGTTGCAGAGGGGATAAACCACAGTCTGATTGAAATGGCGCGTTGTAGTTGCTGGATGCGATTTTGTCATATTTTTTTAGGCAGAGGCAGTCAATACGGTGAATCATTTGCAGAACCGTCTAATAACAAGGGTAGTAAGCCTGGAATATGCGGAAACCGGTGACGGAACATGTAGTGAATTAGGTATTTAAATATGTCCGTTCAGGACTGCAGTGATGGGCTGATGCCGCCGAGATTGGCCTTGTCTGGGGAAGCGTGAATGCACTGGCAGGCTAGCGTTGCGGTTTCGTGGGGTGGGTTCTTTTCCCCAGCACAAAGATCCACTACAAAAAATTTCGAGGTCAAAGAAATATTGACCGATGTCGAGAAGGAGGTAACGTACTAAGGGTTACGTTTGTACTTTTTTATGAACTTTTCACTCAAATGGGAAATACATGGCTACGTCTTCGTTTGGATCTTGATCCTGTCGGGAGGGTGCGAGGAGGCACCGCCACCATATGGATGCCCCACTCTTATTTGTGGGCCATAAGTCTCGCCGGTAACGACGAAGTCATCTTAAGACCGTCTGTTTTCCCCAGGTCCAGTTTTCCTTCTGAGTCAGCAACATTTTTTGACCCTTTTGTTTTTTTTTGTGGTAGGGAGGTGAATGCTATTTATGCACAGAGTGTGGGACTCCAATGCGCGACTGGACTACCCACTAAACACCTCCTCTGTCAAGCTGAGAACCCAGCCTGGAACCGTTTGACACATTACTTCGGGCCAGGTCTCGTTTTGTTTTGCCGTGGGGCGCCTTTCCTAGCGGAAGGAGAGAGGGGAAGAGCAAGTGCTAGAAGAGCGATCTTCCAGCCCCAGGGCTCCCGGCTGCTGTGAGTCCCTTTTATATTTTAGGACTGCCCGAGCATAATGTGCCACCTGGTTCCATTTGTCAACCGATTCGAGCATCACCGCAACTATATTATCCGTGGTGAGGTCTCCCGTCTCCCTGTAGAGTTTCCTTCGTAGGCTGACCCATTTTGAACACGCAAAAATGTGTGACAGGCATTGTCCTCCTCTCCTGGGCAAAACCGACAATCGGGGGACCGTGATTTACCGATCTTGTGCAGGTAAGACTGAAAACACCCATGCCCGCTCAAAAGCTGGGTCAGATAGAAGTCAGTCTCACCATGCCTTCGAATTAGCCACGGTCTCACATCCGGGATGAGGCGTGCCAATCGTTGAGCGAGCGCTGTCTCTCCTCGCGGAAAACTATCTCCCTCGCATCCTCGTTTTGGCACAGGTAAATAGCACGGCGCTCTCTAGCAAGGAGGGCGGCATGTATCACGCCTGCAATCTCTCACCGCCGAATCAGAGACTGTTGGATACGAAGATGCGATTCTCAGTGCTCTTCTTCTCTGTACCTGTGCCAAACGTTTTCGGTATACCTCCTTGCTGAGAGTGTCGCCCCATACCTCTGCTCCGTACAGTAGCACTGACCCTACAGCACTCATCAAGAGGCGTTTTCTTGATGAGCTGGGTCCCCCTACGTTGGTCAACTCAGAGCCGATATTCCCAAAGCAGCCTCCTCAGCGGTTGCCCTGTTTTGCTCAGAGAAACTCATCTTTGAGTCGATCAGTAGCCCCAGGTACTTCACCGCTGGCTTCAATTCGATTCGTAAGTCACCAATACTGATCATCATTACTCTAGGGATTCTCTTTTTTGTCAAGATAACCACTTCGGTTTTCTCCAGTGCTAAACTGAGCCCGCGAGCAGTCATCCAGTCCTTCACTCGGCGCATTAGCATACCTAGCCTAAGTTGCGCTTGTTCAACGGTGCGTCCAGCGACCAGCGCCGCAACATCATCCGCATAGCCTACCAAGCGCGACTCATCTGGCATCTCAAGTCTCAGTAGCCTGTCGTGAGACACGTTCCACAGGTCCGGACCAAGGATAGATCCCTGGGCAACACCCGATGTAATTTCCATCCTTCGTTGGCCCTGTGTCGTGTCGTAGAGCAGGCTTCGGTCCTTTAGATAGTCCCTCAAAAGCCGCATTAGATATTCTGGAACTTGAAAAGAGTTTTCCACCCATCTAGCGAAGTTGAAGGCATTCCTGACGTCGAGTGCCACCAACAGGACGATCCGTCGCTTGGTGCGACTAACCTCAACTTTTTAATTCATTCGTAAGAACTTCCCAACAAATATTCACTAAAACGTGATGTTAATCCACTTCACACGGCACCGAATCAAATGCCCGCAAAACTTATCGAATTGCAAAAGCGTCCCATCGAACAAATTTTCGCCAATTCGTCCGTGGTTCTTCACGATCTCCCGTCCTAAGCAAATGTAATTTCCCTTGGGAGCACTATTCCGCAGGGGGATGGTAATGCATTGGAGTTAAAAGTATGAATGGTTGGAAATTATTTTAATTTAAACTTTTAAATTTAATACCCGGTCTTTAAATGATTTTGACGGCCCTTTTACCAACACTTTTCATACCGAACGTATTTTACACCGCGGCCATGTGGTCATCTCTTTCTCGGGTAGCGGCTTTCAGTCGACTCCTCGATCCGTCCAAAACATGTCTTTCCCCCTTTCCGTGTTGCAACTGTAAATCGAATCAGCTGAGTTCGATTGCATTCGGTAATGAAATGCCGTTGGGATGCACTAAATCAGTGCTCCCATGTCCGTAATTTTAATTGTCAGATTTTAAATTTTTCAAGAAAAATTAACTGAAGTAAAGAAAAATGAAAAAGACTTTTAATGGTAAAAAAGTTAAATCTCATGAAGAATATAATTAAAGGGAAACGTTTACATTTAATATAAAGGAAAATCGATATAAAATTATATTTAATAATAATAATAAGAAAGAAAACTATTTTATAAATTACGATTATGAATGGAAGTGATTAAATATTTTTTCTAATTTTGCAATTAAAATTTCGAATAGGAGTTAGGAAGTTTTTCGAACAGTTTGCTTGTGTGACTGCTCATTACTACAAACATCTTCAAGTCTTTGAATTTGAATGCTTTGTATATTATTTTGCCAGCAGAAAAGCGGCCAAAGTTAGATGACACAGCAAAAGAGATAATTTTTCTTGGATATGATGAAAATTCCAAAGCATAAAGAGGTTATGATCAAGCCAGAAAGCGTTTGGTAATCAGTCGAGATGCTCGTTCCAATAATATCTATAGGAAAGCGACATCAAGTGCAGCAGCTATCGATGACTGTGTGACTGAAGATTATAAAGAACTAGATTCGGAAGACGATAAGAAAATAGATTCAGAAGGCGAATCTAATGCCTGTGCAGAAAACAATAAAGAAGTTAACAGTGAACCAACTCAGATACAAAAAATTTCACAGAGATCAAATAAAGGAGCTCCACCACAGTATCTGAATAATAAAATTAAGGATATGAGTAACGAAACTCACGAGCCAAGGAATTTATGAGAAGCGTTATCAAGTATGAAAAGGGATAAATGGCTCGAAGCAATGCACAGAGAAAAGGAATCGTTGGCTTGTAACGCCACATGGAGACTATGAGAACTTTCAGAAGGAAAGATCGTAGTAGGGTGCAAATGGATTTATAAACAAAAGCGAAACAAGAAACAAGACGAAAGTTGGTTATTATCAAACGTAAAGTATAAACAAGTAGTTGGCAGTTTACTGTATATTTCAGTCAATACTCATCCGGATATATCAGCAATTGTATTTATTTTGGCACAAAAGATCTAAGCACTAAATCAGAGGAACTGGGCGAATTAAAGTCCATCGCTCGATATCGTAAAGCAGCAGTGGATTTAAAATTGACATTGGGATTGAACAGCGATAAATGATCTTCTTGGTTACGCGGATGCTAATTGGGCTGAGTGAAGGAGTGATAAGAGATCGAATAGCGGATACATGTTCATAATGGTTGGCGGAACTATCAGCTGGACATGTAAAAGACAGAGTTGCGTTGCCTTATCATCGACAGAGGCAGAGTATATTGCCCTATCAAAAGCATGTAAGGATGTCAATAAACCAACGATAATCTATGAAGATAACCAAAGTTGTATCAGGTTAGCAGGCGAAGAGGAGTTGTCCAACAGGACAAAGCACATAGATACTCGTATACGTTGTCACTTTGTATGAGAATACATCAAGCGAAGAGAAGTTTACTGTGAATATTGTCCATCGGAAATGATGGGCAGATATGATGACCAAACCCCTACCAGCATCAAGATTTTTATAGCTACGAAAAAGATTGAGAATCATTTAATTGAGGAGGAGTGTTGGAGTATGAAATGAAATGATTCCTTAACTCAGTCACAGTTCGATGCTCAAGAAGAGCACACCATTTTGATTTTGCTTACCACTAATTAGAATTCAAATAAAGTATTCATTTAAGAATAATTCATAACTACATTTTGTCTTAATTTGGTGATTAACTAAGTGATAAGCCCAACAACTGATATAGGGAAAATTCATTTAAACTGGGAGTTTATCTTGGTATTGATACTAGGTTTATACTTAGTTTCAGAACCTGGTATACAAAGTTTTATGTAGTATACTAGGTTCGCAAACCACATATCTGTGTAGGCTTTTACCCAGTATACTGATGTCAGGTTTCATTCTATGCCACAGGCTTTTATGTGGAATGGTAATGCGTTAGGGGGAAATTAATTTGGCGGAAAATAAAATTCGACTTTTGTTTGATTCGAAATTTAGTTTGCTCGAGTTCAAATATTTACACGTGACACCTCCGCAAAAATTACATGTGTAGTTACTACAAAATAAGAGAAAAGTCATGGAGGTAGTACATGACGAGCACAACATCAAACATCTTCCAAGTCAAAATTCACTCAACTTTGTTAATAAAAGTATGACTTATAAACTTTATATTTTCCCTACTAAAGTCATGTAGGTACCCTTAAATACAATAATTTATTTGGGTAGTCCTACAAAGATCATCATGCTCTGTGCTTCACAAGGAGCACTATTGTGTTCTCCGTTGAAGTCCATTTCAAAACCGTACAAAACCTCGAGCTTTCGTCAACACCTCTTCAATTCTTCATATAGCGCCAGATAAATTTGCACATACTCGTATGGTCACCTTTGGACTAGTAAGCGCTCTTGCCTTATGGCTTTCACCTTATGCCACCTTTGATTGCAACCAATAGTTAAGCTATCTTTTCTAACATCTTCCCTCAAATCGAATAGTGTTGTTCTCTAATATTTTTTCAGACATGGTTGAGGGGCGCAAAATTGAAGCAATTTATCTTAGCTTTAATCAGGTCAATTCCGTTATTTTGTTATATAAACTTTATTAATTTCAAACCACTTGTTTTTTGCTCCATGGTCTAAACTCAAACCTTTAAATTTTAAAGACCTTTCTAAAACTTCTCCGAAATGCCTGAATTATTTTCTGCGGATAATCCGAATACACCGTTTGTGATAACGTTCAGAAATAACTTTCTCAAAAAAATGTAGTTTCCTTAACTGATTACTTCCGTAGCAATACAAACTTACTAGAATTGGTACTACAGTAGCCCTTGGTGAAACTTCATTTAAATGGAAACTACGATAGAGTTTTCTGGAGTGCCATTACGCTTTGGGTTTGAATAAACATAATTGAAAAACAAATACGTAAAGAAAACACACGTAGTCTAGTGGTTAGAGAACTCACTGCGCAAACTGAAGGTCTCTAGTTCAATCCCGTTGGTTACAACGAGATTTGTGTCGTAATTCTTCGGACGAACTATAAGCCCGTTCTAATCAGAACGCATCGCAATTGTGTGGATGGACACACGGCTAAAGCGTGGTACTGACCATATCACCTTGTCGATTGCCAATACATTCGATCAAGATAATGAGATACTCTAACTATCTCTAAACGAAGGCCCGAAAGGGGCTGCAGTACTAAAGTAAAAAAAAGTTAACAGTGCGTTCCACTTTCGAAAATTTTTGTCTCATGATCTAATTTTTCATGTACATTGCGAGGGGGGATTCAGTCCATTTTGGTCAGAAATTTCTTCTTGAATTCGGATTCTTCTATGTTCCAAAAAATATCCATAGCATGCCAAAAATGATCCACTTACTATTCTTAATATCCCGCTACTTGCCTCTCAAAGAACTGTAATAAGCACCCCAGAGAAAGAACAATAGGAAAATTTCAAGTCGGCAATGTTACTTTATCAGCCCAAGACCACGCTGAGCCGTGATGACATCGGCACCATCATCGGTGATGAAAACAGAATTAAGGAAAGACGGGCATCATATTTCAAGAACCTCCTTAATACTTCGCACAGCTCCAGAACATCGGAGCCTATAGATATTCTCGGTGAGCTTCCATTGGCCCCACCAACTCTGGAAGAAGTGTATTCACCATCAAAGCCCAAAAGAATAATAAAGCAGCTATGTTCAGAAAGCCATCCATAACTTCGTCTAGCACATTTGGCAACAAGAACATATGCCGAAAGAGTGGAGCCAATCAATTATACTCTCTATCCACAAAAAAGGTGACAGGTTACAGAGCGAAAACTATAGAGACATATCACTACTTTGTATGGTGTGCAAAATATTTTCGAAAATCCATAGAAAATAAAATCAGATCATACGCCAACAGTATTATTGGAAAGTATCAAGGTGGAGAAATGCTGGGAGTTCACCATAGACGCATACCAAATATTCGTTGGCTTAACCAAGCATACGATAGTGTTGATCGTAACGTACTGTACCAAATAATGCATTGTTTTGGTATTCCAGCCAAATGAGTCCTTCTGAAAAAAGTGATAATGACGTCGACAATCTCAATGACCAACTCACTTACGCCTTTGACACAAATATCGGACTAAAGTAGGGAGATGGGCTGGCCCCATTGCTATTCAGTTTGGCTTTGTAATATCTCATAAGAAAGCTACCTATCGAAACAAGAGGTACATTATTATACAAGTCAAGCCAAGTGGTAACCTATGCGGACAACATCAATATTTTGTCACGGTCATTAACAATCGGCAAAGAACTTTTCCTGAAACTCGACAGCGAAGTAAAACTAGTAGGGCTACAAATCAATGAGAATAAAGCAAAGCTTATGACGCTATCGAAGAAAAATATCTCAAATACCTAAAATGGCGAATACAGTATCGAAAATATTAGTGAATTTGTGTATTTAGGCGCCAAAATAACGAGAACCAGTAATGAAAGAGACGAAATGCGCCGAAGAATACAGCTCGCAAATGAAATATTTTATTCAGTTTTGACGATTTTAAAGACCAGCTGCATACACAGGAAAACAAAGTTTCAAGTATACAAATCTGTGATAAAACCCAAGCATCTACAAGCATACTGAACGCCTTCAAAAGAGTTGTATGACTTTTTTGATGAGCCGGAGGTCTTAACGGTAATAAGACTGCGGAAGACTGGTCATGTGAATCGTATGGACGAACAACGGATACCTAAAAAGGTATGCGTTGGGAGAACCGAAGGACGGAGGCCAAGGGGGAAACCAAGGAAAACCTAGTCTGACTCGTTCAACGAAGACAGTTCATCGCTGCTCGGATAAGAGGACGCGATCAATGGACCGAGGCAGTTGGAGACGCTATTTGCAGAAAGCGAAGGCCCGAAAGGGGCTGTAGTGCTACGAAGAGGAAGAAAAATGTTACTTCAAATAAGCTATTACAATTCATTGGAGATTCTATGCGTTAAGGTAAAATATTGGGAACAACATATCAAGCATGTATAAATGAAAATTAGTTTTGAAAGCCAATTGCAAGTTTATATTTATCATTTAGCCCAAGAGTTTAAGTATTCCATGTACATACGTAAACATACTACTGGACGTTTAATAAGATTATAAGCAGAGATAAATTTTTTCGATATTTGAATTCGACTAAAGCATCGAAGAGCGTTCTTGCATTCGAAAGTTAATATCAAAGTAGGTATATTCAAAAATTACCGGATGAATACTTACGAAGAAATCAAGTCAATCAGCAATATGCTTCGTGATTCCATTTGGATGCTTAAAATTGTCTAATTCTAAAATTTCAATTAAGTTTTCTTTAATATGTGTTCGAATTAGCAATTTACCCGAACAAATTTCTTCTTGCTGCCCCAAAGGTTAAAGCATGGATTCAATGTGCAAATAAAATTATATATATTTCTGAGTCAAATTTCACTTCCGGATTTTATTACTTCTTCAGAAAAGTAATAATTATGCTGTGTGTTCCCATGTTTGGCGCTTCCAAATTATCCTTAATTTGTTATATTTCCGTATTTTATAATAATAGAACTGACACTGAAGAAGGGAGCAACTTACTCCCGAAATATATATATATATATATATATATATATATATATATATATATATATATATATATATATATATATATATATATTGTTACATGTGCAAATAATTCTGCGAGCTACTGTCGCAATTGTTTTCGCAACTCTTAACAACCTCATGATCAATAAACGAATGTACCCGAAAGCACAAGAATCCACCAAGCATGATCAATATCTGAAAGTGACGTACTACGGCCATTCAGAATTGCTCGAATATTCCAAGTACCTCTCGTCAAAACATTCGCCAATGTACGAGAAATGGATTGAATGACTAGAGACCCTACATAAGGCCGAGCTGAATGAACAGGGGGAAAGTAAAACTGCGATAGTAAAACTGCGATAGTGTGAAGTGCGAATTAAAAGTGATATTGATTGTCAGTGAAGACAGCTGTAATAGAAATTTATAGACAAGTGAAAGTTAGATTAAAATGCGATTTGTGAAATTAACGATTGTGCATTCTTAGTAAATAAACTCTTTTAACTTAATTTAAAAGATAGTGCGTTTTCACTTTCCTGGAACATTGAAATTATCGGCCGCGAACCATAACACGCGACAGTATATATATATATATATATATATATATATATATATATATATATATATATATATATATATATATATATATATATATATATATATATATATATATATATATATATATATATATATATATATATATGTCAAAAGAAAAACAAATTGCGTTTAGATGGAAATAAAACAAATTAAGGACAATAATTATGGTTCGCCATAAAACTAAAGTGAATAGTGCCCCCTAATTAAGATTCCAAATTGTGTAATGAATCATGAATTTTATGTAAATACTTAAATAAATATTTAGAAATTATCAATAAAGGCTACCTAATTGCGTACCTTCCAGTCATTTTGGCGTTATCTTGAAATTAGCAATCCTGTCCTGAGTTACTTTAACCTCGGACCGTTAGATCGTTATATTCAGTATCGAAAAACTTCGTCGTAAATCATTTCCGTAAAGTGACATCTACTGATAATTGTATATGCTCACATTATTTGCTCGAACTTCAATTGTGAATAGATGTTACCCCTCCTGGTGTTGTCCAAAAGAACTGTTATACTCGTATGTTTTTCTTCGCTGATCATTTTAAATTTGCTGAGTAAATTACATCGATTGATCATATATTTGCGCAAAGATTTTCTCTACTATCTATGTTGTACATTAGCGCTATCGTTTGCTGATAAACACAGTTCGCTGCTGTATTTCTAGATTGGGGAGGTGGGGAACATCTGTTTTGCACAAGCTGTCAAAATTTGTCATCAAAGCAGACGGTCGTGTCGGTGTAGCAAGTTTTCAGTTTCCTTCGTAGTTATATTTTCGGTTCGACTGTGAATTTAGTATCATACTTCATAGTAAATAGGAACTTCATAGACACAAATTCTCATGTTAGAATTTCATTCCTTAATCGGTTCGCACGATTTATAGGTATGTTGCTAAAATTATTGGCTTTGACCTTGTATAAAGTTCTCAACCTTTCGCATTTGCGCCACATTCCAGAATGTTGAAGTGCTGTTTGCCGAAAAATGTTTTTTACTGAAGCAATATCTCCAGAATATCACAATTACCTGCTAGCCTTCATTTCGGCTGTAATTATATACTTGGGCTGGCGTACAACATACGTTCGTGAGGAGCGGCTTCATCCTACAGCTGTTTTGATCATTGACAACCAGCGCCGCCGATTTATTGACCTGCGAGCGACGAATGATCCAACTGGTAAGAAAACAATGTAACCAATGTAACTCATAAAGAAATTATGCATTTGAATGCTTAAGGCGCAGCCCCCAGTGAAACGGAAAATTTGGGTAAACTTTACAGCCGTCCACCTCAGAAACGTTACGAATATTTGCAAAAATTTTTTTGCAAAAAGTCGGAATGAACCTTTGGCTATCGAATCAACTCATTACATTTTGCAAAAAGTTTGTTGTAAAAGTTATTAAATTCAAACAAAATAGCATGTTTTCGTTAAAAAATGTAGTAGATCTCGGAAATTACTTAACGTATCGAGTTGATTTAAGCTATGGTTGTTAGATCTAAATTATTCGCAGTGAATTAACTCATCAAAAATTTAAAAAAGTTTTTTGAAAACAAATTTCTAGAACAAAATGTGTAATTTGCACACACTGAACAAATATCATGCATGCACATTGATTTGTCTCAAATTTCCACATTTTGTTCTAGGAAATTTTTTGCAAAAAACGTTTTTAAATTTTTAATGAGTTAATTCACTGCAAATAATTTAGATCTAACTACCATAGCTTAAATCAACTCGGTATGTTAAGTAGTTTCCGAGATCTACTACATTTTTTAACGAAAACATGCTATTTTGTTTGAACCTAATATCTTTTCCAACAAACTTTTTGCAAAATGTAATGAGTTGATTCGATAGCCAAAGGTTCATTCCGACTTTTTGCAAAAAAATTTTTGCAAATAATCGTAACGTTTCTGAGGTGGACGGCTGTAAAGTTTACCCAAATTTTCAGTTTCACTGGGGGCTGCGCCTTAACATTATAACTTAGTCCGCGTAATGTCGATTCAGGCTACCAGTAATTTAAAATCCAATTTTTAGATCAATAGACGAAGTTGATAATAAATTTTAAGTACGCGTTGAATATGTTTTCGGATTATTTGATAGGTAAAAGAATGTTGAATTTCCTAGCCAAGCAGCTTTTATTTTTAAACGGAAATTTTTATCCCAAATTGCAACTCGTATTCTGGGCAAAATTTTTAATATATAACTTTATATTTTTGGGGTCTTCCCTCTTCCTTGCGGACAGTTTAGCGAGTGGCCATCATTAAATCGATGTAGGTACTTTTGGTCATAGAACTCCACTACTGGAGACGAAATATCGAGATAAAATTGAAGCCAAAAAAGAGAGCCACAAAAATGTATTCGTGACAAAGATTCAGTGGTATCCGGAAAAGCTTGAAAAATATAAGGAAACAGTTTGAGATGCAGTGTGGACCAAAATAATAAATTTTTTTTAACTAACCGCTCAAAAGAATTGTTTATTTTAATAAAAGAATTAAGTCATCTTGATTGAGATATTTCTAGATAACTTAAAAAGGTTTTTTCAACTTCTGTAAAATTGTCGGTCCATGAAATTATATGATTAATGATTCTTTTATCATGAAATATTGCAACGGATGAGGAATACAAAACCTTAATCAAGAGCGCATTAAGTTTAATGAAAATATTTTGAGAAACTACTACGGTAAACGATATCGTCGTTTGACGAAAATTAAGGGGCCGCGATTTCAAGTTCCACCTATGGAAATTTCAAGAAAATTAATAGTGTCATTTTGAGTTTATGGGCGAAAAAGATTATTTTCAGACTTTTCGGCTCAAAGATGTCCAATCGCAGAGGGGATACAAACTTTTGGAACATTTTGCCCATGCATAAAATGACTTTTTTTTACTCAGATTCTAAAATTTCTAATTAAGACCTTTCATTTGATACTCGACACCCTATGATTTAAAAAAAAAGTTTAAGGGCTACTTCGTTATAAGGGGGACCCTCCTTAAAAAAATGTTGATGTTTGGTAAGACCTAAACATTTGAGTGATCACCACTTTTGACCTCTTCACAAAGTTTGAGCTTTCTAGCTTCTATAGTCTCCGAGGAAAGTTGCTGTGACACACGGACAGATAGGTCGCGGAACTAGTAGGTCTTAGTTATATTTATATACGAGGGCGGCCCGATAAATACTTAGCCTCACCGCCCAATGGCGCCACTATCGCAAGAGAGATTCACTATCGTGTAGTACATTCTCGTAGACGGCTACTGTCAAATTTCAGCCGAATTGGGCTCATGTTTTGTTTTGACCACGTGTGGAAATTTTGGGCATGGAAAGCTGTCAGCACCATGAGTGTCGCGTTTGCTCACTCCGGACAAACGCAACCTTGAGACCACTTCAGAGCAGTGTTTGACACTGTTTAAGCGCAATCCGAAGGAGTTTCTGAGTAGTTTCATGACCGTCGACGAAACATGGCTCCACGGGTACGCACCAGAGACCAAGAAGAAGTCGAAACAGTGGACTTCACCCAGCGAACGTACTCCGAAGAAAGTAGAGAAAGTGGCCGGAAAGGTGATGGCCACCGTTTTCTGGGATTCACAAGTTGTGATCTGCATCGACTACCTGGAAAAGGACAAAACGGTCACAGGGCTCTATTATGCCGAATTATTGGGCCGATTCGACGCCGAGTTGCAGAAAAAAAAGTACCATTTGGCGAAGAAAAGTGTGCTCTTCCACCAGACAACGCACTAGCTAACACCTTCGCCGATGCCACGGCCAAATTAGTCGAATGCGCCGTATTCTCCAAATTTAACCCCGTGCAACTTTTTTTTTTGTTTCCGAACTTGAAAAAGCCACTCGCCGGGCGAGTCGAATGAGGATGTCATCGCCGCCACGGAGGCCTACTTGGCAGACCTCGAGAAAACATATTTTTCAGACGGGTTAAAGAAGGTGAAACAGCGGTGGATCAAGTGTATCGAGCTAAGAGGAGATGAGATTGAGAAATATATTACGACTTTTCCAAAATGTTCGTTTTATATATATATATATATATATATATATATATATATATATATATATATATATATATATATATATATATATATATATGTATATATATGTATACATATATATATATATATATATACATATATATATATATACATATATATATATATATATATATATATATATATGTATATATATATGTATACATTTATATATATATATATATATATATATATATATATATATATATATATATATAGTTATAGTTATCCAAATAATTCTGCGAGCTACTGTCGCAATTGTTTTCGCAACTCTTAATAACATCATGATCAATAAACGAATTTACTCGAAAGCACAAGTATGGATCAATTAGACTCATGATCAACATCCGAAAGTGACGTCACTGCGGCCACTCAGAATTGCTCGAATATTCCAGGTAGTTCTCGTCAGAACATTCGCCGATGTAAGAGAAATGGATTGAATGACTAGAGACCCTATATAAAGCTGAGCTGAATGAATGGGGGGATATAGTAAAACCGCGATAATAAAACTGCGGTAGAGTGGAGCGCGAAGTAAAGGCGCTATTGATTGATAGTGGTGATTTTCGTGATGATGACAGTTGAAATAGAAATTTGTAGACAAGTGAAAAATAACATTTTAATTTTTTTTGTAAAATAATGAAATTAATGCGATTTGTGAAATTAACGATTGTGCATTCTTAGTAAATAAACTCTTTTAACTTAATTTAAAAGATAGTGCGTTTTCACTTTTCCGGAACATTAAAATTATCGGCCGCGAACTATAACACGCGACAGTGGTGTCAAGAAGTGAGAAAGAAAACTTCGAAAGTGAAAACTTTTAAATATTTTTAAAGTGCACAATAGTGAAATTTAACGTGGAAACTGGTAGAAAAATAGCCGATACAAAAAAATTGCCACGAAGCTTACATCTACAAATTAATGAATTGACCATATCGGAGCTTAAGGAGTTGGAATAGCGAAATCTGGCTACACAAGGTACAAAGGCCATACTGATTGCACGCTTGCGTGATGCGATCGAGTCGGAAGACGTGAATCTGGATTCGGCTGAGCCCTTAGATGCGGAAAAAGGTGCAGAAGGTGGAGAAGCAGAAACACCAAATCAAAGGAACCAGAAAACGCGCTGATGCAAATGTTGATGCTGATGCAGCAAGAGCAGCGACAACTGTCATCCAGTTTAACTGCAAAGCTAAATGAACAGTCATCCAGTCTAACTGCGAAGCTGGACCAACAGGCGATCAAAATCATGGCGGATTTACAAAAACAGCCAACCGAAATAAAAGCGGAACTCGGTAGTCTGAACAAACAAATTATGTGCGTCGAGGAAACGGTTTACCAGGTCGAGAAAAGAATCAACCATGAGATCAGCCAGGTCAAGGAGAGAATCAACCATGAAATCAGCCAGGTCGAGGAGAGAATCAACCATGAGATGGAAAAAATGAAAAAGGAATTGGAAGCAGCAAAGGCAGTAGTAACCACCTCACCAGCCCCGCTTATAACCACAGCGCAAAGCACATCCAGAAACGTGAAAGCATCAATATGCGACGGGCAAACAGTCTGGAGTATTTACAACATCCAGTTTGAAGCCGCCGCTAGGACAAATTACTGGAATGAGCAGGAACGAGCAAATGCATTAATTTTTGCTCTAAGAGGCCCAGCTGCTGAGCTTTTGCAGACTATTCCCATTGAGTTGCACTCAAACTCGGCTGCTATAATGAATGCCCTTGATATGCTTTATGGAGACGATCATCTGAAGTAGATTTATCGGTCACAGCTACGGCATCGGATGCAAAAGTCAGACGAAACCCTACAGCAGTTAGCCCAAGACATTGAGCGACTGGCACTTTTGGGTTACCCAGCTTATTACCCGGAACATCGAGATGACGCAGCAACAGAAGCGTTCATCAGCGCATTAAAGGACCAGGAATTGCAACAAACCGTGCGTTTAGCTCAAAAGCAAACGTTAACGACGCATTGGCTTATAGTCTGAACTTTGAGGCAGCGAAAAATGTGATTCGTACCACTGCCCGGATTCGCGAGGTAGTGACAGATGAGTGCAGGTGTGAGCGCGTGGAAATTAAACGGGAGCTGCAGAGAAATGGTGCGGCTAGATGCTGGAATTGCGGTGAGAAGGGGCACCTGCAAGGAGATTGCAAGAAGCGAAGAAAACCGAGCTATTGTCCAGGATGGTGGAGATCTAGACCGGGTCAAGAGCCCAGAATGAAAGCCCTTCAAGTTGAGGGGGTCAACTTCGTGGGGCAAAAGCTGGCTAGGAGGAGCGACGTTCCCAGCACTACCATCACCGTGTCAAGACTACATCGTGGAGAAGCGGACTTATGCCTTCCGGGTCAAGTTGACGGAAAACATTGCAGCATAATAATCGACACTGGTGCAACCCGATCGATTATTCGACCAGACCTAGTGAGGCAACAACTACTTCACAAAGGCAGGATTTTCTCACTACGGACAGCTACGGGAGAAACTGCACCTGTCCATGGAGAGATCAACCTCCAGATACAGTTGGGAGACCTTGCGTTCCGACATAATTTTCTGGTCGCGAACATTATGGATGACTGCATTCTCGGAATGGATTTTCTGCGAACACATCGAATCACGTTGGATTTCGGCAAACGGGTATTGAAATGGCGGAATGTCGAAGTATTGATGGAGGATCCCAGCGTCCAAATTCCCAAGATGAATGAGATGAATGTGGGAGTATGTACCAACACCGATGTACCGAAACCTTCCGAGAGCATTGTATGGGCCAAGCTTGATGGTGATTCTGGAGACCACCGATCTTATCTGATAGAGCCAACGAAGACGTCGGCATTGCGCAGTTTGGTTGTAGGACGAAGCCTTGTAAGATTTCTTAGGAACGGATACGGGTCAGTTAAGAGTCCTTAACAGCGCAGACTCAACCACCAGCATCAAAGCGGGAGAAGTCATCGGCAGCTGTCAGCTTGTTTCCATCATCACCTCTTTGGAAACTACTCACGACCATCATTGGAAAAAGAGGCAAGACTCAGACAAAGCCCGGGAACTCACGTCTGCAGTATTGAAGCAGACCAAATTGCCAGTGCAGCTATTCAAGCAAGTAGAAGACCGCATTTTCAGTTGGTACCGGATTGTGGTAATTCGGGGTGATGCCATTTGGGCTTTGTAATGCTTCAGCCGCCTTCGAACGCCTGATGGAATACGTGCTACGATGCCTAACCTGGGAAAACCTGCTTTGTGTACCTAGATGACATCATTGCTATCGGGAGAACGTTCGAAGAGCATGTGCGGAACTTAGAAGAGGTTTCTCTCGATTGCCACTGGCAAATTTGAAACTTAGTCCCGACAAGTGTACCCTTTTCGCAGCTGAAGTAAAATACCTGGCACATGTGGTATCAGCAGAAGGGGTCCAAATATACCCCGAGAAAATTGAAGCCGTTAAAAGCTCGCCCACCCCAAACAACTAGCGCCAACTACGAAGTTTTCTGGGTCTAGCGACCTACTATCGAAGATTCGTCAAAGGCTTTGCCAAAATAGCTAAGTGTCTCCATCAGCTAACCGAGAAAAATCGTCCGTATGTCTGGAATGAACAATGCCAGGCAGCCTTTGAGACCTTGAAGGAGAAGCTGTGTGAATCATCCGTGCTGGCATATCCAAAACCCGGAAAAATGTTTGTAGTTGACACCAATGCGAGCAACGGCGGGATTGGGCTGTACTCTCCCAGCAAATCGATGGTGAAAAAAAAGTTCTCTCGTATTACAGTCGAGTGAGGAACTTCTGCGTGACCAGGAAGGAGCTATTGGCTATAATAGAGGCAACCAAGCTGTTCCACAAGTACCTATATGGCCAGAAATTTGTTCTTCGAACAGACCATGCATCGCTGAGATGGCTGCTTAACTTCAAAACAATGCGAGCAACGGCGGGATTGAGCTGTACTCTGCCAGCAGATCGATGGGTGAAAAAAAAGTTCTCTAGTATTACAGTCGAGTTCTCTCAAAAAGTGAGAGGAACTACTGCGTGACCAGGAAGAAGCTATTGGCTATAAAAGAGGCAACCAAGTTGTTCCACAAGTACCTATATGGCCAGAAATTTGTTCTTCGAACAGACCATGCCTCGCTGAGATGGCTGCTTAACTTCAAAACCCCCGAGGGACAAGTTGCGAGATGGATCGGAAGATTGCAGTCATACGATTACAAAATTGTTCATCAGAAGGGCGGAGTTTATGGAAATGCTGACGCCCTATCTCGTCATCCATGTCCACCCAACTGCAACCATTGCCGACGGATTGAGAAAAAGGAGCCGATCGTTGATCTGCGAGTGATAACGGCCGAATTCGATGAAGGTTGATCATTCGAGGAGATTCGAAACGCCCAGCTAGCCGATGAAGACATCGGACCATTGCTCGTATGGAAGGAGACAATTGGGCGACCTGAGTGGAAGGACGTTTCGATGCATGACGCAACCCTGAAAAGCTATTGGGCACAATGGAACTCCCTTCAGGTAGAGGGTGGCGTACTCAAGCGGAAATGGGAAACGGAAGATGGCAGCTCCTATAGGATGCAAACTATACTTCCCAAAAGCCGAATCCACGATGTGGTTAAGGAAATGCACGAAGGATCCTCGGGAGGCCACTTTGGTGTTAACAAGACCTTAGGGAAATTCCGGGAGAGGTTCTACTGGCTCCACGCTCGAGAAGACGTAGAGGACTGGTGCCGTAGATGCACAATTTGCGCTTACATCAAAGGTCCAAAGCGACGACTGAGAGGACAAATGCAAACCTACAACATGGGTGTACCGTTTGAAAGGATTGCTGGACCGCAGGACCTTTTCCTGAATTCGAATGGGGAAATCGATACACAAATTCTACTGGCTTCCAGCAAGATGACTTGGTGTGGCTATATAACCCACCACGGCGGAAGGGTAGGTCTCTGAAGTTGCAGCATAATTGGGAGGGATCATACCGAGTTACAAAGCGAATCAACAATGTCGGATATCGCATACAGGAACACCATAAGCCGAGAGCCAAAATGAAACTCGTGCACCTGGACCGTCTTGCCCGATATTACATCCAGGGAGACTTAACTATAACTGCCAACACATCTTTTCGGGGCAAAAAGAACTGAGGTGAGGGCAGTGTTGCATGTCCAAACAATGCGAGCTACTGTCGCAATTGTTGTCGCAACTATTAATAACATCATGATCAATAAACGAATGTACTCGAAAGCACAAGAATCGACCAAGCATGATCAATATCTGAAAGTGACGTCACTGCGGGGTATTCAGAATTGCTCGAATATTCAAGGTAGTTCTCGCCAGAACATTAGCCAATATTCAAGAAATGGATTGAATGACTAGAGACCCTTTATAAAGCCGAGCTGAATGAATGAGGAGGAATAGTGAAACCGCGATAATATAAACTGCGATAGTGTGGAGTGCGAATCAAAGGCGATATTGGTTGATAGTGAAGACAGTTGAAATATAAATTTAAAGACAAGTTAAAAATAACATTTTAGTTAATTTTTGTCAAAATAGTGAAATTAATGATTGCGCATTCTTAGTAAATAAACTCTTAACTTAGTTTAGAAGACAGTGCATTTTCGCTTTCCCGGAACATTAAAATAATCGGCCGCGAACCATAACACGCGACAGTATGGACGAACAACGGACACCCAAAAGGGTATTCGTTGGGAGAACTGAAGGGCGGAGACCAGTGGGGAAACCGAGGAAACGCTGGTGTGCCTCGGTCGACGTTGACAGTTCATCGCTGCTGGGATTTCAAAATTGGAGGACATGGTTAATGGACCGAGACAGTTGGAGGCGCTATTTACAGGAAGCGAAGGCCCGAGAGGGGCTGTAATGCTACGAAGAGGAAGAAGATGATTAATCAATTCCTAATATTCTTATTTGTAATTATTGTTACATATATTTGTATATGCAATGGTTTTTACATACTATATTTCGAATAATTCAACCGACCACACTCAACTGTAAAAATTCCATTATTATTTTTTTCTTAGCACTACAACCGCTTTCGGGCCTTCGCTTAGAGATAGTTCGAGTATCTCATTATCATGATCGAATGTGTCGACAACTCCACAAGGTGATACGATCATTATCACGCTTTGGCCGTGTGTCCGTTCACCCAGCTGCGATACGTTCTGATTTTTAATACCGTTATGACATACATTTAAAATTTTGCGGTCCACTATAACAATTGTTTTTTTTTCATTTCGTGTAGGGTAGAATTCCGATGATATCAATTAGATTCGACGTTATCACAAATTTTGTAAGTTTCATTTAAGTATTTTCTTTTTGTATTCAGACTCAATTATTTTATGATTGCCGAAATGGTTGATGTTATATATGAGTTTATAATAATTTATTTTTCCGAGATCATGCTAATAGTTTAAATTGCTAGGCAAATAATTTTTTTCTCCTAAGAAAGATAGATCTTCATATTTTGCTAAATTCTTATTCGATAGCAACAATAAATGAAATGAAAACAAAGAGATTTTATTTAATTTATGGCATGAAATAAATGCACATATTCATGTTATTAGCAAGTTAATTACTCGATTACTGTAACCATTAAAATAATTAGAGATTTCCGGTTTCACTTACAACTTAAATTGAGAAGTCAGTTAGAATGCGATTTGAATTCTTGATTTCAATATAAACTAGTGATATAAACCCTGCTCTCCATCAACCAAGCTTGATTGCTCATATTGATGACATGTCTAATTGGGGAAGTTGACTTATAGCTGGAAAATTAATAATTGAAGTGCGTTGCTGAATATAATAAAAATAATACTCCTTTACCGGTTAAAAAGTTATCAATTTGAAGCTTAAAATTAAATACATTGCGGTTGTCAGTATAGCGATGCTTACCAAGCATCCCGCTGCAGTTTATTATCGATCGATCATAGAGGCTTACTAATTTTCTCATCAACGAATTGCCAGTTAACTTTCTCCACCCTACACATTCTTTTGGTAGAAGTTATATTTCCGTCAAGCGCAGTTTTTATGATAAATCTGAGACCTCATCGGGGTGTAAATGATCAGTCAATTTATTAGAAAATATATCAATGTCAATAACACTCGGCTTTCCATGCTGGTCGAAATTTTGCTCAATATCATAACTTTTGTTTTTTTTTTTTGTTTTAGGGAGGTGAATGCCCATTTACGTACAGAGTGTGGGACTCCCATGCTCGCAAGAAGGCAACTGGACTACCCACTAAACACCTCCTCTGTCAACCTGAGAACCTAGCCTGGGATTGTTTGACACATTACTTTGGGCCAGGTCTTATTTTGTTACGCCGTGAGGCGCCTACAAGCTGGGGGATCCCTCTTCTAGGGTAAAGGGAGAGGAGAGGAGGAAGTGCCAGACAAGCGATCCCCCCGCCCCAACACCCCCGGCTTCTGTGAGTCCCTTTTACCTTTTAGGACTGCCCGAGCATAATGTGCCACCTGGTTCCATTTGCCAACCGATTCGAGCATCACCGCGACTATATTATCCGTGGTGAGCTCTCCCGTCTCCCTGTAGAGGTCCCTTCGCAGCCTGTCCCATTTTCTGCACACACAAAATGTGTGGCAGGCATTGTCTTCCTCTCCTGGGCAAAACCGACAATCGGGCGGACCGTGACTTACCAATCTTGTGCAGGTAAAACTGAAAACACCCATGCCCGCTCAAAAGCTGGGTCAGATAGAAGTCAGTCTCACCATGCCTTCGAATTAGCCACGGTCTCACATCCGGGATGAGGCGCGCAGTCCACCTTCCTTTCGTGCAATTCACCCAAGACTGCTATCAATCGTTGAGTGAGCGCTGTCTCTCCTTGCGGACAACCATCTCCCTCGCATCCTCGTTTCGACGCAGATAAATAGAGCGGCGCTCTCTAGCAAGTAGGCCGACAGGTAACACGCCTGCAATGACTTTCATTGCCGAATCAGAGAATGTCGGATACAAAGCTGCAATCCTCAGCGCTCCTCTTCTCTGTACCTATGCCAGGCGTTTTCGGTAAACCTCCTTACTGAGAGCGTCGCCCCATACCTCTGCTCCGTAAAGTAGCACTGACCCTACAGCACTCATCAAGAGGCGTTTTCTTGATGGGCTGGCTCCCCGTACGTTGGCCATAAGTCGACTCAGAGCCGATACTCCCGAAGCAGCCTTCTCAGCCGTTGCCCTGATTTGCTCAGAGTAACTCATCTTCGAGTCGATCAGTAGCCCCAGGTACTTCACCGCTGGTTCCGATTCGATTTGTATATCGTCAATACTGATCATTATTACTCTAGTGATTCTCTTTTTTGTCAAGATGACCACTTCGGTTATCTCCAGTGCTAAACTGAACCCGCGGGCATTCATCCAGTCTCTCAATCGGTGCATTAGCATACCTAGCCTAAGTTGCGCTTGTTCAACGGTGCGTCCAGCGACCAGAGCCGCAACATCATCCGCATAGCCGATCAAGCGCGACTCATCATGCATATATTTCGATCCCGAAAATCTCCAGCCAAAGGATTGCAATTTCCTCCAAGGGAAACGGGAAATTAGGCAACAGAACGGTCGCTCAGAAACATCACCTAAATTAAAATCTTAGCTTATATTCAAGTTGAGGAAATTCACCGTCAAACGTACCGTCGGCGAGAAAAACACGACGGCTTCTCCTAAAGCCACGATACAACCTGGAGTGTGAATTAAACTGAACTAGCTTTTTAGCAATCTTCCTTTATTTTATTAGTTTCCCGCGAAAACGATTCACGCTAATAACAAATACTGTATTTGCCGATGACAGACAATGAACTCGCAAATTATAACAGATGTCGACTTTCTGTAGAAGACTGGTGCTTACCTAATACGCCTTTGACATACGACATCAATAGGTTTATTTGATCGAGTAATGATTCGAGTTACGATTGGCTCCTCGGTATGTACGAAGGTCAAGTATGCTCGAGGCCCATCTTTATTGGATCAGAATATGTTCGATTTAGTTTTGGGTATTGCCATCCGGTGATACCCAGGTCATTTTATGTATGCGTCGTTGCCGGAAGCAAATCGAACGTACGACTAGATTACTGCCATAAGCAAGGTCAATCAGGCGTTGGCCGCTGTCTTCTGTTTCGTAGTGGAGGCTATATCCGCCAACCGTTCCCCAATGGCAAAGCTCATTGCGAAACTTAGCGTTGAAGTTACCCAGAATGTTTTTGTATCACTTGTAGGCCACGAGTCGAATAGTCCTTCCAGATGATTGTGGAACGTCTCTTTCGTTTCTTCGTCCTTTTCTTCGGTCGGTGCATGTACGTTTGTCAGCCAAATTTTGAAAAATTTAGCTTTTATACGAATCGCGCATAATCGGCGTATAAAAGGCCACTCCAAATTCTCGCTTCCCAGCAGGCTTCCGACTTTTGAATTTTGTGTGTGATCTCATGTCTTGAATATTGCTTCCAGTCCAGTTCGCTTCCTGGATTTCTAGTACGTTTAATTTATATTGACTGACTTGTTGAAAAGGTCCTTTACCGGAAATTTCTCAGATTCTTCCTATACAAATCCCACCCTCAATTAATCCGTTTGCCTCGCACGCATAATCGGCAATATTTTTGTCCTCTACTACAGTCGCATAGCAATTCCCATCTTATGCTAATTACTCTTCAATATAATTATTATTAAATTACTTTTTATGGAATTGTTTGCAGCTACATATAAATGAGTTGCATATTTTGAATAATAATTTTTCTGAAAAATTATTAGAGAAGAAAAATGTTAGAAGAAGGTGGTTCAAATGTAGAGCAAAAGTAGAGCAAATTTGTCGTATAAATTTACATTAAATTGATGTGCAAAAGGGTGAAATGATCCAATTAAAAAAGTTTAGCTAATATTATTAAATTGTTATTAATTTGAATTGAAATTTTCCTTTAATTTTTCATCCTTGTTGATTTTGATGTTGACGTTTTAATTCCTTCCTTAATTGAATTATAGCCAACTTCTGTAGCAAAAAAGTTGTCATTTTTAGGATTTTGTCAAATCTCTTTACAATACCCTATTAGTCTCGAGACCTATCTGTCCATCCGTTCGTCTGTCCGTCCGTGTGTCACAGCAATTTTTCTCGAAAACTATTAGCAGCTACAGTTATGAAATTTTGTATGTAGATCAAAATTGGCAACCTCTTCGAAGTTTCAAAATAAAAATGTTTTAAAAATTTTTAAGGGGAGTTCCTTCTACCAAAGTTAACCTACATGTATATCAAATAGGTTTTGACAAGAACTTTCCAGAAAAAGTAGTAACAATGTTGAGGGGATTGGGAGGAGTCAAAATATGTGAAAAATTTATGTCCCCTCCCCTCCTAGCTATAGGATATCTTTGAGCCGAAGATACCTCCAGATTCAAAATTCCTGTCCTAATAATAGGCACATATATCCTGAAAATTGCATAGTAATCGAAATTCAAGCAACACAGTAATAGTCGGTGGAACATTTTAGAATTACTACAACATCAATATATGATACTGCAGAGATAGGAGTTTCTAAATGGCCTGAACACTGCAGATACGAGTATGTTCAAATTTTAAAGAAATTTTCAGAAATAGCTTGCAAGTTATTGCGAATACTCAAACAACGAGTTCAGTAGAACGCAAACATATGGCGACAAATTTAAATACACGATAATCACATACTATTCAATTGAGAGATTCTAGATGCAAGTGAAGTTGCTTTTTGTAGTATTTTGTTTAATTTACTAATATTTTTACAAAACCCTGCTAGCAGGAGCATTCTCCTGCTACTTCGACTTGTTAACGAATATTTTTTGTATTTTTATTTATGTTCGCATAGCTTTTGAACAAGAGGAGGTAAAAGGATTCTGTTTTCACCAAAGTATTGCATTTAAGTGTCATTAGGTCCCACATGAATGACATGTAAATCAAATTACGGTCAACAACAAATTTCGTTAAGTAAAGCTCAATTTCCCAACTTTGATATAGATTTATCTTCACCCGGAATCGATCTTAGTATAGATTCTAGTCATTGAGGGTTCATATGAATGGCAAAATGTTGTATATTCGTTTTTGATGATAGTTTACTTATGGGCTATACAGATATTTACACTAACATTTGACAGAAAAGGTGAGAAAAATACATTGTCTGATGTTTTGCCTGAAACTACCTGTTATTTTTGAACGAGGATAGAGAGATTTCATCAAACTGTTGCATTTACTTTGAGTAAAATTAATTGAAAAAGACGTGTCAATCGAATAATGATAAAGGACGATTGCCGTTAGGAAAAATGTATTTTGCGTCGACTTTTCCGCTCTCCTGCTCCATAAATGTATTAGCTACAACAATAAAGATGCTTAAAAATAGGACACATACTGTTGTTGATTATGAGAAAATTTATGGCAACCCAATCAGCGATTCTACAGGTATTAACAGAAACATATGGCACTCTTGACATTAACATTTCATGAGGGTATTCTTTTGTGTGTTTCAAGAATGTCTTTTCCTAATGCTTCATGGGTGGTTAATAGGAGTTTTTGGAACTTTTTGATCTAACGGTACATTTCACCCAAATTTTGATGAGGTGAAAAAGATCAATAAAAGATTTGAATCTTGATGTAATTAAACATATCGGCATGGATTGAGCAATAAAATGTATATTGAGTTTATTATCTGAGTTCCATAAAAAAGCTGGTGATCAGTTACATCCGTATATTTTTTTTTGCTTTTTTCGATACATATATCCGGACATAATTTTCGAATGGAGATTGATAGAGGGGTTCTATTTTTACCACAGTATTGGGTTTGCTTCCCATTTGGTCGCATTTAAAGGACATGGAGATTAAACAATAGTAAAATACATTGGGAGAACTGAAGGGCGGAGACCAGTGGGGAAACCGAGGGAACGCTGGTCTGACTCGGTAGACGAAGATAGTACATCGCTGCTAGGATTTCAAAATTGGAGGACGCGGTCAATGGACCGAGACAGTTGGAGGCGCTATTTGCAGGAAGCGAAGCGCTGATTTTTTTGTATAAGTTATGAGGCATATTTCGATTTTCATCAATTATTGTGATTACATGCAAAAGACAACACCTTGGACTAAAATGTATCACAACAGGACTTTAATTCGATGCAGATATTAACAGTTGTATATGCACAAGTATTCTATACTGTAGGTATTTGATCGCATAATTTTCAAAGTAGTTTTTATGTTGAAACGAGGAAATTGATTTCGCACCGGTTCCACGAAATTTATTTCGTCTTTTTTAAGGCACTTTCAAGTTATTTTTTTCTAAAAGGCGTGTTTTTATTTTAGTACCTTAGATATTTATATTGAGGAGAAATTTGTAAACTCCACGCATGAAGTCAATACAGAAATCTAAAAGTTCATCTTCATATTATTCAATTGTTTCCAATGTGCTCGTGACATAAAAAGCTTTTGAACATGTTTCGCAGACATTCTTAGAAAATAATGACAATCGTGTGAACATGTTTCAAAAATCCCTATATTTCAATTGTATGTTATTATTTGAATTTTAAAGAAAAATTTAAGCGTTCAGATGAGTTTTTAAGTCTGTAGTTCCAACTTACGGAGAAAACTAATGCTGTTTCCAATACTTCCTGTATTTATTGTTTTTGAAATACTGAATGATTGTTACAGATGGAACAGAATAAACTATAATAAAGTGCTTTTACGGTAATTCCAAATGTAATCAAATACACATACATTATTAATCAAAGTTTTGTAATGATTTTCGAAATATCCGTGTAGGATACGGGTGCCGATTGTCTGGCACAAGTATTAGCGAGCTATAAAAAACACTGAGCTCAGCTAACTAGCTTCGCTTAACGAACGCGTACGCGTGCTTGACGACTAGCATTTGTGGGATCATATGAGGCGGGTTCTTGTCGAGCCACAAAGCTACACTACAAAATATTCATAACGCGTACTCTATTCTACGAGACGAACCGACCAGTTTTAATTATCTTTAGAAATGTTCTATTATGTGTCAATTAAGCTACTCTGCAGTGAATCAACTTTTTTTTTCTCGTTAAAGTTAGCGGACACGGAGGCTTGAGACAAACGCAAACATTACACAAAAAGCAACCGTTACTTTCTCCGAAGAGGGTCGTTGCATTACAAGGGGAATGTCAAACGTAAAGATGTTAAACTGGCTGAAGTGAACCACTCATCTCTGCCTAAAGTATGGAAACTTGACGGATGTAGTTTAGTTTACACTAGTAAAACAACAAACTAAGCAGTTTCGACGGGGTGACCATCTTATCTCTTCAGGAGCAGCCACTCCTGATCACCACGGGGCTGCTCGACTGCTTATGGTTATTACAGTTTCCAATATGATTTAAAAATTAGCGCTAAAGATGAAAATGTGCTGATTATTTGGTGACAAATACTACATATAAGTCGGTTCAATACTTTTCAAAATTATTTCCGATACCAGAAGTGAAAAATGTTGTCCTTAATTTAGAAGCAAATTATTTAGCGTAAATTCCGGTGGACATTATTTTGGAAAGTCAATGTTACCTTAAAAAATCATTAAATAAAAAATAGGAAAATGAAAAACCGCCTTCAAAATACTCTAAAAAGAATAAAATATGTTTCATGTAATCGGTACCAAATCAATTTCTAATTGTATTAGCCTTACTCATGAATATCAGCAGTACATGTCGGCTATTGGCCTCAAATCGTCTCGTCCATATAATATCGTTTCCTGAATAAATTTCATCTGGGTAGTTAGTTGCACTACATTTTTCCCATATAATAAGGTTTTCAAGGTTCGTTTTAACACTTTTGGCTCGAATGTCGCCAGGACCTTTTTGCTTGCTAGAATCCAGGCTTCTCGTTCATATCAAATAACTAGTATAATAAACAAATTATGCACGGGCCAAAACTAATCGCCTCTACGGACTTAAATATTGGTGAACGAGCAATGGGCCTAGTTTGCCGAATTTATCCTTTGCTATGTATCATCTATTTGGATGTGTTACTACCAGGATATTTTCTTCAATATTTTAAATTAAATGCACACTTAATATTATGGCGGCTTACATAGTATCCCTAAAGTTTACTATATTGCTATTGAATTTGATCAAATTCTTATGTCTTAGGACGAAGCTCATCAAGTCAATCAAATTATTCAAACGCCACAGAAGAAGTTGAAGTAGAAGTCGAGCGAAGTGATTCGCCCAATGAAAACCTTGAAACGGCGACGCAATCTTTGCAGTCAATTATAGATGAAGTAAACGATCTAACCATATCGGGAGAGTCGTCGTCAACTTTCAATCCAGCATCCAATCCAATTGAAGATCATATACAAGAACTAATTGGCGACATTGGACAGCAACAGATAATTGATGCCATGGACGGACCAGAAACAGAAGGTTTGCGCCGGAGACGACTTGCCTTCTATGAAAACGAGCGAATAGGAAATAATTTTGAAGGTATGCAAATATTCTAAATTGATAAATATACGTCTAAAACAATCTTTGCCAGGTGTTCAAGTCAATCGCAGAGAAAATCTCAACGTCCACACCACTGATCAAGCTGATAACTCACATGCTGAAAATTGTACGAATGAAAACAATGAAAATGAGAACATATCGAAAACGGAAATCAAACCTTCTGTTGTAGTAGGGGATAGCAATGAAGGGCAACAACCACGGAAGCCAGAAGAGCATAAAGACGATGAATTCCGAATAAAACTGAAGTACTTAAATGACGAGCTTCGTCTAGTGAAGGGAACTCCGAATGAGGCGATAGGAGATTTCAAAAAGTACTTTGGTATTAATTATAATTGAAAAATAATATCAAAATAATATTCGTTTCCCAAGGCGAAATTTCACCGTTGAACTAGCAGCTGAAAAGTTAGTCCGATTAGTGTTTAACGGTCACGTTTTACAACCTGATTCGAAAACATTGAAAGCCTGTGGTCTTTTTGATAACTGTGTTGTGCATTGCTTAGTTCACAATAAGAAACCATCGGCAGCGAGTGACACCGATGCTAATAATACTACTCAGGGTTAGTTCTTATGCGTTGCCATAATGCCATAGAAAGTGAGAGTACTAAATAATTTTTCTTTACAAAATCAGGCGAAGCCAATAATGGACAAAGAGCGCTAGGCGCAAACAGATTTCCGGAACGATTAAATGGAGACGTACTTTTCATTTACCTTGGAATGGCCTTTATCGTTATAGCTATGATATTATCCTGGTACTGCAGGTGATATTTAAATAGACAAATACAAATTCGATCATGCATTTAGAAGTTATTTTGTCTAGATTTCAGTACGGTCATTTGTTTTCATGGTACTCAACAACTGGTCTAGTTTTGATGACCGTGATATTCCTGATTATATTTCCAATTATTGTTTTGATTGAACGAGGCGTTACGGCATAGGTTGTGTGCGAAGTCATCGAGATAAAAGTATAATTTAAAATGGAACAATATTTAGTAGAGAGTTTCAATAAATGAAAAAGAAAAAATGCACCATGTATTCGAATCGTATGGTAAATTTATATATTTTGCTTTTATTGGAATGTCTTTAGAATATATAAAAAATGTTTTTTATTCATATATGATAATATTATATATTTCCAGCTTCGCTGTGATTTTGATTTGAAGAATTATGAATTTAATTTAATCGAAAATAAATGAATATTTACTATGTATATATGCAGTTTTTCAGTTTTTATGATAAATGTGGGCTTTATAATTCTTGACATCGGATTCTGTGATACATTCTTAAATAATGGTTGTGTAATGGATGTGTTACATGATTCTTATATATCTACTGAAGTAAGATCGAATCGCCACGAAGTAAGAGTTTCAATATTTGCGGGGTGAGTAGGGAAATTATTGGGTTGCTCGATAATTCATGTCCTTTTTTTCATAGATAACGTCAAATGCATATTTCATGTAGTAGTGATTGCGTAACTTATATTATTATATACTGTTTAAAAGATTAGACTTTAGATTATCTTCAGTCAAAAACTCAGCGTGATTAGTAAACAAGTTGATTAAAAATAAACTTAAAAATAGACAATCAAAGAGAGCATTATCGGCATATTATATTGTTTTACTTCCAAAAGGGCAAAAATGCGGTGCAAGCTTGAACGAAATAGTTTGAAGTCTATGGTGAGGACCGCCTCGCTGAACTCCAGTGTCAGCGTTGGTTTGCTTGTTTTCGTTCTGGAAGTTTTAATGTACAAGTTGCACCACAACTGGTCGTCCAACCACTACTGATGATACACAATAAGGGCGTTAATCTTACTTACTTACAACAGCTTGGTTACGTAAACAAACTGGATGCTGGGGTTCCTCACGAATTAAAGGAAATCCACCTCACTATACGCATTAACATATGCGGCTCTGCTAAATCGTAATCAAAACGACCCATTTCTAAAAAGAATCATTCATAACGGGTGATTAAACATGGGTTGTTTACGGTAGTTTGAAAAGATGAGCTACAATATTCGACATCAAAGGCCAAAAAAAATTATGCTTTCTGTAGAATGGGATTACAAGGGTATAGTCTACTTTGAGCTGCTTCCAAGAAACTATTGATTCGAATGTCTACTGTCGTCAACTATCGAAATTGAACGAAGAAATCAAGTTTAAATGCCCTGAACTAGCCAATCGCAAAGGAGTGATGTTCCACCATGATAACGTGTGTTGATAACCCGACAAAAACTAATAGAGCTCAATTGGAAACACCCAATAGCCCTGACTTAGTACCATCAGACTATCATTTGTTTCACTCCCTTCAAAACTATTTGTATGGTAAAACTTTCGATTCCGATCAGGCTGTTAAAAATGAGTTGGACCAGTTCTTTGCTTCTAAAAACCACGGCTTCTTCAAAGATGGAATTTTTCAACTTCAAGTTCAAGTTTTCAAGTTCATCTAACAAAATGGTCGTTATCATAAATTAATGTTTGTTGTTAATATAAATAAATTTACTTTGAAAGACACGAAAAAAGCGACATTAATTATCGTACAACCCAATACCTGTAGCCAGCCAAATTGGTACCGCAATTTATATGTGCGCCGAAAAGGCAGCGCAGGTGATTAAATGAAAGAGCTAGTTTCTATCTTCTATTTTGCAAAATTGCAGTTCACTGAATTTACAGCGTGCTACTTCAATACTGTATAATTACTAGCAAGCAAATAAAAAATCTTACTTTCTACTCCCTATTTATACCTATTCTAAGGGCAATTTTTTACAAACATTGCATTTTTTCATATGAATTTTTTTCCGTATCTCAATTTTACTTTTTAGGGTTTTGTAAAATAATTTTACAAAACCCTACTAAAATCGCGTCCTGTCCGTGTGTCACAGCGCTTTTTCTCGCAAACTACCTAAGCTAGAAACATCAAATTCTGTATGCTGGTGGAAAGTGATGCTCTCTTTAAAGTCCAACTACAAAAAAATTTTAAAAGGTATTTACAGAGGGTCTCCCCATATAGGGGAGTGGCCCCCGAAAAAAGAAATTTCATCAAAGATAGCCGATATGGGTATCAAATGAAAGGTCTTGATGAGAAATTTTCATTCTACGTCTAGCACTCGTTGCGTGTAGACGTGTTTTTAATCGCTCCTGTCATTAATTTTAAAAATTAATTAATTTTTCGCAAAAGTCAGTTTCAAACAATTGAAATATTTTTTTACGAGCCAGTCAAAAGCAAATTTTGATTTTATTGGGAAACCCATCACCGTCGAATTATTCGAGCATTTATCGAATACCTGAAATTCATTTCCTGAAGAAATATCAAAAGTGGAAATACGTTCAAGGGAAGTCCCGGTCTGAGAACATTCCCTCTAGTCTCGCTGCGAAAGCAACGAGATGGAGGAGCCCGATGGCTTCAGCCATCAATCGGAAGGACCATGCCCATCGCCAATGATGATGGGCGAAAAAAAACTTAAAAGAAAATACGAGAATCAAGAACAAAACCCGACAATCCTTTCGGTTATGGAAATCGAACAGCTTATCCAAGAAAAGGAGAAAGCTGAAAGAATCGAAAAAGAAAATGAAGAACTCAAGCTTCGAGTTAAATCTTTAGAAGCACTTGTTGGAACGTTAACGTTCAACAAGGATAAAGATAGCAAGAAAAGCCGACAAACAACCCCAAAAACCGAAGAAAAGAAAATTAAAAAGCCACAGGAAGAAGCTTATCAAGAGGATGTCCTCAGCGCAGGAGGCGCAAACGAAAGCAGAAATTATTATGCAGCGCTAGCTGGTCTGGAAGAAACAATGAACGTTGAAGAGGATACAGGTAAAACATCAAAATTAGAAAATAATTTCATTGAATATCTTAGAGTTAAAAATCAGGAGAAAAAACCAAAAGGTTTGTCTGCTGGTCCGTCTGTTAACATTAATGAAAAAAAAGAAAAAGTCCCACCAATCAATGTGTTTGGGCAAACGGGCAAAGATATGGTTCGGCTTTTGGCAGCCGAAAATAAACTAAAAGATTTTCAGATAAAAAGAGTCAATGCCGATAAGTTGACAATAAGGACTAAGTCGCTGGTTGATTTCCAGGCAACAAAAAGTGCCTTAAATTCTGGAGATGTTCCGCATTTCACGTACACCCCGAAAAGCGAAAAGAACCAAACCTTTTTATTGAAGGGTCTGGACTGTGGTGAGGACACAGTCGATCTCCTTCAAGTGCTCCAAGAAGCTGCACCAGAAATACAGTTTATTTCAGTTAAAAATTTTGCAACGAGGAGATCGATTGTGGAGCGCAAAAACTTGCCTCACTACTTAGTCCAGATTTCGAGCAAAAGTAGTTCGAGTGCCCTGCAGAAAATACGGTACTTGAACTTCCGCGTAGTGAGATGGGAACGCCTCCAGAAAAGTGAGGTCAACCAGTGCTACAGGTTTCAAAGATTCGGGCATTCGGCTGCCAATTGCGCCATGAAATATAGGTGTGTGAAATGTAAAGACATTCATGCTCCCGGCGAGTGCAAATTGGCTCAGGCGGAGCCAAAAGAAAAACTATATTGTGTGAACTGCGGTGCCTTTGGTCATCCAGCATCATATCGAGGATGCCCCCGGTATCAAGATGCAAAGATCAAAGTCACTCCGAAACAAAGTCAAGCACACCGCAGTGTGATACCTACCAACTTCGTCAAGCCCGGAGTATCATTTGCACTCGCCGCTAGAGGACCAGCAGAAAATGCTGGAAATAATGTAAATAATGTAAGTGGCAATAATGAGCTGCTCCTTAAAATTTATCAGCACCTAAATTACTTATCAGAGCGAATCGATAAACAAGATTCGAAAATTAACATTGTTTTTCAGCGTTTAGGGCTTTCAAATGCCTCAAAATAATTTGTCATCCAGCCACATTCCCACGGATAGGATTCGTCTCATCTCGATCAACGTCAACTCCATTGTTACTTTACATCGGCGTGATTATCTCCTTGAATTCATTGCCAGACAAAAGCCTGACATCGTGCTTCTCACTGAAACCCACCTCAGCTCATGGCACTCCATGACATTCAAGGATTTTGAGTTCGTAAGAAACGATAGGGTGACAGGTGATGGGGGAGGTGGCACCGGGATATTGGTTCGAAGACCCTATCGTTTCCAAAATATTGAAAAAGTCGAATTCAAAAGCTTTGAATCTCTTGAAGTGTCCGTTATCAAAATCTCACTGCCAGGTGGGGATAACCTCTTCGTTATCTCTGCCTATGCAACTGGTGGAACTGTTCTCAAGCTCAAGGAGGAGCTCAATTCCTTGTTCGAAATACTCGAATTGAACAGGCTGCATAACTATTATATTCTTGCTGGTGACCTGAACGCCAAGCATACATCATGGCTGAACGCCACCAATAATCCAAGAGGTTTATTCCTGAAATCGTGGATAACAGAGAACCAAATTGAATACAGGTGCAATCTATATGGGTCGGAGTTCCCAACATACCCTAGGACAAATTCATATTTGGACCTTTGCATTGCTGACGCAAGACTCGAATTCAACTTTAATAGTCCTCAACGGAAACTGCAGGTGCTTCCTTATGATAGCGACCATAACGCAATCGTAATGGAAATCAATCATCACAGGGATGATTTCTTCCTCATTCCAGTTCAACATGAAAATCATCGGTTGAATTTCAAAAAAACAGACTGGGGAAAGTTTCAAAAGAAGTTTAATCGCGAGTACCAGAAGCAATGTCCCCCTTCTGATGGTGGCAACTCTTGTTCAATGGTTCCCAATGACAGGAATCTAACTAACGATGAAATAGATGTCTATTTGTCGAAGTTGGAGAAGCTGACGTTGGAAACGATTGAGAAAGTAGTTCCAAAGATTAAACATCGAAACAATATGGAAGGATATGAAACACCAACCATCGCAAGGTTGAAAAGATTGAAAAGCCTCCTTCTCACACGCGTCAACAATATTTATCGACGATTTTTGGACTACAACCATCCCTCGTTGTCTTTGTTGAAATTACATCTGAAGAATGTCCGGAACTTAATCCGGTCATACTTCAGGAGTGAGGTCAGCAATCAATGGGCGGAAAAATTGAGGGGTATTAGCCCACAGGACCCAGACGGCGTGTTCGCGAAAGTGAATAGCATATTCCGCAAGAAGTCTCGAGTGAAGGTATCGAATCTTGAAGTCGCTAGTGATGAGATAAATCTTCTCGATAGGGCTGGTATCGAAATTGATAGTACGACTCCGGATAGAAATGGAAACAGGATTATTTGTGAAGGATTGGATAAACTTGCCCTGATTGGAACACATTTTGAATTGGTTCATCTACCAAACCCTGAGAGAGGGAACGACATTTTTTCAGAGGTCGTTGAAGCAAAAGTTTCCGACTTCAAATCAAGCCTGAACGGCCAATCAATTCTTCATTTCAATGAAACATTAACATCTGACCTCATACCGAGCTTGAATCTTATTGATTATTTTGTCAGCTATGAAGACTTGTGTTTCATATTTCACAAGATAAACAACAAGAAATCATGTGGTACTGATGGTATTCCAAATGTAGTTCTCCGACATTTGCCTGAGGTTGCTATTAGGAACTATTGCATATTGTTCAACAACATGTTGAGCAATTCATATTTCCCAAATAAGTGGAAAAAAGCTAAGGTATTTCCGATCTTGAAGAAAGGAAAAGAATCTTCATGCCCCAAAAGCTATCGCCCAATCAGCTTGCTGCCTAACATCAGCAAGGTGTTTGAAGTGATACTCAACAGAGCATTAAACGCCCACATTGAGGCAAATGAGTTGATGCCGAATTGCCAATTTGGTTTTCGTGCCAGGCATTCGACCACACATGCAATAACGAAAGTAACCTCAGACATCTGTTGGAAACTAAATGATAGACAATGTGTTGGAGCATGTCTCATTGATATGGAGAAAGCCTTTGATACGGTATGGTTAGATGGACTAATTTTTAAACTCCTTCAGGACAAGTTCCCCAGACACCTTGTCGCCATGATGTGTAATATGTTATACGGGAAATCGTTTGTTGTAACTGATGGAAATCTGACAACAATGCGCGAGTTCAAGGTCTTGAATGGTCTACAGCAGGGAACAGTTACTGCGCCTCTGCTCTTCTCAATCTTCATTCGCAAGCTATTGAACGGCTTTGATTTTAACGTCTCGCCAACGCGATCATTGGTAGCGTTTGCTGATGATCTGATCATCTATACGACAGACCGAAAAGCTACAATAGTTCAGAGCAATCTCCAAAAAATGTTCAATGATGTACAGCTGTACACTGACAATTGGCGAATGAAAATCAATGCGCAGAAGTGCGAAACAATCTTGTTTCGGACAACGCTGCAGGGGGTCAGTCAAGACCTGAAACGTAATTGGAAAGATTTCCACATCATGGCTGGTGAGAGTAGTCTAGAACGGGTTCCACATAAATCCTGTGTTCGATACCTCGGTGTTTATCTCGATCAGTATCTGTACTATACTGAACATGTGAAAATCATGCTCAGTAAGGCACTTAAAGTAGTCATGGCCCTTCGAAAGCTCTTTCATTCCAGATACATTGATCAAAAGGTCAAAATTATCTGTTACAAGACCCTGGTTAGACCAGTTTTGACATATGGATGTCAGATCTGGTACAACCAGAGCGCTAGTACTATGGACAAATTAAGAGTTTTCGAAAGGAAATGTCTTCGTGCATGTACTGGTTTGTACAGAAAGGCTGAGACGGATTGGAAACATTATATATCGAATAGAAGAATTTATCAAACTGCTGAAGTGACGAGGGTCGATATCTTCATATTGAGACTTCTTCGGAATCATATCGCAAGATCTGTGACTGTGAGTGAAAACCCTTGGATTTCACAGCCGTTCCACCCTACAGACGGGTATATAGCGACTTGCCTCGCTACTGGCTTCATTCCTCCAGAAGCATTCGTGTATTTGGACATGAATCGATATGTTTTTGATTCTGACGGCGTCCCAGTCATATATCACATATATCGACGGGCCACCGATAAGAAGATAAAATATCCTCCTAATTTGAGTTCACGAGACCAACAGTTCCAATGGAGGTACTCATTTGCTAGATTCGTTGGGGCTGATCGAGTTGAGACGGGGCAATCTAGGTATTGGTGGCTGAATGACAATGTCTAAATTATTCGTGTATATTTTCAGTTTTGGTGTTTTTCGTTATTTAGTTTTTGAGTTTCAGCTCATTATTGCTACATTTAGTGTTGTTGTTTATTTTTGTTAAAAATTAGGTATAGGTTAGGTTTATATTATGTTTATTATATTAGGTTAGAGATAAGATAAAACGCTTAGGTTAGGAACATTGTTATAGAATTTTTTAAATATAAGATAAAGTTTTTGATAGCATTTATTAGAATTAAGTTAAAACATATTAGGTGTAGGATCAAAGTTCACTGTAGTGTTAAGATTATAAATAATTTTAGAATAGTGTTGGTTGGTTTTTTCTCCTTTTTCCAATTAAATTTAAAAATATGTAATAATCTTCATTGATTTGAATTTGCTAGTTTTTTTTTTTTTAAATGTGTAATGATAATGTACAAATTTAGAGAGCCATTTGGGCCATTAAGTTTTTTATTGTTATTGTTTGGAATTTGCTTTATATTCTTTTAAAATTTATAACGATTAGTATTAAATAAAGCGCTTTTGATTGATTGATTGATTGATGAGAAATTTTCAAAACCGGTTTTAATTTTACACTTTTTGCTTCGAATGATATACACGGAAGTTATAGCCATTTGAAATTTCTCCAATTACAACAACAATAACACATGATTTTGGTATTTTATGGACTTTCCATCGAATCAGTCACTGCAGTTTTGGCTTGATCTTCTTGAAATTTTCCAATAAGGTCAATAAAATTAATATTTTTGAGAATTCATGATTTGAATGATTTTTGTCGGCTTGCAACAAAATGGCGACCGTTGAAAATAGAAAAACAATGGACTTTGTTCGTTGCTGGTGACTTCATTTCTGAGAAGTTGGGTACAAAACCCTTCTGACATGAGCGTAGGTCTGTCTACCCAACTTGTTTCTGAATAGTTCATACCATTTCATATTGACTCACGCTGTGAGTCAATGTATGAACTCTTTGCTTCATATTACACATGTTCAAAACGAAAACAAGATTCATTGTTCATTATGTAGCTGCGTTGACTCATGGCGTTGCCTTCTTACTCAGGCCCGAAAACGGAAACACCGCGTCACGTCGCGAACTAACCACTTCGAGCAACCTAATCAGCGCCATCTAGTGCTGTTTACATCAAACAAATGTTTTAAAGATTTTTGACAGTACATATGACTGTAGTTTGATATTTTATCAGTACTATGTCAACAATTTAGTTTAAATATGAGACGTCGAAGCCATTAGCGCGCAAATATATGTATTTCGATCCCGTTTGTATCATTTCGGCTAAATTTCATCTGAGAAATGTCATATTTGACAATCTCAAAAGTAGCTGTTTATCGAAATTTAGAGCTACGGTACAGGAAGTGACGTCAGGTACGTTAATTGATTTCCTTATGGGCCTGAGTAAGATGGCAACGCTTGTAGTGAATAAAGGAATTTCCATAAAGTCCGTGAAGGACTGCAGCGATGTTCTGCTGCCTCGGCAGAGGAAGGTGTTAGTTCCTGCCGAGAATGCCCTCGTCCGGAGACGCGTGAATGCGCTGGCAGGCTAGCATTGCGGTGTCGTGGGGCGGGTTCGTTTCCCCGGCACGAGGACTCACTACAAAACATTTCGCATTCACGAATTGCTTGCAGAGATCACAAGAGGACGACCGAAGTCGCAAATTTGTAGATAACCTCCACGAAGGAATTATGACTTGTTACGAGAACAAGTGCAACCTGACAAGAAAGACTAATTTGGGGTGACCTCGTCTTTACCCAAATACATTCAGGGCCCACAAATGAAAGAGGGGCAACCGGGTGGTGGTGGCGCCCCTTCATGCCCACCCAACCGGAATAAATCCAATGTTAAATTGTTGAAGTGGCCAGGTATTCCTCTTCTGAGTGGAAAACTCATACAACTTGAATTATATGAACTTTCCCATCAGAAGGGGAGTACCCCGGTGACCAATTTATGTCATAGAATTATACAATTGAATTGCATAACTCTATGCCATAAAAAGGCACTTGGCTTGGGCCACTCAACCCATAAAGTCACCTGAAACAGAAAGATTATATGGGATTATTAATGCCCGATGGCTGGCTCATTTGTAACGTGAAGAGCCTACCATCGTACCGGGTCCTATACCCGGTCAGATAGAACGAAATGAAAAGACCGGCGTTCTAATCTAATAATCCATTATTATTGTCTCATTCTTTCCATGCAAACTCAACAAACATGGTTCTCTCATTATTGCAACCCAATTCCAGTTAAATTTTAAAGCAATAAAAAACAATATATATAAAAAATTTAAAAGCAATAGAAAACAATGTATATAAAAAATTTGAAAGCAATAGGAAGCAATGTATATAAAAGAAATTAAAATGCAATGAAAAGCAATGTATATAAACAATTGAAAGGCAATGAAAAGCAATGTATTGTAGAGTGTGATGACACACACTATCTAAAAATAAACACAATTAGAATTAACGACTCACTCATTCATATTCTAAAACAAATTACCCATTATCATTGTCATTCAAAACCAAAACATGTTACGGTAATTCATTTCCGTACACAAACGCCTTGACATTGAATTCAGAGCATGTATACATATCTCAGATTACAAGAAATGTTCTCTACAGTACATTGCCATCATAAAATGTTTTCCCTTTTGCATTGTACTAAGCTTCATATTGCACCACTGCTAGAAGCACGGCTAAAGATATTGTATTACATTTCACTACTGAATTTTCATTCATAGTCTTGGCGATTGAGTCATTATAATGTTTGTAAATGATAATTGGAGTATGAATATGAAAAATGAGGATTTGTGAGTTAGCAATTTAGTAAATTGTATTGATGACACATTGGTCACATGAAGAAGTCTTGTTCACAAATTATTCATTAAGGAATTTAGAAGTAATTAATTAGGTCATCGATTTTGTACTTAAGGCGCTGTAAATTGTATGAAATACACATTCGATTTTTAGAAGTCAAACTGCCTTCTCCGGCGTTTTTCATTCTTATAAGAAATATCGGCTCTTCGGATGCCATCAGAAATAGCGCTTGCGCTGTATTAGGTAGATATATTTTGTGAGCATTATAAGTAATCCCCAAACTTACAATATGGCGATCCTGCCAACTCCTCTCAGGTCAACCAAGTATGGACGGTTTTGAAGAACTTTGGGAAGAACTAAGACCGAAGCAGAGTCCACCAGAGGAGTACGAGCCCGAACCAGTAGCGGCAGACATACCGCAGTACCAACCATCCTCACCTGTATCAAGAGGAAGCAGACCAGGTCCACAGCCCATCACGATAGAAGAGTACAGGCGTCGTACGCAGTCTCGAAAACAACCTGTCCAGCAGGAAGTAGTGGCACCCAAAAGGAAATGCAGAGGAGGCCGCAAAGTGCGTTTAAGGCAGGCTAAAGGAGAAATATATCGGATAATAGCTATCAGCAGCAAGGAGGACCAGAAGAAACTCTTCGCGAAGCTAAAAGCGTTGGAGTTAGCTTATCAGAAGTAGCGAAAATGGGGAACAACTGCTCTACTAATGTCAATGAGAGCATTTTCGTCGAATATCGACAGGCAACAACTACAGCAACGATTATATTTTTTTTATTATTTTGTGTGTATATGTATAATAGGGTACATAATAAGTACGTTAATAAGAAAGTGGCTAGGTTAGTGAATGTATAAGATAATATCATAAATTATCCCAATATACTCTATTTAATTATATTCCTCTTGTGTTATTTGAATATTAATGGACGCTATAAAAGAGCTTGTAAAGGAAATAGAAAAAGTTTTGGCAAATGAAAGGAAAAGCGTTAATAGGTTGAGTAAAATTGAAACTTTAAATGAGAAACTAAACAAACTAAGAGAAACTGAGAGGAATTTGGGTATCTTGTTCGAAGCAACTGATGAAGATTGCTTAGAAATAAAATTGCAATTTAAGAAAACTGCAAAAGAGTTAGAGAAGATATTGTGTGATAAATTAGCTGCAGTTGCACATAAGAGCAAAATGGGTGACTTTGATTTACATTTAGCGATCAAGTCTATTCCGCTGTTTGACGGAAAGCCAAAAGAGCTTAATGCATTCCTTAAAATTGTGGAGTATATAGATAAGACTTTATCAAGTGAGGCAAAACCACAACTTGTCGATTTTGTTTTAAATGTCAAACTGGCTGATAACGTACGAACCGCTTTGAGTACTGAAACTCCGCGTACTTTGAATGAGTTAAAGACAACTCTGACGACTAGGTTTAAACCCGCAAACACAATAGGGAATATACATACTTCATTGAGCAATGTGTCTCAAAGAAAATCTACAGTGACTAATTATAAGGAGAAGATTTTGTCTTTGATTAGCGAATTGAATCAGCTACAGATAAATGAATTAGGCGATAACGTCACACCTGCACAGAAACAGGTTATCTCAAATCTGAACGACAGTTATGCGCTAACTGTATTCAAAAATGGTCTGAACGACCAATATAAAAATATTCTTTTCGCAGCGAGACCACAGAACTTTATGGATGCTGTAACTCTTACATTAGAGTTAGAAAAAAATGAAAACATCCAGACAAATAATGTAATGTATTACAATAGAGGTGATAACCGACGTTATAATGATCGGAACAACGATCGCAGTGACAAGAAAAATAGGAATAACAGGAATAGGGGTAACGATAGTAACATTAATGGAGATAATCGTAATAATACGAATGGTAATAATGAAAATAGGCCCAGATATCAAAAACGTAGGAATAGAAATAACTACAATAGTCGTAATGGTGATAATAATGATAGCAACGGTAGTATAAATTATAATAGGAATAGAGTTAACGTTGTCCAGGAGCAGGGAAACGTACAATCCTCCGGAGAGGAGTAAATAGTAAAAATAATTCAGGCCCTCCCGGAGTAACAGAGACAGAAAATAAACCTAACTCCGGCAAAACAACGTACAATGCATATACAGTGACAAAAAATTGTCCAAATTTTATAAAGTTATATTATAAGAAAGCAAAGGGTGATTTAACCTTTTTGATAGATACAGGAGCGGACATATCAATCTGTAAGATAAATAATACATTCAATGGTAATATCAATGGATGTGAAAAATGTAAATTTACCGGAATTATAAATCAAGCGATTACCTCTTTGGGTACTGCTAATTTGAAGTTGAATATTGGGAATCATGTAGTAACTAACTCATTTCAGATAGTCGAGGAGTCATTTCCGATAAAAACAGATGGTATCATTGGGAGAGACATCTTGGAAAGATATCTTTGTAAAATCGACTACGAAACGTATACAATAGCCTTCAATATTAGCAATGAGGAAGTAAAAATTCCTTTAGACATTAAACCATTGAGTACTTACAAGATTGACGTACCCGCGAGAACTGAAATTATTGTACCTATCGAGTTAAATAGAGACGAGGATCGTATCATCCAGAATAGGGAAATAGAGAACGGTGTTTTCATAGGTAATACTATTGTACCAGCTAAAGGTATCTGTCACATCAAAGTCTTAAACGTTAATGATTATTCAGTTAGTCTGAAGGAGTTTGATGTTGATTCTGAACCATTAGATAATTATTACGTACTAAGTAACACCAGAAAAAGAGACAAAGTAGATAAGAACAGACTTAGTGAATTGATACAGAAGATCAATGCAAACAGTAAAGATGAGAGAGCAATGCGTAGTCTCATGGATATCATTGAAGAATTTCAAGACGTATTTCATATGGATGGTGATAAGTTGACAGTGAATAATTTTTATAAGCAAAGAATTGAACTTGCAGATAACACTCCTGTGTACATCAAAAACTACAAGCTGCCTCATGCACAGCTTGAAGAGATTGATGATCAGATCAGAGAGTTAGAGAATAACGATATCATAGAACCATCTATCAGTCCGTATAATTCACCACTTTTAGTAGTTCCGAAAAAGAGTTCAGGTGACAAAAAGCAATGGCGATTAGTCGTGGACTTTCGGCGACTAAATAATAAAATTGTAAATGACAAGTTTCTATTAACAAGATTGGAGGATGTATTGGACAGACTAGGTAGAGCTAAATATTTCTCTACACTAGATATGACCAGTTCATTCCATCAAATCGAGTTACATAAGGAATCAAGGCCTTTAACAGCTTTTTCCACAGGGAATGGTCATTTTCAATTTAAACGCTTACCTTTTGGATTGAAAATTTCATCCAACAGTTTCCAGAGGATGTTAACAATTGCTTTGTCAGGACTGAACTCTGAAGCATTTCTCTATGTTGACGATATTATTGTATTTGGCTGTAGTATCGATCATCATAATCGGAGTCTAACCAAAGTTCTACAGAGATTACGTAAATATAATCTCAAGTTGAACCCGGATAAGTGCCAATTTCTTAGATCAGAAGTTGTGTATTTAGGCCATCTTATCACGGATGAAGGTATTAGAACGGATCCTGCGAAGAATGAGGCAGTCAAGAACTACCCCATTCCCAAGAATGCAGACGAGGTTAGAAGATTCGTAGCCTTCTGTAATTATTACAGACGTTTTATACCAAACTTTGCGGATATAGCAAAATGTTTGAACAATCTTTTGAAAAAGAATGTTACCTTCGAATGGGATGAAAACTGTCAACAGGCTTTCGATGATTTGAAGAACAAATTACTTCAACCACCAATTCTTCAATATCCAGATTTCAGCAAACCATTCGTTTTGACTACAGACGCATCAAGCAGTGCTCTAGGAGCTGTGCTCTCACAAGGTGAAATTGAATCAGATTTACCTATATCATATGCTAGTAAATCCCTTGGCAAGCATGATTTAAATAAGCCAATTATTGAGAAGGAATTGCTCGCTTTACATTGGGGAATAAATTTCTTTCGACCATACCTGTACGGTAGAAAATTTATTGTGGTAACTGACCATAGACCTCTAGTCTCTCTTTTTTCTCATAAGAATCCATCGTCCAAATTAACAAGAACACGACTCGACTTGTCTGACTATGATTTTGAAATCATATTCAAGCAAGGAAAAATGAACTGCAATGCGGACGCACTATCGAGAATAAGAATTGATTCCGATATACTGAAGACTATGATACCGCTAGAACGAGATGAGAAGGTGAAAAAGATATTAGCGTTAACTCGGGGAATGTCTGCTAAACAAAAGACAGACTTAAAAGGTAAAAATAAAGACGATGAACCCAGGACAACTGTAAAGCCTGATCAACTTTACGTTTGGGATTGCACGTCACTATCGGACATAAGAAATGTCACGAAATTGAAATTTATACTGCGCAATAATCATCAGTTTGAAATTGTCCGGACAAACAATGAAGTAATTGTATACTGTAATGGTGATAAATCTAACGAGAAACAAGTTTCCGTTAATGGCAAGCCTACAGTACTTACAAATACAGAAAAACCTTGTAAAGCAATCTATAACGATAATTCCAGTATGATATACGTATCTACCATGGAAAAGTTATTAGATGAATTAGTTGAAATGAATGTTCATGAACTAGCTTTATCGGGTGATGATGAGATATTTGAATTCATGCGTGAGGCTGAATTCAAAAGTATAATTAATATGTTGCAACAAACAAATAAATATAAAGAGCGCGCAAAAGTCAGTATAATGATTTATGAACCCCCCAAAAATATAAAGGATACTGAGGTAAAAAATCAGTTAATACGCGAATATCATGATACACCACAAGGAGGTCACTTAGGTATTAGAAAAACTTTACTTAAGTTGAAGCAAAGATATTGCTGGAAAAACATGAATAGCATGGTTAAAAGATATGTCAGCAATTGCGAAAAATGCAAGATAAATAAACAAATAAGAAACACCAAGGAAAATATGGTGAAGACTGACACACCAACGACGAGTTTTGAAACCATAGCTATTGACGTTGTCGGACCTCTTAGAATCTCGAATAACTATAGATACATTCTAACTATGCAGTGTGAACTCACAAAGTTCGTAGTAGCCGCACCTATGGAAACTAAGGATGCGAGAACAGTAGCTTCTACATTAGTTAATGAATTCATACTAAAGTACGGTCATTTCAAAATATTGAAATCCGACCAAGGTACTGAATTCACTAATAATTTAATGCAGGAAATTTGCAATCTATTGAGAATCAAACAAATCTTTTCTACACCATACCACCACGAAACGTTAGGTGCTGTAGAGCGTAACCACAGAGTACTAAATGAGTACATTCTGGCATTTTCAGAAAACTCTGACTGGGATAAGTGGATTTCGTATTACACGTTTGCATATAATACAACCCCCCATGTAGACAACAATTATACTCCATACGAGTTAATATTTGGAAAATTACCGTATCTACCAGATGACATTTTAAACAAAAACGAAAAGTTTTACGACCTAGATAACTATGCTAAAGAGTTAAAAATAAGATTGCTCTTAGGAAAGCGCGAGAAATGATTGAAATAGCGAAAGAGAAGCGAACAAAAGATACTCAAGTTCATCCAATAAATTTGAAAATAGGAGATTTGGTACTTTTGAAAAAATACAACAGAAAAAAACATGAAACTCCCTACATAGGTCCATACAATGTAATTGAAATTAAAGGCGTTAACATTGTAATAAGTATTGATGGAAAATTAAAAGAAGTTCACAAAAATAATGTAAAATTGTTCAAACATAATTCTAAAATTTGAGTCCACAAAAATAATTTAAAATTGTTCAAATGTAATTCTAAAAATTAATTAATTAAAGTCGATATTTGAGTATTTAAGATAATGAACTTAATTAAGTAAACATGAGTAATATTAATACAATAAAATAAAATTACTAATACATGTTATGTAAAATTAGTAGATAAGAATTTACCATAAATGTTTGTATTATATCTGTAATGTGAATAAGACTCACGATAATTCGAGTGTTCCATACTAAATTTGAATCTAGTACTCCACACTTTTTGGGGTATGGGTGTAGAGTGTGATGACACACACTATCTAAAAATAAACACAATTAGAATTAACGACTCACTCATTCATATTCTAAAACAAATTACCCATTATCATTGTCATTCAAAACCAAAACATGTTACGGTAATTCATTTCCGTACACAAACGCCTTGACATTGAATTCAGAGCATGTATACATATCTCAGATTACAAGAAATGTTCTCTACAGTACATTGCCATCATAAAATGTTTTCCCTTTTGCATTGTACTAAGCTTCATATTGCACCACTGCTAGAAGCACGGCTAAAGATATTGTATTACATTTCACTACTGAATTTTCATTCATAGTCTTGGCGATTGAGTCATTATAATGTTTGTAAATGATAATTGGAGTATGAATATGAAAAATGAGGATTTGTGAGTTAGCAATTTAGTAAATTGTATTGATGACACATTGGTCACATGAAGAAGTCTTGTTCACAAATTAGTCATTAAGGAATTTAGAAGTAATTAATTAGGTCATCGATTTTGTATTTAAGGCGCTGTAAATTGTATGAAATACACATTCGATTTTTAGAAGTCAAACTGCCTTCTTCGGCGTTTTTCATTCTTATAAGAAATATCGGCTCTTCGGATGCCATCAGAAATAGCGCTTGCGCTGTATTAGGTAGATATATTTTGTGAGCATTATAAGTAATCCCCAAACTTACAATAGTATATAAAAAATTTAAAAACAATAGGAAGCAATGTATATAAAAGAAATTAAAAGGCAATGAAAAGCAATGAATATAAACAATTGAAAGGCAATGAAAAGCAATGTATATAAACAATTGAAAGGCAATGAAAAGCAATGTATATAAAAAATTTAAAAACAATAGGAAGCAATGTATATAAAAGAAATTAAAAGGCAATGAAAAGCAATGTATTTCCAAAAAAAAACGAAAATTTAATAATTATTGATGTTATTCCAAAAAAAAACGAAAATTTAATAATTATTGAGGTATTTCCAAAAAAAACGAAAATTTAATAATTATTGAGGTATTTCCAAAAAAAACGAAAATTTAATAATTATTTTTTTCTTTTTTAATTAGACCGGCAAACCACACAAAAAAATCTAACGCAAAAAGATTTTAAATTGATATCGGAAGTGCTTGATTTAGAAAAAAGAATTTAAATTCTAATATAAAAATGGATAAAAACAGATGTGAAAAAAAAACGTAGACGTAAAATAAATGTAATCAAAATTATGTATATATATATAACAAAATTAAGGGCACTCACCCGCATGGTCCTTCGAGCGCTCGACGACGATGCCGATGTCCCTGAAATGTAAATACAACGTTTTTTTTCGGTAAATGCTCAAACGCGCACGTGGTAATGAAGTTCTTACAAATTAAAACGTTTTTCATATCGATATTTAACGCGGTCAGCGTAGCACTCCAGCATCCTCCTTTTTCCTTACGATTTCTTCACAATAGAATGAACAAAAGTTGAATAGTGATGTGTTTTACTTTTGTTATTATTGTTGTTGGGTTTATCCTTTTAGTATTGAATTCGAATAAAATTCAAAATCTGTCGCACGAATATCACAGCTTTCTTATAGCATTCTATTATAAGACTTAGTTGAATTTTATTCGGTGATTGATGATTTGTTTTAATTATTTATACATTTACTTTGTACTGAAGGCGTATTATATCTTTATCTTATTAATGGGTTCTTATTATCTTCTTTCCAACATTAACTCGCGATATTATTCCTAAGCGCACAAATGGAGATTTTATGTATTTTCATTTATTGTTGTTATGAAAATAGCAGCGATAACCGTTCTCTCGCTCGTTCACACACACTTGTCTAGGACTAGCCAACATTCTTATGACACTTAAAAATATTTTGAACTCGCTATCAGCGCTAGAAATCAGATTTTAATTAATTCCCTGAGACAATTTTCATTTCTTCACTAAATAATGTCCATTTGTGTTAAACACACCACGCAAGTCTCATTGCCCCGGCACACTCCTCGAACACTTAACTACTCGCATCGGCACCATAATAGCGGACGTGTCCGTTACTATTTTTCTCTTCCGCCTAGTGTGTACCGTACGTACGTAACGGTTGAGGTATTCTAATATCGGACCATACGAAGAACAGGAACATTATTTTTCACGGCGAGACTCAACACACTCGTTAAAGATTATTAGCAAAAGCCTTTTAATGATAAATGTGAATAAACTTTCGAAACAAACTAGAACGGAAAATCTTCTCAACCGCAGTCCAACAAAACGTGACAATAGAATTCAAATCCCGCGGACACCACGCTCAGAAGCAGTCTCCTTGTTTCGTACCGCCCTGCCTGCCGGTGCACTTTCGACTCCCCCAAATCTCCGACGGGCTCTTTTCTTTTCCGCAATTCTAAATCTTCCACTGTACGGCTCTTGCGGAACTTGTACACTCAAGCAACTACGACACTTTATGGGCAAGTCGAACAATACGAACACATTCAGAAAGGGGGAATTCACACGATTGTAGGTTTTTGTTGCTATCAAATGTACTTTTTCCTTATCATTTGTAGTTTATGACGGCGGTATTTGCAATTTCCATTTTCACTGTCGTTTGTAGGTTCAATTAAGTTATCAATTGAAAGCAATTTTTCGTTTATGATGATTAGGCGTAATTAGGTGTGTAGTAACTGAAGAGGTCAGGAGTGTGAAGAGCGATTTATAAATGACCATCTTGATTTCCTCTATTCTGAATGCAAAGAAATGGTATCACAAGAGAAACGAAAAGATCTACGGAATATGTATGTCATCCTGAAACCCATACCAGATTGATTGCAGGATATGCTCAAACAAATGTTCCTCGATCATATCAAAAATGAGGGCATTGAAACAATATCTACGCTGAAAGGTGAAAATATTCACATTCAATTGTCGAGAATATGTGAAGGTGCATCAAAAATATCAAAATTTAATAGCTGATGTTTTTGAGAATGACTCGCTATTTTTAAGTGCATTGGACACAGCATGCGCGAGTGTAGCAAATAAATGATTGCAACTGACGAGCGCCGGAGCGTACGCGCGGCGGCAGACGAAAGTGCACCAGCAGGCAGGGCAGTACGAAACAAACAGCCACTGCTTTTGAGCGTGGTGTCCGCGGGATTTTAATTCTATTGTCGCGTTTGGTTTTTACTGCGGGTTAGAAGACTTTCCGTTCTAGTTTGTTTCGAAAGTTTATTCACATTTATCATTAAAAGGCTTTCGCTAATAGTTTTAATTAGTGTGTTCATTCTCAGTATACCAACGGGAGTGACGAAAGTTCTGCTGTCGGGAGCTATCGACACACTCCGCGGAGTCCGAGTGAATAATATAATGTTTTTGCAATGTCGACACTTTCGCGTATCGATCTACGTAAATTTTATTTCAAGCCGTGAAAAATAATGTTCCTGTTCTTCGTATGGTCCGACATTAGCATACCTCAACCGTCACGTACGTACGGTACACACTAGGCGAAAGCAAAATAGTGACGGACACACGTCCGCTGGTATGGTGCCGATGCGAGTAGTTAAGTGTTCTAGGCAGAGTGCCGGGGCAATCAGACTTGCGTGTTGTGTTAAACACAAATGGACATTATTCAGTGAAGAAATGAAAATTGTCTCAGGGAATTAATTAGAAATCTGATTTCTAGCGCTGATAGCGAGTGCAAAATATTTTTAAGTGTCATAAGAATGTTGGCTAGTTCTAGACCAGTGTGTGTGAACGAGCGAGAGAACGGTTTGCAAAGTGTGTTGGTTCGATGGTTTGCCGCTGTTTCATTCTTTTGCCTATTGGGGAGCTTGCTCGCGCCCGTAGTCGGTGTAACTGGTGAGAATCCCGATACGAGCGCGAAGTGCAGTGCAGATAACTGTTCTCGCGATATTTTGGCGGCGATTTTCAATAGCATACTGGAGTGTTATAATATCGTGATCGATTGGGTACGAGTGTAGTACTGAGCATTGCGAACAATCAGCAATACCAATTATTATTGTAGCATCAATCGCTTGAAATATTCTCCTCGCCCATAAGTGCAACAGATGACAAACGGTTAATTGAAATTTTGATGCTATTGATATAATAACTGCATTTCACGCCAAATTTCCTTTGTCAAAGATGAATACGATTCTAGCTTCGTTTTTCGTGACTACTCGTGCATGATTGCTGTCTCGTTGCTCGATGGTTCGGCCCCGCCATTTTTTGGGGAACTTGAGAAAAACACGAGGGAGTTTGCCGGCGGTCTGGATAGAACGTTATTCGGTGTTGTAGGCAAGAAGTCCTGACTGAATTGTTTTAAGTTTGTTTAGTTATTTATTATCGCAGTCGAGTTTAAATAGAAAATAGTGGTGACTCAATGATGTCGAAGGTCTTGTGAAGATTTCGAGAAAATTCGTGTTCGTTACTTCTCTAGACTTGACGCCAACGTTTGTCAAGTCTTTCGCGCCTAAATATTGCTTCCATCGGAATTTTCGGGAAATTGTGCTATTTTGTTTGGGAAAATATCTGTTCTGAGGTATAGATATTTTCGAATTCTCGATTCAATTTTACAAAGCAGCGGCAAACCAACCAAATGGAAAACGGAACTCTAAATGCCGCAATAGACAGTTTTATTGTGAAACATTATAACAGGTTAGTGAAATAGCATGGAATAATACAAGTGATTTATTTTTCCTTATCAAGGGCCAAGGATGTGTTCATATTCTAAGCTACCCCTTATTGGAGCTCCTTCATGTATTAAAAGCACATCCGGAATCAAGATACGTCGGGATAGGGAGTGTGTGTGCAATGCGAAATGTGAACTCTACTGTTATTTGTATGGCAACTTTTTGTGAGTATTGATTTCCTTTATTGTCGCATCGTTGCGAACAAATGAAAACTCAATTAGTAATTTCGAAATTTGATGGAAATTCCGGTTGCGTTTGTAGTGCGGTCAATATTTTGGTTGATAAATAATTCGAGTAGAAATTACGTTATCATTACTCAAGCACACTGCCACAGTTACCTTACCCAAACGGCATATAAAAAAGGGGTACCCTAGATATTGGAACTAGTGTTGTTCACATCGACCAACTCCCTTCTCCCCCACAATTTTCGGTATAATCAAAACATTAAGTAGGACAAGAAAATATTTAGATACATATATTAGATTTTAGAACAAAAAAAAAGGAAGAGGAAAACTAATCAAGTTATTATATTCTTTGAAGAAGTAAGAAAAATATCTTATATAGAGAAATAAAGAAGAAAAGTAACGAATAACCACACTCCCTCAGATTCGAAGTTCCTTTCTGTTGAAAAGGGAAATGTCTTTAGTAAATTAGCTTTTGGCTCAGCGTAGATCCACATCTTGTCACCCCTAGTTGGTTTTTTTTTGAGCGCGTTCGACAGTTGAGTTTTGATTTCAAATTAATGGGAAGCCTAGAAATTTAGTGGACGCGTTTTCGTTAGCTGAACTTGCCTAAAATAAATTTTTTCTTACTTTGTCTGTTGAAAAGCAACTCGGTTATTTCAAAAACTTGCTAAATAATTAAGAGAAACCTTTTAACCTGAAAGGCATAGTATAAACATGCAGCATTTGGTGTTTTTGTACTGTGAATAATAGGAGCTCTCATTTTTTTTTTACTCGGAACATGAATACTTAACGATTTGTTAAACAATCGATTTTTTTGGCGGTCCTTTGCTTTGATGTATGTCCTATCGCAAATTTTGAAAGCTTTGCATTTTGAAGCGAATCACTTTACAGTAGGTGACAGGTTAAAAACATGCGATTTGTAAATAAAATGCTGAATTAAACAAAAAAATTGGTCTTTTCCCTTCCGGTCTTTTCCAATCGGGTATAGGACCCGGTACGGTGGCAGGCTTCCACCCCAAAAAATGAGCCAGCCGCCGGGTGCAGATTAATTCCTTCTTTTGTTTCAGGTGACTTTATGGGTTGAGTGGCCCAAGCCAAGTGCCTTTTTATGGCATAGAGTTATGCAATTCAATTGTATAATTCTATGACATAAATTGGTCACCGGGGTACTCCCCTTCTGATGGGAAAGTTCATATAATTCAAGTTGTATGAGTTTTCCACTCAGAAGAGGAATACCTGGCCACTTCAACAATTTAACATTGGATTTATTCCGGTTGGGTGGGTATGAAGGGGCTCCACCACCACCCGGTTGCCCCTCTTTCATTTGTGGGCCCTGAATTTATTTGGGTAAAGACGAGGTCACCCCAAATTAGTCTTTCTTGTCAGGTTGCACTTGTTCTAGTAACAAGTATGTCTCCTTCGTGGAGGTTATCTACAATGTTGCGACTTCGGTCGTCTTCTTTGATCTCCGCAATCAATTCGTGAATGCGAAATGTTTTGTAGTGAGTCCTCGTGCCGGGGAAACGAACCCGCCCCACGACACCGCAATGCTAGCCTGCCAGCGCATTCACGCGTCTCCGGACGAGGGCATTCTCGGCAGGGACCAACACCTTCCTCTGCCGAGGCAGCAGAACATCGCTGCGGTCCTTTACGGACATATTGAAAACTCTTTATTCACTACAGGTGGGAAAAATCGGAAGAATTAGGCAGGCTCACGTTAATTACCGGCAAACAAAACAATTTTTAACTAATATTATGGTTGGAATGGGTAAAATTTGACAAATTTTAAGGGGTTTAAATGATACAATGATTTTATCGTTCATATAATTAAAGGGGTTAGCCGTTTCGTTCTAAGCATTTGTATACCGCGTTACACCGCAATTCGTTAAATTATCTTCAAAAGATATTGTAATAAGATACTACACATTAGAAATTTTTAAACATTTTTAGAATTTTGTTTCCCGGGGTTAAATACAAAAGAAATTTTCTTGACTCATTTTTCATATGAAAAAAAAAAGAAAGGAGCGAGTGTTGCGATGGGGAAGGTGACTGAATGGTTACTCCTTGTTAAATTAAGTTTGTGCTGTGTGCCTGTGGCAGCGCTGGCTTTTAGAGCCATAGCTCCTCGGTTACTACACGCTCATGGTCAATGCCATTGTTTAGGTTAAGTAAACAAACATGTAGTTTGCAGAGCATGTGTTTTAATATCATATTTCATATATGAAAGATAGGCAAATTTAATTTTTATAATTGGAAGTGCGTGAACTTAAAATATTATGAAATAGATTGAATTTTGATGAAATTGATTAAGTAGGTATTCAATTTAAGTAGGTATACTACACCTTCGGGCTTTTAAATGTCGAAACTTTATCGTAAAAAAATTGAGACATGGGATAAGAAATATTAATTTTATGAATATTTACATTGATTGAATGGTTTCAACAAATTATTTTGGTATTTTTTTTAAATGTCCGCTGATTTTTCTTTCTGTTCTTTTGTTTTAATAGTACATAGCCTCCAATTTTTAGTGATAATGGTTGTGTGATTCGTTGTTCATTCAATCTTTTTATTTTTACTTTTTCTATTATTTCTTCAGCTTTATTTACTGTGTTTTTTTTATTCGAATTTCAAACTCGTTTACAGAATTTTCTAAATCATAAATTTTGTTCGTATTTCTAATTTCTTCCGTTGGTAAGTATGGTACTTTCCGGAAACTAACCAGTATCGATATTCGGTGAAGTATTAAAAGCAAAAGTGTAATATGGTAACCAAGTGTCCCATTCCTGATCTTCAGCGAAAGATAGCTTGTATTCGTTTAACACTCTGTGATTTCTTTCAACTACGCCCTAGTGTTTAATGATGATAAGGAGTTGAGAATATTTGTTTGTTTTTCATTTGTTCATTAGTGAATTCAGTATCTTTGTCAGATTTGAGTACTGTAAATTGACCTATTTCAAAATGAATTCGTTAACTACAGTTTTGCATCCTTTGATTCAATGGGTACAGTTACTACAAATTTTGAAAATTCGTATTGCATTGCTACCGTATCTATTTGTAAAGTCTCAAAAGTTATGGAAGGTGTATCTGTTAATATCATTTTCGCTTTTATTTGCCTAGTTTGTTTAGATTTTTGACATGTTACGCAAGTATTTATAAATTTCTTTACCATAGAATTCAGAATTCAGATATTCATGTATTAATTCATCTTGTTTGTTTTTATCTGTGATCGGTTTAGGGGGTGCATATATGATTATATTAAGTTTTGGGCGATTGTTATTATTTTGTTGCAACCTGTTAAATAATTTCTTAAAGTCTTCTTTTTGTGTACATTTAAATAAATCTTCATTATTGGACAATGCTGGCTCATTGATTTTCCAATAATGAGTTGCTTCAAGTAGGTTTTCCACAATTAATCTTAGAATTCTATTGGGATTATTTCTACAGCATTTATGCCTGAAATCGAATAGCTTCTCATCAGAAACGGATTTACTGAGAGGATTATTGCTATGACTTTAATGTGACGTTACTTTTAGTTTCCGCTCATCAGGAACGAGTTTGTTGAGATACTTATCACTATAACAGTATACTTTTACTTCTTACCTACTACGTACTATTTCAATAAGAAGATTTTGGTTGCTAGTTTGCTATTTTTACTACCGGTATCATTCTTATTATTGTTTTTACCCATGAGTATATTCATATTGAATAATTTGTCGGCATTACTGATATCATTTAGAGATGTATAATCCCAAGTATAAAGTTGATCAGGCTTCTTTGGAAGATTGTCATCATGTTTTCTATTTATGTCATTTACATTCGTTTTATTATTTTTCGCCATTCCCCTGGTTAGAAATAGCGCCTTTATTACTGTTTCGTCCCTTTCCAATGGTATAATATAGTATGTTTCAGTATATCCGAATTTTATTTATTTTACCTTTCTTATATACAATTTTGAAATCGTAATCTGAAAGATCTAAACGTTTGCTTTTCAGTTTAGAGGAGGGGTTTTTGTTTGTAGATAATGACACTAATGGTCAGTCTGTAGTCAGTTGCCACGAGAAATTTTCTTCCGTACAGTAATGGTCTCAAAAAATGTATTTCTCAATTATTGGTTTGTTCTGTTCATTTTCATTGAGAGATTTGCTTGCGTATGATATTGGCAAATTGGGTCCGATGTCTCCTTGAGACAGAACTGCCCCTAATGTATAGCTGGATACATAAGTTGTTAGAATAAAAGGATTGGTGGTCTCATTAGTTTTATCTTTAGAGTGTCAAAAAGCTCGACATGAGCTGTCCCATATAAATTGTATCATTTCCTAGGTTAGTATCAATATGAAACATAGCAAAGAAAATACAATATTTAGAAATGTTTTTTCACTCAAAATCACTGCCTCCAATTCATGCATGATTATGTTTACATTTCGGGGGCGACCATTTTATTCGATTAGTTTCCGCGCAGTACCGCCTGAATTTCGGGGGCTAGTTTTTGCTAGCAAAATGCGTTAAATAATTTTATTGATGAAATCAATTTTATTTCTTTTTCCAGGAGTATGTTAAATGATATTGTACAGGGTGCGTACGGTATTTGAGGACAACTTGAGAGTAAAATTAATTAGCTTGTATTTTTAACAAAATTTAATAAAATTTCAGGAATTTTTTATACAACGTTAAATTAATATATGGCTATAAAGTTATCCAATAAAATCGCCATTAGCAGCAATAACCTCTTCGATCCAGGTCCTGAAATGATTACATGCCCGAATCAAATGCTCCTTGTTCATATTGACCATAACGGCATTAAAAACTGTCTTCAGCGAAGAAGTGGTATTATGAGTACGCTTATTGGTCTCACGCTCAAGTACCCCCCATACGTAATAATTCAAAGGATTAAGGTCTGGGGACCTAGCTGGCCATAGGTTCGGTGTTATGTGGTCATGAAAATTTTTGGCCCTCCAATCTTGTATCGCCATCGCTTTATGTGAAGGAGCAGAGCCTTGTTGAAAAATGTATGGTCTGCCTCCGCTTACATTGTCTATCCAGGGTTTCACTACCATCCCCAAAACCTCGATGTATGCAGCAGAGTTCACTCGAAGTCCTTGAGTAAAAAAGTGTGGTGGCATAACATGTCCTTCGTTGCTGACAACACCTAAAACCATAACAGTGGCTGGAAATTTTGTGTGCATAACAACAGGAACCTCCGTAGGATTTGAACATAGCCACCTGTCATTTCTGCGATTGGTCTTTTGATCTTGGTCAACATTTCTATCGTCGGAAAAAACCATAACATTTTGGGGCCTCAGGGTGTTTGATTTTGTTTAAAAGACGTTTTGATCGGAGAACTCTCTGTTCCCGTGTTCGTTCCGACATGAACTGTCCTCTGCGCATCACGTAAGACTTATACCGAAGGTCTTCGTGGACAACTCTACGAATAAGGCGCTCAGATACATGAAGCTCACTCGCAGGAACCCTCATTGATTTTGAAGGGTCCTCGACTATGATCGCTTGCTCTTGCTCTAAAAATTCTGCAGATCGGACAGTGCCAGAACGTTGTTCGTGCTTTTTTGCGTTTTGCAACCGATTCTGTATCGCCTGCTGATGCTTCCAATTCACTGCGAACCTTATGCACGAATGAACGGGCGCAATTAAGAAAATTAGAGATCTCTAAATCTGTATGGTTCGCACATATAGCGACGATGACAGCATGTCTCTTCATTTCTTGAGTGATGTTGTAGTCCGCCATTTCTTATCTGAAAAGGAAAATAATATAAAAAAAAAATTCGCGAAGTTAAAGTCACATTTATGCATGTCCTCAAATGCCGTGCACACCCTGTACATAGAAGTAAATGAAGATGAAAAAAATAATTAATGGACGACAATTGGTAAACTGTTTACTTTTATGAATCTCTTCTGGAGCTCAGACATATTTATATTTTTGCAGGCAAATGCAAGCAGAGCAGCAGCAGTATTGATTTCAAGCATTTCTCTGGATGGGGAAGCTATTTCATCGTCGAGGATGGTAAATCAATTTATATTAAGCTTGCAAAATTAGCCTCACTGAAGCAACTGAAAGCAACGAATTCGATGTTATTGCCGATGAATTGGTATTAAAAAGCTCAAACTATTGAAGAAATGTATATTATATTGGGCTCATTTTTTTAGGATTCCATTGTGCACCTCCCGATACAAGCTCCGCCTCTAGTATCTACCTATGTAGTCAGTAATTATGAGTTCAAGAAATATTTTCAAAACGTTTCTACCTTTTTTAGGTGTGGAGTAGTGATGCAACTAATTCTAAAATACTAAAGGTTGGTCCAACCATAATGCGCGATGTTAATTGTGAGTCACACCTTAACGTCAAGTTTTCCGCCCAACTTAATTTGACATTTGTTTGTTTCAGTGTTTGGCAAATTCAACCATGGAGAGGTACACAATTGAGCAGCACGTGAAGGTTGCTTAAACCTTTTACGAAAATGGGCGTTCAAATCAAAATGCATTTCGTACACTTCGTGAATTGTGCGCAAATTTCCGCAAACCGGGTCTGTAGGAAATGTGAAGTCACCTGTGCATAATCGCTCAGTTCGTTCTGCGGAAAACATTGCTGTTCGCGATAGTATGGCAGAAGAGCCGTCAACATCGACTTGTCGTCGTGCCCAACAATTGAACATCTCACGGACATCACTGATGCGAATTTTGAATAAAGATTTGAATTTAAACGCTTACAAGGTTCAATTGACTCAAGAGCTGAAGCCTACTGACCATTTCAAGCGTCGGCAATACGCCGAATGATTGGTTGAACAGACAGAAGGGAATAGTGACTTTACAAAGAAAATCATCTTCAGCGACGAGGTACACTTTCACCTCAGTGGATTTGTTAACAAGTAGAATTGCCGCATTTGGGCAAATGAAAATCTACGAATGATTGTTAAAAAGCCGATGTACCCACTAAAAGCGACTGTTTGGCATGGTTTATGGGCTCGCGGCGCAATCGGGCCCTACTTCTTCGAAAATGAGGACGGCCAAGCAGTTACCGTGAATGGTGTTCGCTATCGCGAGATGATAACGGACTTCTTGTGGCCAGGAATTGAGGTTATGGACTTGGACGATATGTGGTTCCAACAGGATGGTGCCACCTGCCGCACAGCCAACGGAATAATGGCTCTTTTGCGCGAGAAATTGAAAGGCCGTGTTATCTCACGTTGTGGCGATATTAATTGGCCGCCACGATCATGTGATTTGATAACGTTGGACTTCCTTCTATGGGGATATTTAAAAGAGAAAGTGTACGTCAATAAGCTAAGAACAATTCAAGAGCTAAAGGATGAGATAATTCAGCACATTAACGACATTGAACCTGAATTATGTCTCAAAGTCTTTGAAAATATGGACCATCGGATAGAAGTATGCCACCATAGCCGTGACGAGCATTTGGGCGATATTATGTTTCACACATAATTGTCATAAATCCTTCTATTATAATAAAAAATATTAACATAATTCATTGAAAATTTTTTGTTTTATTTACAATTAACATCGTGCGTTTTGGTTGGACCACCCTTTATCTGCATCATATGACAAGCTATTCTTATTTTAATTAAATTTATAACATAGGATATTAACAGTACTTTCATTTTGTAGGCTGAAGATGAGCGCTTCAAAGTAGGGCCCGAACAAGAAGGTACATTGATGTTATTGGGTAATTTATTAGAATGATGTTATTGGGTAATTTATTAGAAAACTCAATTTGTTCCGTCATTTTGCCGGTTGTAGGTGATACAAAGCTTGTTTCGTTCAACGCACCTTATTTCTGTGAGGTAAAACAGTAAATATAGAAGAAACGAAATTTTCATTACATAGCTTTTGAAGGCTTCACACACACCATGGCTGAACAGGAGTCATACGTCCGGTAGTTCCGATGGAGGAACATTTTATGGAAATTGATGTAAATATACCTATTTTAGTTTTCTATGAAATGAATTATCTTGGATTGTGATTGCAGGTGCACAACGAGTATTCTCGATTGAAGAGTGAAAGCGGAAAGCAGAAATCCCGAGTTCTAAGTATTATTCTTTTAATTGTAGGCATATATTTCATAAATGTCATTTATTATATTGTTGTTTTTTTTATTTCAAAATAATTGGTCTTTATATTAACAAGCAGAAGGATATCTGAATATGAGTTCTTGAAAAAGATGCTTTGAACAAATAATTCAAATTTCGTATTAAAACTTTCGATCAATTCTGTAGTCTATATCAACGAGGTAAATTTATTATCAGGGTGCAGTATAATTCATTCAAAGAGAAGCGTTGGATTTTAGGGACTAATAGCTGGTTTGAGAAATTTAGCTGTAATTGACGACAAATTTATAGCCAATATGCTCAAATTTTTTTCCGCTGTATAAATTAAATCAAGATCACATCGAGCTATTTTTTCATCCATTCGATCAAGTCTCGGCTATAGCAATAACTCAACTGTAAGGCAATTTACTGCCAGCTATAAAAAACTTTTATTTCAGCGCCAGCTTCGAGAGGGGGGGGATGGGAAACTGTTTACCTCTGGAGGAAATAATCGTCCTTAAGGCACAAGCTTGTTGGCCTCTTCGCGCAATCAATGAATCTATTGATCATCCAGCAATGCTCAAACAAGAAAGTAGCAGACAACATGTATTTGATGAACGGTTTCTCGATGAACATAATTACGCCACTTGTTTGACATTTTCATACCTCAAGCGACAGTATTTAAAATTACCTCAAGATGATAGGCTTCTAATTTTCGGAGTCTTGGACAGATGTCAGTTTACAGGCTTCGTACTTTTGGAGTCTCGGACAGGCGTCAAACTTGAACCTATCCTATAGTTATCTTCTTTGAGCTCACTGTACACATGTATCTTGTTACAAGCGGAACGTTGGAAAGAAATAAAATGCACTTTGAAATCTAGAACCATCGGCCGTTTTTCTCGGTATAAATCCCCATAATTTTGGTCCGTCGAGCCGGATTCTGTAATGAATCATTCGACGACGCGGCGACCACTACCAATACACCTTGCCGCCATGTGGCTTGTCATCTCATGTTGGTTGTGACGGGTGCACATCCCACATCAATTTTGTCGTGGGATGTCAAAGTGAATTGACAGCCACATGGTCGCAGAGTGTGGGAGTAGTGGTCACCACTCAACAACTGCCCGCTCTGACACTACAAGTCGCGCTCGGTTGACCAAGAGGGATCCTCTGGAATTGATTCCTATTCATTTTTGAAAGTGTTTCGCAGTTGGGAAGTGCAGCAAAGGTACATTTCTTCAGTGTTTACTACGATTATCGCTTATTAACTTGCATTCCGTAGATATTTCGTCTTAAGTCTGAACCGGTTCCATTTAATGGACCGGGAATGTGTGTGGACCTATTTGCATTGTGGCGTATTTAATGGGCACGCTGAGGATCGTACCATCATATTAAATCGTATTTGTGGAGAGTTTTTGCCGTATTAAAGGCTTGTCGTTGAGGAGAAAAGTCCCGAAGCATTTCACGAAGTTATTTGTCGTCCAATGGCTCCACGTTGGGCGCCATTTGTAATGATTTTTTTTCTAAAGTCGTGAACGAGGAACCGACCTCTCATCGGTTCTGGACGTTAAGTCTGAGTCGTGCCAAGGAATGGTACCAACCGGTCAACCAATCCGTGCACCGTGATCCATTTTCGCGGTGGCTGCTTGTCGGCCAGCTAGATCGGAGAGGAATTCGGTCGCGGGTCTCAAAATGGATTACGCTCATTTACAATTTTCAGCCACTGTTAAACGCCCGTTTCAAATGCGTCGAAAACACAATCATACGGAGAAGAAACCTATTTTACGTTACTCCGTATTTCTTCATTCATCCAGTCAAAGTACCAAACAAATCTAATTTCTATTTCGCGTTCCCGAATTTTACCTACGCGGTACCTTTGTTGGTTTGTTTTTTCTTTAGCGTAGTTTTTTTCGGATTCGCGTTAACGTAGTATATATTTCGGTACCGCGCCGGTAAAATTCGGGAACGCGACCGAATTCCTCTCCGATCTAGCTGGCCGACAAGCAGCCACCGCGAAAATGGATTACGGTGCACGGATTGGTTGACCGGTTGGTACCATCCGTTGGCACGACTCAGACTTAACGTCTAGAACCGATGAGAGGTCGGTTCCTCGTTTGCGACTTTAGAAAAAAAATCATTACAATTTCTTTTAAGTAATAGGGAAAACATTCAATTTGCGGAAAAAAACTAAATTCGTTCAATTTATGGACATTTTCACATTGGCGCAACGGAAAAGTGACAGTGCGGACAAAAAGCAATTTTGTAAGCTTATTGGCATCGAAATTGGTATCCGGTTACAAACGAAAAAGTGTAGTGTCGTCAAACAGATATTTTGGAACAGTGCAAACACAAAATTTCACGTTTGAATAAACTTTGGCGGGCACACACCAAACGTGCATTTTTAAAACTCGCGGATGCAGACATCCGAGACATGACGCCAGTCGAAGTACAGGTGCGGTTGGACCAGCTGGAGAAGACGTGTACAAATTTTCTCGAGCTGCAGGTCGGGATAGAGAACAAAGTGGTGGAAGAGAGAGGAGAAGAAGCGGTTACGGTGGAATTGGAGAAGCGAAATAAAGTGGACGAAACCTTCCTGAACGCAAAATCACGGTACTGTCAACAGCGGCAACAAACTCAGACAACTTCATCACAGGCAGAAAACGTGACAGAAATTATTGAGTCACTCACAAAGGAGCAAATGTGGATCAGCGAAATGTCGGGACGGTTGACAACGATGGAAGTGCGGACAATAACATCAACGGTGGTGAAGATCCCAACCATTAACATCCCAGAGTTTGACGGCAAATACGAGGACTGGATATCATTTCTTGATATGTTCCAGAATCTAGTCGATGAGAACACTAACATATCTTCAGCGCAGCAGATGCATTATCTAAAAGATGCCCTGGTCGATGAAGCAGCATCAACAGTCAAGCATATGATAAGCACGGAGGCAAATTACAAAGCGGCATGAGAGCAATGAAAGGCGGAGTGTCACAAATTCAAATACATCACCGAAGCGCAACTGAAACGGATGATAGATCCTCCACCCATCTCAAAGCGCACGGACCACGACATACGACAGCTAGTTAATACATTTGAAGCGGCGACAAGAGCTCTCCAAGCGCTCGGCTACGACACGTCACATTGGGATTATTGGTTGGTGTACATAGCAAGCCACAAACTTGACTCTATGTCAAGAAAACTTTGAGCGCGGCATTCAGCAGTGGATGAGCGGCCGACATTTAAATCGCTCATAACATGCCTTGAGGAGCGGCAGCACGAACTACAATCGTACTCAAGCACACTCGAGTGGGAGCGGTTATCTCGATCCCCCACATCGCGGATCGTAGCGGCAGTGACATCACCCAATCAAACATCGTGTTGGTATTACAGTGGAGCGCATCAACTGTACAGATGCGCCGAATTCATCAAACTTAATCAAGAACAGCGGAAGGCGACAGCACTGCACTCAAATGTGTGCATCAACTGCTTGGCATCTGATCACACGGCAACCAAATGCAGAAGCATACGGTACAAGATTTGCAACGGCATGCTTCGCACTTTGCTACATGCTGCATGCGGCTCATTACAACACGGCAATCAACCATCCACTTCCAAACAAGAGAGCAGACGGTAAAATTTAACTCTCTGGGAAACCTGCTTATTAACTCACTTATAACACAGTGCGGCACATGCTTGCATATTACCCAAGGCAACAGCCATCGTCCATAAAAAATGCGGACCTGTTTTCTATGCAAAATATAGCTGGTCTCGGCATCGGAGGTTTCACTCATCATATACAACCTCAACAGTGCGGCTTCCCTGGACACCACTACAAACACCAATTTCTGGAATCGCTGAACACTTAAAATTGAGAACGCTCAGTATAACTACAGTGACACTTTCTTCGAAGGCGGCATGCAGAAAATTACAATATCAGTGTTAGTGGTGCGTCAGACACTGGAGGACATTCCAACACAGCGGATCAACAGGCAACATCTTGGCATCAATCGCTCGTTACAACTTGCTGATTCGGACTTTGATAAGCCAGCACATATCGACATGTTACTCGGCGCGGAACCAACCTTGCGCATCATATCAGATCAACGCGCCATCACAACCAATAAATTACGGCTCGCAATACATGTTTGGATGGATCATTACGGGAATTGTATATTCCGGCGGCATCCATTCAGCGGCCACATACGCTCATTATGACGCAAACGATGCGGAAATGAACACAATCAACATAGAGTCACTATTGCAGAAGTTCTGAGATCTAGAAAATATAGACCGTCAATCTGTTGGGACTCCAGAAGAAATGGAATGCGATACTCATTATGCAAATTCGGTTCATCATACTCAAAGCGGCAGACATCTAGTACGACTTCCATTCCGGCCCACTTTTCAGCCACTTGGTGATTCGCGAGAATGAGCAATTCAACGATTACATAGTCTAGAGAAGCGTCTTAAACATAATTATCAACTGCGGCTAGACTACAAAAAATTTATGATGGTATACTTGGCGACCGGACATATGTCACCCCTGCCAACGAACGACTTGCAGTTGGATGAGCAGCATTCATACTACATACTGCACCATGCAGTCCTTAAGCCCACAAGCAACAAAACAAAACTGCGGGTGTTTTTCGACGCTGCCAAATCCATATTAGGAGTATCTCTCATCGACAACCTCAGGGTCGGTCCGTCCATACAAAACGACATTTTCACTTTGCTTCGCAAATTCCGGACGTTCCTTATCGCCATGGTCACCGAATCCGTGAAGATGTATAGGCAGATCCTGATGGACCCCGTCAGTGCCAACTATCAATGAATTGTCTGCGGATTTTCCACGGAGGAATGGATAATAGACTATAAACTTAACAGGGTCATATACACTACATCAAATAGTCAGTGATAATGACAACATTTCAAACCAAGCGGTGCAGGCAATTACGGACTATTTCTATATTTACGACTACTTGGGTGGAGCTGACAACATTTACGAAGCTTTACAGCTAAAGCAGGACATCATAAACGTCCTAAACAGCAGTGGTTTGGAGCTACGCGGTTGTGAATCTAATGCACCTGAACTTTCTGATTCAATCAACACTATGGCACAATCTCATTCCTTTGACAATGACGAATCAAGCTCGGTACTTGGATTACTTTGGAATTCAACGTCCCTACGGATTCAGCATCGACATCACCACACCAAACACATATACAAGGCGGACGTTCTTGGCTACTACGGCACGGATTTTTGACCCTCTCGGTTTTCTTGCTCCATTTTCAACCGTGGCCAAGGTACATCTACAAAATTTATGGACGTCAGGGATTGGCTGAGAAGACTCACTACCTGACAATCTAAGAAGCACACTTACGAACTACATATTTGGCCTAACAGCACTCTCTGATGTACATATTCCACGATATATCGGGTCACGCTCTTCAATGGAAATCATTGGCTTTGCGGACGCATCGGAAGCGGCATACGCAGCAGTGGTTTACGCTAGAACACAAACTGGAGACGCACACGAGCCTTTTCGAGTCACATTGCTAGCAGCTCGAACTAAGGTAGCACCCATCAAGCGAGTCACCATTCCTTGACTTGAACTATGTGCAGCTGATCTACTCCCCAAACTTACGCGGCAGCTTTTGAGCGGGCATGGGTGTTTTCAGTCTTACCTGCACAAGATCGGTAGGTCACGGTCCCCCGATTGTTGGTATTGCCCAGGAGAGGAAAACAATGCCTGCCACACATATTTTTCGTGCACAAAATGGGACATGCTGCGAAGGACCCTCTACAGGGAGACGGGAGAGCTCACTCCAGATAATATAATCACGGTGATGCTCGAATCGGTTGATAAATGGAACCAGGTGGCACATCATGTTCAGGCAGTCGGGGGTGTTGGAGCTGGGGGATCGCTTGTCTGGCAGTTCCTCTTACCCTTTCCCCTCCCGCTAGAGGAGGGATCCCCCCAGGTTGGAGGCGCCTCACGGCGTAACAAAACGAGACCTGGCCCGAAGTAATATGTCTAATGGTTTCAGGCTAGGTTCTCAAGTTGACAGGGGAAGTGTTTAGTGGGTAGTCCAATCGCCTTCTTGCGAGCATGGGAGTCCCACACTCTGTGCGTAAATGGCCATTCACCTCCCTACCACAAAAATAAACTTACGCGGAAGATTGCATCCTACATGAATGTCAATCTGGACAACTGCCACTGCTTTACGGATACGCAAGTGACATTAGCTTGGACATAGGGTAACCCTAGGCCCCGGAAAACATTTGTGGCAAATCAGACATCCAACACCATCAACATAATCCCACCTAAAGATGGCATCACATTAAGTCTAAACTTAACTCAGCGAATTGTACACCACGCGGCCTGGAGCCAGCACAACTATATCAACATCGTCTCTAGTGGAACGTACCAACCTTTTTAACTTCAGAAAGATATTTTCACTCTCGGCAATTGCCCATCATGTACGAATCGGTCATATCAGAAGTTCAGCATGTACAAGTTAACCTGCTAACGGTTGATAGCAACCTCCCGATTCACAATTTCTTGGTTTGGAAAAAAACAAAAACTGCTTGAGGTTTATCAACAATTTACAAACATCGGTTAAATCTCATCGTGTCAGCGGTCCACTTATGAAGACAACATAGTCAAGCCTTCATAATTTTGGTACGACAGGCCCAGTCGGAGTCTTTCGGTCAGGAAGTTCATCTTCTTACGCGGAACTGTCCGTCTCCTAAGGCAAGCAAAATACGCAGTCTGGACGCATTCTTCGACACTGATGGAATTTTGCGGATCAACGCCAGGTTGGAAAATGCGGAATTACCCTTCAAACTACGGCATTCAATCCTGCTACATCGAAATCATCACATCTTTTCTCATCACATATGAGCATCAGCAACTACAAACCATTTTACTCCACAAATTTTGGACAATTGGACCACGGATCGCTACAAGCAGGTCATTCGCAACTGCATTACGTGTACACAACATCGGGCGAAGACATTGCATCAGAAGATGACCCCATTACCAACGGTACGAGTTGCACCTGCAAGAACCTTCGCAAATTGCGGTGTCGACTATGTAGGACCGCTCATTGTCAAATAGCATCAATGCATCAGATGCTCAAATCTCGGAATGACATCATGAATTTCACATTTTCAAAGAGCATCACCTGGCACTTAATTCCTCCGGCAGCCCCTCACCTCACTTTGAAGGACTTTTAAAGGCAGGAGTCAAATCGGTTAAATTTCACTTGACCAGAGTCTTCCGCAATGCGACACTCATGTTCGGAGAACTCTACACTCTGCTCTGTCAAGTGAAACATTGTTTAAACTGCCGGTCACTTTGTCCTCTTACAAGTGATCCCAGGGATGTCGATCCTTTGAAACCAAATCATTTCCTCATTGGTATCAGTGGTTGACTTTTACTCGACTCGGAAGAGCATTTATCCCACATCAACCACCTGCGAAGATAGAAATATATTTAGAAGCTACACAACGATTTGTGAACACGTTGGACAGAAGAATGCTTGCGGCAACTGCAATTAAGGAACAAATAGGTTTCCGGATATCATACTCGGAAGCTTGGTAATCGTAAAAGCGGACAACACACCACCAGCTACGTGGCATTTAGCACGCATCATTAAGTTGCACGCAGGCAAGAATTATCACATCAGAGTAGTCAACCCCCGCGGAGAATTCAAGCGGCCCATCAACAAATTGATTCTTCTGCCAGTACCCACGGAAATGAATGTTGACAATTGACTTATGTGCATAACGGGCATTTTCATGCCTCAAACGGTAATAGGCTTCTAATTTTTGGAGTCTCGGACAGATGTCAGTTTACAGGCTTCGCACTTTCGGAGTCTAGGACAGACGTTAAACTTGAACCTATCCTATTGTTATCTTCTTTGAACTCACTTTACACATGTATCTTGTTACGAGCGGAACGTTCGAATGAAATAAAACGTACTTTCAAATTTAGAACCACCGGCCGTTTTTCTCGGTATACTATTAATCCCCATCACTGCTGATCCAACTTATATATCTGAATTTGCAAGCCACGTTATTATCTACATCCCTGGGTTTATTGTGTTCAAATTATACAAAGTATTGAATTGTCAACGATGTTTGTCAGCCATACAAGGAGAAAATTCCTCAAAATCTCTGATATATAAAACAAGGGGATTATTGAAAATAACTTCAAAAAGTGTAGTTTTCATATGCAAAACTGCTGGAAAAGATAGAAGATTTCATCATTGTACCGACGGAACGATACTGTCTAAAAAACCCTCAATAGTATACTTAACAATGTTCGAGTGGCATGCATCGGAAAGCAACTCTTTGTTGAATATGGTGCGCACATGAACAACACACAAGACTTCAGATTGTTGATTAAGTTTATAGTAGAAAAATATATCAACACAAGGTACTATTTCATTGCGAAAAAATATCAGAATAAATTACTGTTAGGTAATATTTCAACAAATTAATACATTTTAAAGGGAAGTAGTTCTTTCACACAAAGTAAAGATTAAGCTCAACGATGATAAATTTCACTCAAAAAAGGCAGTGTAAAACCCGTGGACCCAAAAATTGCGCCTTAATTCCACCGAAGATGATCCCAAGCCCGGTTATGAAAGGAAGAGGGAATATTATAATTGTAGTAGTAGTTGCATTTGTAATTAACTGCGAAACAGATTTATTTTTCAGTTATTAAACCTCGCTATGAGGTTTCTATTTATCTAACTGAAGTTATGAAAGATATTCAAGTTTGAAATAGGAACATTCTCAATCAATTTTGCAATGGTAGTTCTAAATTTTAGTTCCCTTTTTAAACTACAGCCTCCAAAAATGAAATCAAAAGAGCAATGTTCGTGGAGCATCTGGAAATGATGACAGGATTTGAGTTGATGTTCCACTCCAGTATTCCATTCTCAAAGGTGAGATCTGACTCACCTCTCGTGCTAGATGTCGTTCTGATGGTTGAAGATCGGAATTGATGATTTCCTTTTGGTTGGTGACTTGAGTGGGTTTACGTCTCACACTAACGTAATTTTTTCTTCGTTTGTATTTTCTATGGGCATTCTAATTTTTTATTATAATTTAAAAAATTATAAATTTAACACGTTTAAAAATTGCATTATACAATATTTGGTAACACTCTTTTTCTGTTTCCACAATTTAGTACCATTGACCCTGCCCTGAGAATAAGTTTTATATCAATTGTCACCAATTGGTACTGGTGGAGCTTGCCTTAAAAGCATAATGGCTAAATATCTTCATAACACTTCCTTAAGCATGTGACGGAGAACGACCGTATCGCCTTTGCAGTCCGGCCCCTTCAACAGGTACGTCTGATTTTTTCACTTCTTGGGGTAAAGGTGAACTTTGAACCTTGCCCAGGATTCAATGCATCTTTGTCTGATTTGAAGTTAACCAGTGATTTCGTTCCTATCGCTATTTTGTTAGCACTACAGCGCCTTCGCGTAGAGATAGTTAAAATATCTCATTATCTTGATCGCATGTTTTGGAACTCGAGGTGATATGGTCAGCACCACGCTTTGGCCGTGTGTCCGTCCATCCAGCTGGGATACGTTCTGATTTTAAACCAGCTCATGTAACTGAACTGACGAATCACTCGAAACAAATCTCGTTGTCACCAACTGAATTCGAACCAGGAACGTTCTGGTTATGGGGTGGTTAGCCACTACACCATGCGGACTACTCCTAACATTATTTTGTCTACGTTTATTCTCTCAGTTTTGAAATTGCTTGGATTATATTCAATTGCCAATAGCCAAACCATTTTGCTACCGCGTTGTCCGAATACATTTATTGGCGGAACTTTTTCTGTCTTGTTGCTGCTTTTACCCAGGGAACCAGCAAACTCGCGAGTTGTTTTGTGCTCTTTATTTTCATTTTTCAAGTATTTATTAAAATTTACTTCAGGCTAAAATTTTCAAACGTTATTACCTTCATTATCTTCTATTTCAATATCGTCTGTCAGCCCCTCCAGCACTGCGAAATATGTAGTTTATACTCTCATTAGCGTCACCAGCACTTAAGATATCTTCTTCTTAGCTTCACACTTTACTTTTTGGTTTCCTCTATTTTTTCACCTTCGTTTTTTATTTGTCGTGCTTTAGATGTTTTAATTTTTGAATCTTCATCCCTTTCTTAATCATTTCTTCGACGGACAAGATACGCAACCTGAACTCCTCAATTTCCTTCTTGATTTTTTTCTAACTCGTTATTGTTGATCATTATCTTCATTTTCCCTTCACTATGTAGTAATCTAGGAGCTATGGCTCTAAGAGCAGCGCTGACACAGGCACACAGCACGAACGCAATTTAACAAGGATTCAGTCGATTCAGTCACCTTCCCCATCGCAACACTCGCTCTTTTTTTTCGCATGAAAAATACGTTTAAAATTTTAATGCGTAGTGATTTTATTTCAATATCTTTTGAATATAATTTAACTAATTGCGGTGTAATGCGGTATGCAAATGCTTAGAACGAAACGGTTAACCCCTTAAATTATATGAACGATAAAATCATTGTATCATTTAAATCCCACAAAATTTGTCAAATTTTACCCATTCCAACCATAATATTAAATAAAAATTGTTTTGTTTGTCGGTAATTACGCGTGCCTGTCTTATTCTTACGATTTATTTCCCCCTTAATTACGCCTAATAATTATAAACATAAATTGCTTTCAATTGAAAACTTAATCGAATCGACAAAAAGACGATTTAGAAGTTTAAAATCAACCGAAACGAGTGTGCATTATCACCACCGCGGGTTCACCCATAGATGGCACTATTAAACGAAACTTTGCGCGATTTTTCCTTTGCTGCTTCGTTGCTCGTTGGCTCGGCCCCGCCATTTAGTTCGCGAGTTGCACAAAATCTTCGTGAGAGGAACATAGGAAAGTACGCGAGGTGGCCATTTTAGTGTCGTTAGTAAATCGTGATTGTAGTCTTGTTATAAAATTGTGAAGTTATAGTGAAAATAGTTTACATCAGCGAAGGAAACCTTTTAAAACCACAATAAAATCGTGGTGGATGGTTGTTGGCAGTTAGATAACTCCTACCATCCTGTTGATACACAGCGAAAAAACTTCACCGATTGCTACTTTTTCTACGACAGTGCCTGAAAAAAAAACGATAGCAGTTGCCAATATCGCCATGAGCCATCAGCATTAGGTCACGAAGTGATGTGCAACAGGTGGTTGGAAGGCCGATGTGAAGTTCTTCATTGGAAAGAGCGGCACATGTTGATTGGGAAACGGCGGGACCGTACTCCCTGTTTCGGGGAAAACACACCGTTTGGATGCAAAACGGCGCATTGTGTATTCAAACATAGTTCAACAAAGAGTGATAAATCAACTGAAAAGTTAGATCCAGAAGAACCAGTCAAATCACTCAATCCATATATTGACCAACGGATTGCATATAAAGAAATATTAAACATTGAAAGCCGTAAAATAAGTAGCAGCGAGCATTACCACGTTCAAAGACCATACGGTTGTGATATTCAGAGAGGTCTACCTGTATTTGCCCTTTGATAGCTAAATTTTTATATGATTTTATACACACTTAGGATATATTCTATGCCCTCATACTCGTGTACTAATATTTTTTATACGAATGCGAATCTACGCTACCAAAAGAAAGAAGTCGTGACTCATAAGTTACAACCGGTACAATAATACTCTTAAAATGAATTCCAGGACTTGCTTACCTCCAAATCGTCAACGAGCGCTCGTCGTCGAGGGAAAGGTATTGTAAGTACCCTTTTTACTTATATCTTTTTTATTATATATATTAATTATTTACTTATTTATTGAAAAATACATATATGTTCATTATTTATATAAATTATTTAATATCATTATAATATTATACATATATTAATACTTATACTTAAAAAAAAAAAAAATAATATAATAGAGAATTGTGAGAGTTTCAGCTACCCATAAAATAACTCTCGAATACTTAAATGTCCTAAATTTCAATTCAGATTGAGTTAAAATTTTTCATATAACGTTCTCCGAATCTCTTGACTTTGTTATAAGTCAAATTGATTTGTTCCAGTTCATGAATACTTTTGTTGCATATTGTGCCATCGGGTAGTAATGACAGATCAATTAAAGTGTAGCTTACAAACTTCTCAACACTCCTTACAAATCAATTGGGATCGTACTCTCGCATTCGCATATATCAATCTCGAGCTTGACTCTGTTCGCTTCGAACAAGTCGTGAAATCAAATGAATCTTTTTTTTTTTTCAAAGCACAAAGCATTACAATAACGAATAATTGAATAAGTTGATGTTTTTGTTTATGCTTTATAATTCTGTTGAATTGTGGGAGATATCCTCCTTAGTTGCCAAAATTGATGCTGAATTGTGAAAACGCGGTTCTCTGGTAAATGTCGATTTGAATAAGTTGCCTGGAAAAAATATTTTTGGACATTTTTTTTGTATAAATCAAATCGCGTTTAATGAAAATATACATATTAAAAATAATAGTACTGATTTATTTAAAAAATTAAATAATTTTATTAGATATAGAGGGAATGTATAATGTTGCTTGAAGGAAATAAAAATAAAAAAACATGAATTAAACGGTAAAAAAATCGGTCTTTCCCTTCCGGTCTTTTCCAATCGGGTATAGGACCCGGTACGGTGGCAGGCTTCCACCCCAAAAAATGAGCCAGCCGCCGGGTGCAGATTAATTCCTTCTTTTGTTTCAGGTGACTTTATGGGTTGAGTGGCCCAAGCCAAGTGCCTTTTCATGGCATAGAGTTATGCAATTCAATTGTATAATTCTATGACATAAATTGGTCACCGGGGTACTCCCCTTCTGATGGGAAAGTTCATATAATTCAAGTTGTATGAGTTTTCCACTCAGAAGAGGAATACCTGGCCACTTCAACAAGTTAACATTGGATTTATTCCGGTTGGGTGGGTATGAAGGGGCTCCACCACCACCCGGTTGCCCCTCTTTCATTTGTGGGCCCTGAATTTATTTGGGTAAAGACGAGGTCACCCCAAGTTCACCTTTCTTGTCAGGTTGCACTTGTTCTCGTAACAAGTCATAATTCCTCCGGTGAGGTTATCTACAATTTTGCGACTTTGGTCGTCTTCTTGTGATCTCTGCAAGCAATTCGTGAATGCGAAATGTTTTGTAGTGAGTCCTCGTGCTGGGGAAACGAACCCGCCCCACGACACCGCAATGCTAGCCTGCCAGCGCATTCACGCGTCTCCAGACGAGGGCATTCTCGGCAGGAACCAACACCTTCCTCTGCCGAGGCAGCAGAACATCGCTGCGGTCCTTCACGGACATATTGAAACATCTATTATTCACTACAACTATGCGGAGTCCTCCTGAGCGAGTTTTCTCTTCAGTATGACAACCAATTGATTGCTATTGATCGTTCCATGCCATCAGCCCCGAGTTTCTCTTAAGATTCTTCGCTTTGTTTTATCAGCTATTGAAGTAAAATTAAGATATTCGATATAAATTGGTTCGAAGATGTGATAAGCTTTTTCCAATTTAAAGAAATATTTTCTAATTGACGTTTGAAAAATCATTTAATTTAAAAAAATTAAAAACAGGTGGGGTTCACGGTCGCATGAGTAACCCTAATTTTGGTAAGCATGCGCTCGGATGGTTATGAAGAGGTCTTGTTCGTTGGGTGTTCTCTACTGAATCGAATTCAAATATTATGACTAACTTGTTCAGAAGAACTAAAAATACACCATACACGAAATTACGATATTTAACTTTATTTACCATATAAACTAACTTACGCATTGACTAACCTACCTCAGGATTTAACGACCAAATAAAAAGTTTTAGTTTTTTAATTTGTCAAATGATTGATTTAAAAGGTCGATTAATTTATGTTTTCTTAGCTTAGGGTTCATTCGTTCCCCATGAATGTTCCTACAGTTTGTGGTTAATCAATAAGATCAAAGGTGTTTCAAGAATGATGACATTAGTCTATGGGCGAGCGTAAGATTAATAGACGGGGATCCCACAAACTTATCCTGGCGGCCAAGGCCCGGCTTAGGCTGTCGCGTCATAGATGATGATGGTCCCACTTATTCCTTATGAAAAAGCTGTTCTTCTTCTTCGTAGCAATACAGCCCCTTTCGGACCTTCGCTTCCTGCAACAAGCGCCTCCAACTGTCCCGGTGAATTGACCGCCTCCTCCAATTTCGAAATCCGAGCAGCGATGAACTGTTTTCATTGACCCGCATTTCCTCGTTTTTCCCACTGGCCTTCAGTTCTACCAAAGAATACTTTTTGGGGTATCAGTTGTTCATCCATACGATTTACGTGGCCAGCCCATTGCAGCTTCCGCAGTCTTATAATCGTTGAGACCTCCGGCTTGTCAAAAAAGTCATACAGCTCATGGTTGTATCTAATTCGCCTTCGGTCCCCGTTCTGCTTCGCTTCAATTATTCGCCTCGGGATCCGTCTTTCGAAGGCGTTCAATATGTTTGCGGATGCTTGGGTTAGGGTCTATGTTTCACACAGACTTGTATGCAGCTGGTCTTCAAGATTGTTAAAACTGAATAAAATATTTTATTTGCGAGCTGTATTTTCAGAGTACTTCGTCTCTTTCATTAGCGGTTCTCGTAATTTAGGCGCCTTAATAAACAAATTCGCGCAATTGTGATATTTTGGTATTCGAGGTATTTTTCCTTGACTGCTTCATGAGCTTTGTTTTATTCTCATTGGTTTGTAGCTCTACTAGTTTTGCTTCGCTGTCGAGTTTAAGGAAAAGTATTTGGCGCTCGTTAACCATCGCGGCATCCCAGCCAAATTAGTCCGTCTTATCAAAATGACAATGACGTCGACAACCTCCCAAGTCCGCATCAATAACCAACTCACCGATGCCTTTGACACAAATATCGGGCTAAAGCAGGGAGATGGGCTGGCCCCATTGTTATTCAATTTGGCTCTGGAGTACGTCATACGGAAGTTACCTGTCGATACGCGAGGTACATTACTATACAAGTCGAGCCAAGTAGTGGCCTATGCGGACGACATTAACATTCTGTCACGGTCACTAACAACTGCCAAAAAACTCTTCCTGAAACTCGACAGCGAAGCAAAACTAGTAGGGCTACAAATCAACGAAAATAAAGCAAAGCTCATGACGCAGTCGAGGAAAAATACCCCAAATGCACAAAATATCACAGTTAGCGAATTTGTGTATTTAGGCGCCAAAATAATGAAAACGGGCAATGAAAGAGACGAAATACGCCGAAGAATACAGCTCGCAAATAAAATATTTTATTCAGTTTTCTGGATCATGACCAGCTGCATACACAGGAAAACAAAGCTCCAAGTATACAAATCTGTGATAAGACCTGTGTTATGCTATGGGTGTGAAACATGGACCCTAACCCAAGCATCCGCAAATATATTGAATGCCTTTGAGCGAAGGGTCCTGAGGCGAATAATCGGAGACGGGGACCAATGGCGAATTCGATACAACCATGAGCTGTATGAAATTTTTGACCAACCGGAGGTCTCAAGGATTGTAAGACTGCGGAAGCTGCAACGGGCTGGACACATGAATCGTATGGACGAACAACGGATACCCAAGAAGATATTCGTTGGGAGAACTGAAGGCCCGCGGCCAGTGGGGAAACCGAGGAAACGCTGGTCTGACTCGGTCGACGAAGACAGTTCATCGCTGCTCGGATTTCGGAATTGGAAGACGCGGTCAACGGACCGAGACAGTGTAATGAATCATGCGACGCCGCTGGCGACCACTACTAACACACCTTGCTGCTAGGTGGCTTGTCATTTCACGTTGGTTGCGACGGGCGCACATCCCACGTCAATTTTGTCGTGGGATGTCAAGAGGAATTGACAGCCACATGGCAGTGAAGTGTGTACGTAGTGGCCGCCACCCAAGAAGAGTCGGTTGTGAAAAATTCGCAACGCAATATTTGGCGAGTTTACCTTGAGTTGGCCGGTCGCGATTTAAGATTCGCCGGGTGGTTTAATATATTTATAAAGTGCACGTTAAAAATTCAATTATCTACCTCCAACAACTGAAGAGACTGCTTAGTACTTCCACCTCGCATTACATTGAAAAGGGAGGGAATTTTTGCTGAAGAAAGTGGTTCATCAACGATCATCAAATGAATCAGGCTAGCAGGTTAGTGTTAAAATACTAAATATTAAAAGTGCAAGTGCAGTATTCACGATGTTGCAGGATCATAATGAGGACTTGGACATACCACGCGTAACTGGACAACTGAGACATCAGCGCGATAATATTATCCCATCGCTAGCACAGTACAAATTCATTTACGCCCTGTTATTAACATATTTGAAACGAACTCGTCTCATTTAATAATATCGTAAACTAATTGTCCATGAAAATCGGCTGATAGAAAATAGAAAATGGAAGAAAAAAAGATATTCTCATTATTCCTTACTACTATTATACAACCACTACAAACCGAAAAAGGTAGTTCCTACATTTTCTCATTCTTTCGTTAGCAGTACTCATTGTTTAACGCCAAAAACCAATTGTTTTAAGAAACACAATTGTTTTTGTGTGTGTATACAAGAAGTCGGCCGAACATGTTACTTTAATGTAGAGTTGAATGCAGTTTAAAATTTACAATAACGAATAAATCAAGGAAGAAACACAAGACACTACAATAACGTAACTAGATGATAATAAAATATACAGTACTCCGTCTAAACAATATACATATAAGAGAAAACTACATTAGCACTTCTATTTCACATTCAAATGTCATTGGACTGGGAGATTTATTATTTCCACAAAAGTGTCGAAAAATTGCCATTATGCCTGGTGCAATCGTGGAGCCAAGTTATCAATTATAATTTTATGATTGCGATAAGTGGGCCACGTTGAAAAGCATTTATCACAACATCACACGGTGCTGCTAGCGATACGCCTGAAATACGAAAATACAAGAAACGTTTCAACTCGGAAATCTTATGTGCCGCACTTTGTTTTTAATTAATTAATAGGAACTGAGAATGATTTAATATTATTAGATCGATCCGGTCAAGGAAAGGTATGTCAACTTATATAGTAGGCGTTTCCAACAAATGGAAGTTTTAGAAGGTCAACATATATTAGTAACGATATCTGGTAAAAAGAATCGTGTTCGATTGTACTATTTATCTTGGTTGAAATCGAAGATTCTATGGACTGACGATTCATCAGATCAAGTTGAAAGGCGTCATGGCTGGATAAGTGTTGGTGAACTGCAAGGCGCCATTCATTTTAAAATAGTGAAATATGGAAGGATTGAGTTTCTTGTTATTGCTTTAAAAGACTAAATTGAAATCTATGCATGGGCACCAAAACCTTATCATAAATTCATGGCATTTAAGAATTTCGGTGAATTGAGTCATCGTCCGTTGTTAGTAGATCTCACAATTGAAGACCAATCAAGACTAAAAGTAATTTACAGTTTCGCTGAAGATTTCCACGCTGTCGATTTAGATTCAGCCGCGGTGTATAACATATATCTTCCTAAGCATACTCAGGGTTCGATAGTACCACATTGTAAAGTGACTCTTCCCAATTCAAATGGCATGCAACTGCTATTTTGTTATGATAATGAAAGTGTTTATGTAACAACTAGTCGTGTGCTGCAGTGGGGCGAAATGCCAACGTCAGTGGCATATATTGGAAATGGTCAAATAATGGCTGGGGCAACAAGGCAATTGAAATTCGTTCCGTTGAGACAGGACATTTAGATGGCGTAATTATGCACAAGAAAGCGCAACTTTTAAAGTTCTTGTGCGTGCGGAACGACGAAGTGTTCTCCAGCAGTGCCAAAGGTGCTTCATCGTGTTAGATATACTTCATGACGCTCAATAAGCCGAGAATGGCTAATTGCTTAAACAATTTATCAAATTTCTAGTGTGGATATTCATACATGAGAAATGAAGTGAGAAGAAAATAGAGAAAATTGGTGGAAGCATAAAGTTCTGAACAATTTTCCGCTTCACGTACAAGCCGCGCGTACGTTGTCCAAACAATGCGTTTAAGATGCAAGAACAAAAGTATTTCCTCTTCCTATTTTGTTACGTAAGCATATTTTCATTTCATTTTTAATATATACATACAAATATATACTATTATTATATAATGTGTAAAGGAACGCCATTTATACACAAATACAATTTTTACAAGATACGTGAGAAATATTTAGATGAAATATGAAATTATATATATAATAAATTAATTGAAAATTTGCAAACACTAGAAGTCGTAGTCTAAGGTACAAAATAAGTTTTCTAAGAAACAAAATATTAGCATTAAGTAAATAAACAAGAAAAAGAAAGGTAAAACGCGCATAAATGTTATATTTAAATTTAGAACAAACAAAACATGATAAATTCAGATATCAGCTTTTATCACGAAATTGTTTTATGTGAAAGTATCAGTAAACAAACAGAAACTTAATAATCTCTCTCCCTTTCTTTAGTTAATATATATTTCGGTGTTGATTACAGTATTAGGTTAGATGAAATGTAAACAGAAAATATTTCGATATATACAGAACGAATAGTAATTAAAAAGAATAACATGAATTGCTAAACAGTAATAACGACTTTCCTTTCCAGTGGTTCCTTTCTTTCAGTGGGAAATAGAGTGCATGGTAAGTATGCCGTCGCGAGGGTAGGGTTTGAGAAAATCCGCTGAGGTCGGTTTCGCGTCGCGTGCGGTACGCGGTACCTCAGTTGGTTTTGGTTTTTCTTAGCGTAGTTTTTTTTCGGATTTAATTTAACGTAGTGTGCTTTTCGGTACCGCGTCGTTGAGATTCGGAAACGCGAAATGGAGATTGGACTTTTGTTCTTTGACTGATTGATGAAGAAATACGGAGTAACGTAAAATAGGTTTCCTCTCCGTATGGTTTTGTTTTGGTGACGCGTTTGAAAACGGGCATGTATTGGTGGCTGAAGATTGTAAATGAGCGTAATCCGTTCGGAGACCCGCGACCGAAATCCTCTCCGATCTAGCTGGCCGACAAGCAGCCAGCGCGTGAATGGATTACGGTGCACGGATTGGTTGACCGGTGGGTACCATCCGTTGGCACTACTCAGACTTAATGTCTAGAACCGATGAGAGGTCGGTTCGTCGTTCGGACGTAGAAATCAAAATCATTACAACAGTTGGAGACGCTGTTTTCAGGAAGCGAAGGCCCGAAAGGGGCTGTAGTGCTAAGAAGAAGAAGAAGAACCATCGCGACAAAATGTTGATGTCCTCCGCATAGGTAATGGAATGGTCGATTAATGATTTTAATTCCTCAAAATGGTTGCCTAGGTAGATCCAATAGTTTACGGGGTCTGTTTGAAAAGTATACGATCTGACCACATATCTCCGCACGAGAATATTTGAGCGGCCTCTGCACGCATGAGCGTAACCATTAATTTTTCCCTGACTGCCGAAATTACAGCATGATACCTTGGTTGCCGTGCAGCATATATTTATTCACAGACAACTTTTCCGATCGTGGCATTTGTATTATAGCTAAAAATGACGGAAAGCTGAGATCAACAAATAGCGACAAGCTATAGTTCTTACTCAGACAGAGTAGTGGGGAAACAAATGAAATCATGCAGGTTTAAACATACCGCTCAAAAGACCCCGGTTGGACGGCATCAAAATGATTCAAACTAATATGACGACTGCTTTAAAAGCCATTTCCAGATCTGAAGTCCAGGCCTGCTTCAGATATGAAAACACCGATTAGGAGTGTGTTGTTCAATCGAATGGGGACTACTTTGAACGACGCTACCAGAGGGATGATGAAAAATAAACGCAGGTCTAATATTTTCGGACAGTCTGCATACTTACAAAAGGCATAAAATAGAACGAATTACTGCTTATATAGACAATCCAAGAATATTATTCCACATCAACTTTACTTCTGGCTAAATTACGACTATTATATCACATCGATGTTCGTTTCACTAAAAATAAGTTTTACAAATAGAGCGACCCATCTGCTGGGCCTAAATAATGTAATGAAATCAAAAGCACGTCAATTATCGTCCAAACACCTAGTCCACCGAAGCTAAATAGTTTTCCGATTCCTTCTTGCCAGTGCCCAAGATAAAAACGATCTGCGCCAAATCCTCCTAACGTTATACTTATAAGCAGGGCGGTAGTCCACTTATATCCTTGTGTCCAATTACATTTCACATTCTTTAAGAATGTTCTTCTACCAAGGCATAGAATGTCATCGTGCATGGTACAGTTTGTTCTATAAAAAGATTTAAGATAACTATTACTTTGGTATGTAGCTTTCGTTAATATCTTACTTATAATATTGATCCGCTGAGTTACAATCCCCTTTAAATACACAATCATATTGCCAAAGCTCGGTTTGATAACAATATCTACAATTCATTGTCCTAGAAAAATGTCGGTCACCCTAAAAATGTTTATAGTAAAAACCAAAATTACCATTATGATTGAAAAAATTCGTTACCAAGCAAGCAACATTTGAATGAGCTTCACAAGTTATATTAATATCCTTTCCATAAATGCATTGATTCGTATAATTGCACTTTATACATGAAGCTGGCAAAATGTTGCAATCAATATCAGATTCTTGAATTGCACACAACGACGTTTCTGTTTGCTGCAAGAAATTCGGTAAACAATTGATACTGGTCAAGTTCTGCTTTATACAAACGTTCTTTATTATTGTTACTGGTGCATGGTCGATAGGCAGATTGCTTTTGAGTATTTCCGTTTTTGATGTGTCCTCCATTGAATTTGTTGCTAGAAAATTTAGAATGAATATTCATTAATGGCAAGATATGTTTAAGTTCTCTGGTTTGATTGCGTGAAAATTCGCTGAACCTGTGGTTCCTCGAACAGGAGACGTTAGTTGGCCATTGAAATCGTACGATTTTACGTCATTAGACTTTTTTTATTGAAGCTACCTTAAGGATTAGGTCAACATCAATGCTTTAATATAACAACAAATCAGGAGATTGACGAAATTTAAGAGCTGTTATTTTCGAAATGAAATTATGGAAAAACGATGAAAAATTTAATCAAAATATTGAAAATTTATACGCCAAGTCCACCTTAGCACTTAAGGTGGACTTGGCGGATATTGTGTTTCACTAATTATGATAAAGTTTTTTAATATGTATTACCCTAAATATATCATAACTTACCATCAAAGTCTTTCTGTCGATTTTAAAAGGCAAATTTTGGCTTTTTTCAAAACGCTATAATACCATAATTAACTTAAAAACGATAAGAGACAGACCTTGGCAAAATAGGACAAGGAAAATTACGATCAAATATCGACCTTGAAATAGTTGCTCGTCAAAATTATTTCCAATAATCAGTGATTCAAAGATGAAGACTTTGTAGTGCATAGTGTGTGTCGGGTCCGTGCAGGACACGGGTGCTGATCGCCTGGGAAGAAGGTTGGTGACCCATTAAAAAATCCGTGCTCAGCTGACCGGCTTTGCTTAGCGACAGTGTATGGGTGCTAGCGTTATATTTCTAGGGTATTATAAAATAATTTTTTACAATACCCTACTAAAACCGCGACCTGTACTCGTATGTCCGTCCATCAGCTGTCACAGCAAGTTTTCTCGCAAACTAGATAAGCTAGAAACATAAAATTTGGTGAGTACGTCAAAAGTGGTGCCCTTTTGAAAGTTGCAGTATAAAATATTTTTATAAGGTTTTAAGGGGGATCTCCCCATAAAGAGAGGTGACCCTAAAAAAACTTTTTTTACTAAAGGTAGATGATATGGGTATCAAATCAAAGGTCTTGATAAGAACTTTTCAAAACAGGTCTAAACTGACACTTGCGAATGTGTAGGCTTTCACTTCAAGGGATGTACGAAAAGTTTGTGTCATTCCGCTCGCGATTGGACATCTTTGGACAGAAAAATCCGAAAAAATCATGAAAGAGGGTTTTTATGAGTACAAGGGTAACAAATACCTCAGAAGTCAAAATTCGGTCAAATTTGTTAATAATAGTACTAGGAATTTTACATTTTCATCTTTAAAATCGAACAGTGGCCCTTAGATATGCCAAAAACTCAGACAATTGAAAATTTATAATTGAAACAACAATTACACGTGGTACTGTTTAAATACACGTTCGGAAAAGACCCAAACTCTACTGATGTGCAAGGATTTATAAGAAATAATTTCTAAAATGACATTTCATCATAACTCAATCATAGAGGTCAGCACACTGAAAATAAAATGATATCAAATCAAAATACATAATAACGAAATGTTAACTTACCGAGCTCAATTCATGGAATTTATGTATGAGTCATGTTTTGATATTAAGAAGTTTGATTTTCTAACAATTTTACAATACCCTTTTAGCAGGAGCACGCTCCTGCTGCTTTTACTTGTTTATATTTTTGACGCAAACTCTACTTTAAAAGACATCCCGAACATTGTTTCTTGCCTTGTAAAATTGTTAATTCAAGTGCGTTATTTTTATGTTCTTGTATATATCTTTACAAAACCTTATTAGTTTTGCGGTCTGTCTGTCCGTGCGTGCATCACAGCAATTTTTCTCAATACCAACAACAGCTGCAGTTATGAAATCTTATGCATAGATCAAAAGTAACCACCTCTCCAAAGTTTCGGTATAAATAAACATTTTAAGGATTTTAATAGACTTAACCTTAATGTTGAAACATATCCCTACTTAAAAAAACTACTAACTCCAACAAACAAGAATAGCACTAATGGTGGCAATAATGAGCTGAAACTTAAAACAAAGTAACGAAAAAACAAACCACGAATAATTTCGCCATTGCCGTTCAGTCAGCAGTACTTAGATTGCTCCGTTTCAGCCCGATCAGTCTCAACGAACATCGGTGGCATCGTTGCTATGACCAGGGACTAATGCCAGCTGACTGAGGTACTCTTGGAGGCTAGCATTCTTTGGGGAGTGCCGCCCCTCACATACCCGAGGAAATTCACGCAGGGGGAATGCCGGTCAGCTAGAATACTCTTGGAAGCTAGCATTATTTGGGGGCGCCGCCTCCACGGACCTAAAGATATGGAGGTCGCCGAGAATGCCAGGTAACGACCCTGATTGAATTTGGACTACGTTTTGGAAAACGAACTGGAAGTAATTTTTTGGGCTGGAGGATATGATGGTTTGGGCCTAGTTGCTTTGCACGGTAGCGCCAAGGTGACACTCATGCGTGAACGGCTCCAATCCAACTATCATACCGTCTCCAACCCTGTTAAACCTTGGCAGGCCTCGGAGTACGATCGAAGTTCACACCATTGAGTTGGTGGTGGTTGAGTTGGTGGTGTTCGGTTGAGACGAATTTCCGATTAGCGCTGGTCTGGCTCTGAGCACTTGTCCCCTTAAGGGCTTGAGCCAACCCTCGCATAGTCTCCCTGTTCTGTAATGATAACCATGGGGCCAAAAAGGCGACTACACACACTAACGGGGATAGCGGCTCCGAGGGGGGACACAATAAAACTGGAGCAATTTCAACTAAAAACCCTCAAAACAGATAAAAGGAAAAAGTAAGTAAAAATAACAACAACGACGATGCAACCAGCGGCTGCAGCCACGATGTTTACTAACGATGACAAAAACGATGATGAGTACAATGGATTCCTGCGGCGTTCCGGCGCAGCAAAAAAAAAAAATGATGCGAACGCCAGAACGTCCTAAAAAAAGTAGAGCGGGAAACTGCAGAACGCGCCAGATGTTCGAGCGGTGGGGAAAAATATAAAGAACATCAAGAATTTTATTGTTACTGCTGCGATCGCCACCGAAGCGACCGAAGCAAGGGTCTTAAATCCCGAAGTAATAACACACCATCCTGAAGTCCACAAAGTGATCACGGCAGAAAAAAAGGAGTGACCAGACAAATAAAGCGCCGTTGTGTGATTTCACCGCCACCGTCGAGAATGTGTCGGAAGAACTGTACTCGGAAACGGAAGCCGATAACCTCTCCCAAGAAAGGTGGTTGCAAAGTTCAATTGTCAGGGATAGTTTCGTATGGGTTCGGTGCTCAGGGATCACCTTCTTTAGTGTGTACTTAACGCCAAACGAACCGACATCATCTTCCGAAGCTAAGCTTAATGCTTTGGAGGGAGCTGTCTCGAACACAAACGGCAACTTGTTCATTGGGGGAGACTTCAACGCTAAAGCAATCGAATGGAGCATGTCTCACACAGATCCGCGGGGAAAACGAATCCTAGAAATGGCGACCAGGACGGCGTTCGTCATGTTAAAGACCGGAAATAGGCCGACTTTCCGCCGTATTGGCTGCGACGGAACAATACCGGACGTGATATTCGCCTCCGAGTCCTTAGTACAGAGGACTAAAGGGAGTGAAGGGAGTGTCACAAGCTTTGGCGTGAGGCTCAATGGGCACGGAACCGTGACGAGGCATGCAACCGGGTAGCAGCATATAAGATGGTCAGGAAATACTGTTGCAAATCGATTTACAATAGCAATGCTCGCTGCTGGCAAGATCTAGTGGACAATGTGAACAAGAATCTGTGGGGTCTTGGCTACAAGCTATTATACGCAAGCTTGGTACCCTACGGACGCCTTGCATAGATTATGCGGAAACAATGGATGAGATTGTGCGGGCACTCTTCCCCGACCATTCCGCCCATGTTGACGCTGTCCACGGTGAAACAGCAATCGAGTGTCCGCTCTTCACACAGCTGGAACTGGAAGAGGCAGCTCTTTCATTGAAAGCGAGGAAGGCTCCAGGTCCAGATGGTGTTCCAGTCTATCATCATTGTCCTGACTGTCTGCTCAGTACATTCGACGCTTGCCGGGACTGGGTTTCTCCGGTATGATAGAAGGTGGCGAGGCTTGCGCTGATCAACAAGGGGAAGAGAAATCCCGGAATCCCGTCTGCATACCGCCCGTTATGCATGCTAGACACGGCTGGGTAAGTTTTAAAGAAACTTATTAAGGGAAGACTCACTGACGCGGCCAGTGCTACTGGGGATCTCGGCAGTACGGCTTTAGAACAGGATGCTCCACTATCGATGTGATTGCAGAGGTTGGATACTCCTTTAAAGTTACAGAATATCTAATGCGGCTTTTGAGGGACTACCTGAATGACCGAAGCCAGCTTTACGACATGACACAGGGCATACGAGGGATGGAAGTTACATTAGGTTTGTCCAGGGATCTATTCTTGGTCTAGACCTGTGGAAGGTGTCTTACGATGGTTTACTGAGACTGCAGATGCCATATGAGTCACGGATGATGTTGCGTCTCTAGTCGCTGGACGCACTGTTGAACAAACAACTTAGGCTAGGTATGCTAATGCGCCGAGTGATCGACAGGATGACTGCTCTTGGGTTCAGTCTAGCACTGGAGAAAACCGAAGTGGTCATCTTGACAAAAAAAGAGAGTCCCTGGAGTAAGGGTAATCAGTATTGGAGACATACTAATCGAATCAAAGCCAGCGGTGAAATACCTGGGGCTACTGAGCGACTTGAAGATGTGTTTCTCTGAGCAAATCAGGGCACCGGCTGAGAAGGCTGCTTCAGGAGTATCGGCTCTGAGTCGACTTATGGTCAACGTAACGGGAGCCAATTCATGAAGAAAACGCCTCTTGATGAGTGCTATAGGGTCAGTGCTACTGTACGGATGTATACCGAATATGCTTGGCACAGGTACAGAGAAGAGAAGCACTGATTGCATCTTCATATCGGATAGTCTCTGATTCGGCGTTGACGTTTATTGCAGACGTGATGCCTATTGCCCTCCCTGCTAGAGAGCACCGTGCTATTCACCTGCGTCGAAACGAGGACGCGAGGGAGATGGTTGTCCGCGAGGAGAGACATGGCTCACTCAACGATTCGCAGCAGTCTTGAGACCGTGGCTGAATCGAAGGCATGTTGAGACTGACTTCTATCTGGCCCAGCTTTTCAGCAGGCATGGGTGTTTTCAGTCTTATCTGCACAAGATTGGTAAGTCACGGTCCCCCGGTAGTCGGTTTTGCCCAGGAGAGGAAGACGATGCCTGATACACATTTTGCGTGGAGGTGTTTAGTGGGTAGTCCAGTCACTTGCGAGCATGGGAGCTCCACACTCAGTACGTAAAGGGGATTGACCTCCCAACCACAAAAAAACCACCATCGACCAAATTCTGTCGCCACTTCAATACATTACACATCGGTGGTATCGATACTAGAACCAAGGACTAATGTTCATTCGGCAACAACAGTCCACTATTGCCAATCGCATTCATTTAAATCGACAGATCAGTTCTAGCACTTAACAACGAAGTGATCTCCTATACTATCCTCATGCGTTCTCTTCTCAATACTATCCACCGCATGGCCCCCATTCGCCGCCACGAATTATGCATCCTAGGCAACCTCCGCTGCCAGTTTCTCAATAAACTACCTTAATATTCAAAATAAGGTAATTTTGTTGAAAATTAAACTTCTAATTAAAACAGATTGAAGCGCGAATGTCGTTTTGCTGTCCGCCCAACGTGTAGGCGGTTCTATGAATACAATATCAAAAAGTTGGGCGAATTTGCCAAATGTCAAAATAACGAGAACCGGTAATGAAAGAGATGAAATGCGCTGAAGAATACAGCTCGCAAATAAAATATTTTATTCTATTTTGACGATCTTGAAGACCAGCTGTATAAAAAGGAAAACAAATCTCCAAGTATAAGAATCTGTGTTAAGATCTGTGCTATGCTATGGGTGTGAAACATGGAACCTAACCTAAGCATATTGAACGCTATCAAAAGTCCTTAGGCGGATAATTGGAGCGAAACTAGACGGGGACCAATGGCGAATTTGATACAACCATGAGCTGTATGAAACTTTTGACGAGTCAGGGGTCTCAACGATTGTAAAACAGTGGAAGCTGCTATGGGCTGGCCATGTGAATCGTATGGACGAACAACGGATACCCAAAAAGGTGTTTGTTGGGAGAACTGAAGGGCGGAGACCGGTGGGGAAACCGAGGAAACGCTGGTCTGACTAGGTCGACGAAGACAGTTCATCGTTGCTCGGGTTTCAAAATAGCACGCGGTCAATAGACTGAGGCGTTAGATGCAGAAAGCGTAAGGTGCGAGAGGGGCTTTTGTGCTACAAAGAACAAGATGAGTAAGCTTCAACTTAAAACAGATTGTCGCGCGAATGTCGTTTTGCTGTCCGCCCGGAGTGTAGTCGGTTCTGCTTTTTCGTTACATCTGTAAATGTTTACCCGTCAGTAAAGAAGCTTCACTTCAAAACTCTGAGTAACTGTCTCTTCAAATATGTCGCCGATAGGGTCGAAATGCCCGAAGATACTGACCTTCAGGTTCTCGTTTCTATCAGTATTTATTAAATGATCCCTAAGTCTTTTCTTAGATATCAAAAGTGAGTTTGCTTTCTTCACCATCTCTGGAAGATTGTTAAATATACATGGTATCGTTCTTTAGACCCAAAAGGTGCTACGAATTGATTTGCATTATATGGTTTGATTTACGATACTTTAATTAATGCTAATTAAAGATGAATTTAGCTTTCTCCATTATAATGATTACCCGAAAGATTAATGTTTTTGCTGATTGGTAAATCAATCTTGTTTTAGTGAGCATTGGAAGGAGCAGCCTGGATATAGCATAATATTAAGATGTTGCTTTGCCGATTGACTTCAAATAACTACTCCAGAAAATAATTTTGTCAGCACAAATACATTCAGAACAAGTTTCTTAATGTACATTAGAACGTCCTTATATCTTCTCAACTGCTATTATGTATGGCAACCAGGTCAACCGATGCTCGACGATAAGACCAAGATATTTCATTTCTTACTCTTTGTAATTTTTCACTGTTAAGATTTAGGTCGACATCATATATATTTTGTCTTGTGTTCAATGTAAGTTTGTTTTCGATTAACCACTCGCGGAATTTTCTTAGATCCTCGCTGATAGTGCTTTTAATGGCAGTTTTGTCTCGTCTCGAGTAAAGAAGAACTGTGTCGGCAGCATATAATGTAGGATATAGATAGATAGATATTTTATTGTCCTTTTATGTATATACATTTTTAATATAATAAGAATGTACATAGCTTGACCACGGCACTAAAGTCAAACAGGAATTATCACAAAAATTCGGTCGTAACCAATTTAATGTGACTGAAAAATTGTTAAAAATAGTATTACACCAGTACTCAATGCTTTACAAATTGAAATGAAATAGAATTAAGAATTATTTGTAAAAAAAAATAAAACAAAATGAGTTAGCATGATTATGAAAATTCTGAGCTTATAAAATTAAATAAGATATTTAACAATAATACTTAATTAATATGTGTTAAGTAAATGAAACTAGAAACAAGTTTTAACATATACTATAATAAGTTTAAGAAAAAGTATTTATATTAAAACAATGGGGAAAGTGAAAGAAATAAATAAAATATATGAACTAAATTTAAATTATTAATCACGATCAAATGCGTAATATTCAAAACCCGGAGAGAAAAATAATGGCTTATGTGGATCTGACGAGGAAGGAGTAATCAATGAGGAATTATCACCATAAAGTGATTTGCAAGGTTCCTTAAAGGTACGTTTTGATTAAATAATTCCCTTACAACTGCATCAGGATGAGAACCTCAATGGGTTAGGCGTTTACTCTGGCCGATCGTGAAAAGTAGAATTGACCTAATTTTGGCCTGCTTTGCTTTGGCATCCCAGCCAAATTAGTCCGTCTTACCAATGCTTACCGATGCCTTTGACACAAATATCGGACTAGATGGACTGGCCCAATTGCTATTCAATTTGGCTCTGGAGTACGTTATAAGGAAGCTACCGGTCGATACACGAGGTACATTACTATACAAGTCGAGCAAGTAGTAGCCTATGCAGATGACATTAACATTTTGTCACGGTCATTATCAACTGCCACAGAACTCTTCCTGAAATTCGACAGCGAAGCAAAACTAGTAGGGCTACAAATCGATGAAAATATTCTTTGGGAGAACTGAAGGGTGAAGGCCAGTGCGAAAACCGAAGAAACGCGGGCCGATGAAAACAGTTCATCGCTGCTCGGATTTGGAAATTGGAGGACGTGGTCAATTCACCGAGACAGTTGGAGGCGCTTATTGCAGGAAGCGAAAGCCTGAAAGGGGCTGTAGTGCTACGAAGAAGAAGAATAATTTTGGTCTCATTATAAAGTATACTGTTCCCGAAATATTTTTTGTTTCCCCTTTGTATTTCGATAAGCATTTCCTAAGGATTTTGAATTTTATCATCAACCGTTGAGGAAACAGAATGCCAAACAGGGAAAACATGGGTAATAATTGGAATAAGAGTTTTCGTCTCGCCGTGCGGAAAGTTCTACTTTCCGCACGGCTGAGCGTGTGGAAAGTAATCGTTCCTTTCAACGTATTGAAATAGCGAGCTTGCCCGCATCGCGGGCGACCTTCGGCTCGAGCGACCTCAGCAGTGCAATGTCTTGACGCACAATTGTTTAAATATTATTGTTTTCTAAGAACTTTCCTCACGGCTTGACGAAAAGTAGTATACGTTACTCGTACGGACGTAGGTGTTCCCAATGGGTACTTACCACCCTCGCTCGCTCGGGCGGCAAATGTCGCGCTCGTGGGAACACCTACTTTCCGCACTCGTATAGTAATATACTATTTGTACATTAAAAGTTTAGTGGTGCAACTTAGAGATTTGCTTCAAAGTCAGCCCGTAGCTGTTTTTTTCAGAATCGGTGAAACATGGTAATTAAATTTTAGCCTATGATGTAAGTGAATACCACCATAATTAATTGAGAGAAATATGGTGACCATCAAGAGAGCATTTCTATGTTCTTTTCCATAAGCATTACGAAAGCAAATTAACCCACATATTCGGTGTTAATTTTCAGAGCCTAACCAAACATATAATTTTTTAGCACTTGAAGATGAAAATAAGTTTTATTTAAAGCTATTAAGGGGCTTGTATCGCTTGCAAGAAGGATAATATCGTCTCCGTAAGAAATATTTTAAAATTGTTATTCATATTACTTTGATGACCGAAAGAAATATCGGTCAAATACTCATAAAAATTGAAAAGAGACGGGCCCCAAGAATAGTGCCTGGAGGAAGACCAGAACATACACTAATCGAAGAAGAATACGAATTGCCTATTTTAATCGATAAACTACGGTTATCAAGCAGAATAGAAAGCCTTTTAAAGGTCTATTGTACACGCCACTGTAACTTCTTCCTTTCGCAAACCAGAAGAAATTTTATCCCAAACGGATAAGATTTTCCTTGAAGCCAAATTGTTCAATAGAAATGAATAATTTAGAAAATTTAGATGGATTGGCCTCAATTTTTAGATTATTTGTGTATAGTAGGAACAAAGTGTGGCCAAGTCTTGAGCCTTGGGGAACTCTGATATCGTAAAAAACCGCATATGTTACAGAAGAAGATTAAAGCTTTGTAAATTCCTTAATACGATAGCTTCTAGTCTCATTTTCGTACAGAGAGCACTAGACATGTAGAAGTGCTTTCTGCCCAATTGTGAGACTAAGAATCATAGAAGTAATGTTTTAATTTTCCCTGCCAAACTATTAATTTTAGTATAGATACGCGGTTTTTCCAATGCTAGATATGCAGGTTTGTACTGTCCCCGACGATATATGTACACTTTCTCAAATCAATCTAAAAGAATTGAGCAGTCAGTTTATACTTACCAGTTTGAGACTGTTTGATTCCATTTATGAAGAAAAGTACAACAATAGCTATGGCAGACTTCAGATCTATTTTAACACACTTAGCGACAAGCATCGTATTCAGCTTTCACTTAAAGAACATTCAAGTAAATAGTCGTCATTTGTTTACAGCAGCAGATAATTTGTTCCACAATGTCAATAGAATATCAGTGATTCGTTCGTTGACATTCAAAATGTCACTTTGACAATTAAGTGGAGTCCCGTGTCGTGGCTTGCCTTTTCCGATATCCAGGACATAAATTCACTTTTAGAACTGCTCTTTTGACTAGTATCGAGGCTAAAAACATTTCAAAATGGGAGTACCAGCATTCTTCAGATGGTTGAGTAGGAAATATCCGAGTGTAATAATTGAATGCGTTGAAAATAAGGTGAGAAGCTGTATTCACCCTAACCTTGCTTGCTATGAAGCGACATATACCCAAGGAAAATTATTAATTTGCGTTTTATCTCTTCGCTAGATAGTTGATGAGGATGGACATAACATACTTGAAGACTCGACACTTCCGAATCCGAACGGGATAGAATTCGATAATCTGTATTTGGATATGAATGGCATAATTCACCCGTGTACACATCCGGAAGATAAGCCGCCTCCCAAAGACGAGGATGAAATGATGGTAGCTATTTTTGAATGCATTGATCGGCTTTTTGGTATAGTGCGACCAAGAAAGTTATTGTACATGGCGATCGATGGGGTTGCACCTCGCGCCAAAATGAATCAGCAGCGCTCTCGGCGTTTTCGGGCAGCAAAGGAAGCTGTTGAAAAACGAGTTGAAGTTCAGCGAATTAGAGATGAGCTGTTGGCGAGAGGCTGCATCTTGCCACCTGAGAAGCCTAAAGAGGCTCATTTTGACTCCAACTGCATCACACCAGGTACACCGTTCATGGAGCGTCTGAGTAGATGTCTTCATTATTACATTCACGATCGTATGAATAACAATCCGGCATGGAAAGATATAAAAGTAGTTTTGTCCGATGCGAATGTCCCCGGCGAAGGTGAACATAAAATTATGGACTACATTCGTAAGCAGCGCTCTCAACCGGATCACGATCCCAATACGCAACATGTATTGTGCGGAGCTGATGCTGACCTAATTATGTTGGGTTTGGCTACACATGAACCAAATTTTACCATTATTCGAGAAGAATTTTTGCCTAACAAGCCGAAACCATGCGATATTTGCGGGCAATTTGGTATGAAGTTTGAATGAGTTTTTATTAATCGAATAATTTATTTTTTGCTTCAGGTCACGAAATGGATAAATGCCAAGGATTGAACGCAATAGACATGAACACCAATATGAAACCTGACATAGCCGTGGGTGCAGAAGTGAAGTTTATTTTTGTGCGACTGTGTGTCCTGAGGGAATACCTAAAGAGAACGTTGGCCATGCCTAATTTACCGTTCCCGTATGTACTCGTTATTCATAATTTATTAATTGAATTAATATTTATAACAATAATTTATTCAAACGTTATTTATAATGATGCGATTGGAATTTAATTTACTACATATTTGTATTTGAGAAGCAATTCGATAGTAGGCAAAAACTTCACTTTCTTGGTTTCGCATAATCGTGATGTCATTCGATTGGGCTTAGTGGAAAAAAAACTTGTTTGTTTTGGTCTTTGGGGTGAAATGTCTATTTTGGAATTAACAAAGTATAAAAGCGGGCATTTTTCGCATACAAATTGGCATATAAATCGTACCACATGTTAGCATGTTGCAGGAGCTAGTTTGTACGGGCAAATTGTGAATTCGTCCTTCTTTACCTCGACAAGTACAGACCACCAATGTTCGGAGCAAACACAATTTTTTAGCACTAAGTCCAATTAAATGATACCAAAATCTTGCAAAACTAGGGAAATTAAATTCTTGCCGATAGTACATTGTTTCCTAGAAGAGAACTTGCAAATGTGTAGTCTTCTTTCTTTAAATACGTATAACATGAACTTTTATACCTTTAGATATGATTTTGACCGAGCATTAGATGATTGGGTGTTTATGTGTTTTTTTGTCGGAAACGACTTCCTACCCCATTTACCAAGCTTGGAAATTCGAGAGAATGCGATTGATCGGCTTGTAGAGTTATACAAGAAATGCGTGTACAAAACTGGGGTAAATTCAATAATACTTTGCAAGAATCTCATCTTCATAGACACCATTTTAATTCATAGGGCTGGTTAACGGATTCTGGCGAAACGAAATTAGAGCGCGTACAAATGATATTGACAGATTTAGGCATGATGGAAGATCAGATTTTCAAGGAAAGACAACGGCGTGAGGAACAATTTAAAGCTCGAGAAAATGCGAAGAAACGCCGGCTAGAAGGGGGTCAACCCGACTTTAGAAATGTGCACAATTCACAATTCGCACCTACGCCACTAGGAAGAGGAAATCGGCCTAATGCCATACAGAATCCTCGCCAAGAAATGGCTCGAATTCGAACAATGAACATGCAGCAACAAGCAGGCTTCCACACTGCAGGATCATCTGATGATAATGAACGTCGTGGGCGAAAGCGTAAGGCAAATGAAATGGCAGGTGAAGAACAGCCTGATGAGGAGGAAGATTACCAGAAGAACGATGAAGTCCGATTATGGGAAGATGGCTTTAAGGATCGTTATTATGAATCTAAATTCGATGTAGGACCCGAAAATGAAGGATTCCGCTACTCTGTAGCGCTGCAATATGTTCGTGGCCTTTGCTGGGTATTGAAGTATTACTACCAGGGGTGTGCATCGTGGAAGTGGTATTTTCCATATCACTACGCTCCTTTTGCTTCTGATTTTGTAAATATTGCTGGCTTGTCAACAAAATTTGAAAAAGGCACAAAACCGGTCTGATCATGTATTGTTAACCTTAGAAAGCAAATCTATATATTTTAATATTTTTTCAGTTCAATCCGCTAGAGCAGCTTATGGGGGTGTTCCCTGCAGCAAGTAGTTCCCATGTTCCTGAACCATGGGCTGAGCTTATGTCCGATCCGGTAGATCATAATTTTTATGTAAAGTCAAAGACGAATATATTTTGATTTGCTTTTTCTAGAAATCGTACATAATTGATTTTTATCCAGAAGATTTCAAGATCGATTTAAATGGTAAAAAGTTTGCTTGGCAAGGAGTTGCATTATTGCCTTTTGTAGATGAACGACGTCTGTTCAAGGCTTTGAAGCCATACTATAAAATGTTAACTGAAGCCGAGAGTAAGTAAGCTATACTACAACATGACCTCTAATATTTGAAATTGATCAAGATAGTTTTATTTATTCACAATGAAATTGACATTTTTGTATTTATTCATAAAGTAAAGCGTAATAAGCGTGGCGACAGTCGTCTTTACGTTACACCACAAAACCAAGGTTTTAAATTTCTGATGTCGCAATACAAGAACAGAATTAGCAAGGATGCCGAAGTTCCAATCTCGATTCAGGGAATGCAAGGTCTTATCTTATTATCTGAAGACACTGCAGAAATGGGAGGGTATGAAAAATATGATTCTTAAAAAATTGAAATTTATTTGAAATACTCAGTGTTGCTGTGTCTCCTATCAACGGTTTGCCCGATATCGAAGACAACAGTGTGCTGACAGTCAAATATCGAGATCCTTACTATGGCGACGACTATATATTCCCAGCGCGCAGGCTTCCAGGAGCTGAAGATCCACCTGCTATTTTGGGACCAGAAAAAAGAGAAAATAACTACAGACCAGCTATAGGTAGAATCGAATAAGCATATTTAATTTGAACTTTTTTCTTAAAACAATCAATATAATTGTAGGATTTAATCGTAATTTGCCACAAGCCTCTCTTGGAGACGCTGGCCATAGAATGATAAATCATCATACTGACAACTCAAACAGACAACAAAGGGACTACGCCTCGATACCACCGCCACCATCTAATTATAATGGTAAGTGTAGACAAATTTTTGCATGAAATGAGTAAAGCGAAACCTGATATGCAAATTGAAATAGCAATTAAAGGAAGTTTGCGTTGCTTAAATTTTGGTAATTCTACATTTCTTGTCATGAATATTTAAGAGTATATTTTCAGATAAATTGAATGAGTGAAAATTGGTAGTAAATATTTATATGAAGAAACAATAAGATGAAGATTACTAATGTCGAATTAAAGTAATTAAATTTATAACGCAAACTGAAATTTAAAAATCTAGCTGTGTATCAGGTTGAATTTTGTGAAATACATATAATAGAATAAAATCGATTTGCTAATAGTTAAGCTCAAACAGAAAAATATATTTGCTCATCACAATATTATACAAACCTGAGCCTAAGCTAAGCTTATAAAACTACATGGAAGTAGCTATATTTCCCGAAAATCTTGAGATTGAGTTGCACTGAATTTTACAAACATATTAGGAATCTTTAATAAATTAAGTAATGCTTCCAAAGAGACCAAAGCAATCTCTAAGGGCCACAAAGAGTATACACTTCGCTATTGCATCGTTCTTCGGCGTGTCTGTACTTCTTCTTCATAGCAATACAGCCCCTCTCGGGCCTTCGCTTCCCGCGAATAGCGCCTCCAACTGTCTCGGTCCATTGACCGTGTCCTCCAATTTTGAAATCCGAGTAGCGATGAGCTGTCTTCGTCGATCGAGTCAGACCAGCTTTTCCTCGGTATCCACACTGGTCTCCGCCCTTCAGCTCTCCAAACGAATGCCTTTTTGAGTATCCGTTGTTCGTCCATACGATTCATGTGGCCAGCCCATTGCAGCTTCCGCAGCCTTACAATTGTTGAGACCTCCGGCTCGTCAAAAATTTCATACAGCTCATTGTTGTATCGAATTCCCCATTGGTCCCCGTCTAGCTTTGCTCCGATTATTCGCCTCAGGACCCGTTGCTCAAAGGCGTTCAATATATTTGCGGATGCTTGGGTTAGGGTCCATGTTTCACACCCATAGCATAACACAGGTCTTATCACAGATTTGTATACTTGGAGCTTTGTTTTCCTGTGTATGCAGCTGGTCATGATCCAGAAAACTGAAAAAAATATTTTATTTGCGAGCTGTATTCTTCGGCGTATTTCGTCTCTTTCATTAGCGGTTCTCGTTATTTTGGCGCCTAAATACACAAATTCGCTCACATTTTCGATACTGTATTCGCCAAGTGTCATATTTCGTGTATTTGAGGTATTTTTCCTCGACTGCTCATGAGCTTTGTTTTATTCTCATTGATTTGTAGCTTTGCTTCGCTGTCGAGTTTTAGGAAGAGTTCTGTGGCAGTTGTTATTCACCGTGACAAAATGTTGCTATCGTCCGCATAGGCTACTTTTATAGTAATGTACCTCGTGTATCGCCAGATAGCTTCCTTATAACGTACTCCAGAGAAAATTGAATAGCAATGGGCCCAGGCCATCTCCCTGCCTTAGTATCAAAGGCATCGGTGAGTTGGTTATTAATGCGGACTTGGGAAGTCGTCAACGTCATTGTCATTTTGGTAAGATGGACTCATTTGGCTGGGATGCCAAAGCAAAGCAGACCAAAATTAGGCCAATTCTATTTATCACGATCGACCAGAGTAAACGCCTAGCCTCTCATCCTTTAGTGCTTTACTCCGATATTTGTGTCAAAGGCATCGGTGTGTTGGTTGGTTATTAATGCGAACTTGACAGGTCGTCGACGTCATTGTCATTTTGTTAAGACGGACTAATTTGGCTAGAATGCTAAATGCTAGTATTATTGGTATAGTACGTTACGATCAATACTGTCGTATGCTTGCTGAAAGTCAACGAAAATTTACTTTGTACTTACTACCTGCAAAATCGGAATTGAATAACGTTCATGTCTGATTCCCGCTTACTTAAGGTTTCCCAAAATTGACATTCATGTAATTAAATGATCATACAATTCTCTGGCAGCAAGATATCGATATTATCGATATCATTTTCTTTTATATTTGTCACAATTTTTCGTTGAATGCCAGTTTAATCATCTGGTTTTCAAATTAATGACTTTAGTCGAGGACAATCTATTAACTACGAATCTCGGGCAAGATACTGTACTGATAATTGAGCGCTCAGTCTGAAATTATGCGTTTTAATTTATCTCTTTCATATTATTTCATGACTTGAGAACTATTCCAACTATTTATGGAACACACTTCTAAATGAAAACCAAAAAGGCAAAATATGGCTTACGTAGGCAAAATCTTAACTTCAAGCGGGATTATAGCTACATCTGTTGAATCTGTGAATTAGTAACCAAATATGTACAGAGGTGGCCAAAAGTGATCGGACAATACAAGAAACAAGCAATAAAATACTTTTACGAGCATAAGCTTTGAAATGAAATAAAAATTTTTCCCTTATATAAAAGTCACTTGTATTCTCAATTAATTGCACAAAAAAATAAAACAGAAATAAAAAGAATTTCACAAGAAAATTAACAACTAATTCAAATTCACATTGCATCAAGTGGACAAAAGTAATCGGACGTTCAATTGTAATACTTTTCTTTCTGATGATTCCATTAGAACATAGGCTTTTAATATCTAGTTGCGTATCCTTTTTGTTTTATAACTTCTGTTAACCTATTGGGCATAGACTGTACCAACTTACGGGTAACGTCCGGAGTAATGTTGTCCCATTCTTCTAATAACACCGTCTTCAGTTGACTTTTATTAGTAATGTGATGGTTCCTTATTTTTTTATCCAGATGATCCCAAAGATGTTCGATGGGATTTAGGTCTGGGGATTGCGGTGGTGTTTTTAATTGACCAGGAGTGTTGAAAAGGAGCCACATACGAACATCATGAGCTGTATGCTTTGGGTCTTTATCTTGCTGGAACAAATAATGACCATCAAGACCCAATTTTTGTGCACTTTTTTTCAAATTTTCTTTCAAAATCGACAAGTAACCTAGTTTGTCCATAGGTTCGTCAATGAAAACAAGTTCTCCTACACCGTTGGCAGCCATGCAACCCCAGACCATTACACAGCCACCTCCGTGTTTTACTGTATGTTGAATGTTTTTGGGATGAAGCTCACTATTTTGAGTTCTCCACACGACCAACCTGCCGTCGGAGTGGTAGATATTAAACTTACTCTCATCAGAGAATATTATACGAGTCCAAAAGTCGAGCGGCTTGCTTTTAAATTCTTTTGCAAAGCATAATCTTTTCTTCTTATTAACTTTGCTAATTAGTGGTTTCTTTCGAGGTAATCTCGCTTGATAACCAGCACGGCTGAGAGCTCTACGAATAGTCCGGGCACTAACATTGGTACCATTTAAATCTGCTAATTGATCCCTAATACTTCTGGACGTTGTAGTCGGATTCTTTTTAACAATTCTTAAGATTTTTCGTGCGTCTGTCTCTGTTAGTTTACATGGTCGACCACTCCTAATTTCGTTTTCCACCTGAATATTTTTTCTGAACCGTTTCACGATATCGAAAACTGTCGAACGACTTCTTCCAATTATTTTTGATATTTCAGAAAAGGATTTATTCTCTTTATACAACTTTATTATAACTTTTCTTTCATGTATACAGGTTTCTTTGCGATTCTTAGCCATGTTTAACTTTCTTCACTTAAAACTGACAAGTAAATGACTGATATCAGAAAAACACATATCAACATATAATTAGGGGAATTCCCTTTTAAACTCGGAAATGAAAAGAAAAGAATTGCTCCAAACTTCAATGACTAATTTCACACTTGTCAAAATGTCCGATTACTTTTGTCCACTTGACGCAATGTGAATTTGAATTAGTTGTTAATTTTCTTGTGAAAATCTTTTTATTTCTGTTTTATTTTTTTGTGCAATTAATTGAGAATACAAGTAACTTTTATATAAGGGAAAAATTTTTATTTCATTTCAAAGCTTATGCTCGTAAAAGTATTTTGTTGCTTGTTTCTTGTATTGTCCGATCACTTTTGGCCACCTCTGTATATCTATTAGTTTTTTTGGACTTTAAATTTCTAAATTGTGGGAACTCCGACTAATCAATACAATAGAATTGCATAAGTTTGGAGACGGGCAGCATTTCTTAGAGCATAACATAAAGATAGATACAAATATTTCTTTTTTATCTGCTGCATGCGACTTCCATAGAAGAGAAGTTTATCAGTTTCATCTGTATGTTTTTAAGTATTACCAAGCAAAATAATAAGTATTACCAAGCAAATAAATTTACAGCTAAATTGTTACACGTAATTCCTAATAGATCCGACCGATATTAATAGAGAAAACTCCTGTCTAGTTTTTTTAAGGTGCTTTGGTATGAACATAATTATTGCTCTTTCTGTTCGATCTACAGGTTGATTTTGAATTACTGTGAGCGTCAAAAGAAAGTAAACACCAACTTTTCATCTTTAAATTGTTGCATTACAAAGCTATTATTGACTTGCGATAAAAAGTAATATTAATGAGTTTACTACTAAACAATTTAGAGATTGATTACTATTAAACATGAAATCAAAACAAGTGGCACATTGCACAAATCTCACCAAAGTGGAAATGCATCAGATTTTATGCGTAAAAAAAAAGTAAACAGTGGTAACACTTACTTCGCTTCTTTTATATTTCGGGGAAGAACCTTAACTTTTGGTGACAAATTTGTGCTGTTCGCGTGCTTTACTTCACCAAATGTCGTTTTAAGTACATTCGTTCTAATTAATATTAAAAATAAAGACGTAAAAGAAAATAGTTTCACTATGGGAAAGCAAACATCGCCTGATACTCGGAAAATTAGAATAGACTTAAAAGAAAAAGGTTAATCCTTGCGTGAAATTGGCAAAATCGTGGGCAGAAACCACTGCACAGTAAAAAAATACTGATAAGTATGCCAAACATAATCTCGTTGAAGATTTATCGAGATCTGGATGCCCAAAGCGGCTTAGTGGTACTGAAGTTAGAGCTGTAGTAAAAGAAGTAAGGGCATATCTAGCCTCAAGAGCAGTTAAATTGTCAGAAGACATAACGCAGGCATCAGGCAAACCAATAAGTGCGAGTACAGTCAGGAGAGCGCTTCATAAAAATGGTCCACATGGAAGAATACCACGGAAAAAGCCATACATATCCAAGGCGAAACAGATCAATCGTATGGACTTCGCTAATAAATACAAAAACGAGGTTCCATCTTTTTGGGAAAACGTATTATATACAGATGAGAGCAAATTCAAAATTTTCGGCCCCAAAAGGCCCCCATAAATATGGCGTGCTAAAAATGAAGCCTTCAAAGAAAAGTGTATTACCAACACTGTTAAGCACGGTGGCGGTTCAGTTATGGTATGGGGGTGTATGGCGGCAACTGGTGTTGGTAGTCTTGTTTTTATTGACTCCACAATGGACAAAATGGATTATTTAGTCATTTTGAGGGACAATGTTGCCCCTAGCGTTGAAAAATTAGGCTTGTCTGGAAATTGGATCTTTCAACAGGACAATGATCCAAAGCATACGTCCGAAATTTTGAAAGAGTGGCTACTGTACCGGACTCCTAAGACACTTGATCATCCGCCGCAGTCCCCAGATCTTATCCCGATCGAGCATCTGTGGGAACACCTTGACAGAAAAGTGAGACGAAAGGGTCATTTCAAGCAAAGCCGACTTAAAGAAAGTTATAAAGGAAGAATGGAGCCAAATCTCTCCCAATGTTACAAAAAAACTTGTCGCGTCGATGCCTAGAAGACTAAATGAGGTGCTTAAGTCCAAAGGAAAACAAACGAAATATTGTAAATTTAAAAAAAATCTACTTTTTCTATTGAAGTTCTGTTATGTTTTCTTTGCTGTTTACTTTTTTTTGACGCGTGAAATTGGTCTTTTTTTGGTTAAAGAGAATTTATCTTTGTTGTGTATTACTTTTGTTTAATGTTTATGTTGTGCTCAGTTCTTATTAAATAAGTCTTTGATTCCTTATACACATTTTTGATTTTGTGTTAATTACCTTGTTTTAATAAAATTCTTAATACAAGTATCTAAGGTGTTTACTTTCTTTTGACGCTCACTGTACCTACTGAGACTCGTGGTTGAAAAAATATGAATAATATGCGGTACATCTTAGTACTCAACTGTGTTATATTAGTATTACATGTAAATAGTATCGAAAAGTTATTATTTTAAAGTCGTTATCAAGTCAATTTCTGAGTTTTGACTTGATCGTAGGCAACAAAATATTCACCAATCCTGTTCCAATGAAAGCAATATGATTTGTCATTCAATTGTTCATCTCAAGGCTACGATGTAGTCAATAACTAATCTCTCCTGGGAAAGAGAAACTTTGTTGGCTATGTTTGGTGTAGATAGCTTTTGTTGTGTTGGATGGAATTAATTCACTGTGAAAGACTTGCAGTGATGGTAGGCTACTTCGCTGAGAGTGACTGTATGCGCTTGCAGGCTAGCGTCAGCAGTGTTGTGGGCGGGTTCTTTCCCTTAGGATCAAGTTCCAGTATAAATAATTTTGTATACCCAAGTGCAAAAAAAAAACATAAAAACGCAGCTTCGACTGAAGGTTTCTTGTTTTATGATACTTACCATTCTTGTTCCCTGTGCGCTGACAGAAACCTACCTCGCCCTCGACAGAATGCACAGAAAAAGTAGGGCGTCCAGGTGAAGTTGGTGCACCCTCTCAACAGGACTTAAAGTTCTAATGGCGGAGTCTACGTACAAGGACTCTCGATCCCCGGCGAGAGCCTCTACAACAAAAAGAAAAATCATAATTCGATGGGTGGGTTAGCGGAAGTGCCTCGCCAGCGATGCGGGTCTTCTACCTGGTTCTTTCGAACGACGAAAGAAGAACAGCGAAAGTTTTTCTTCTTTAACAGTTCATATTTATTTGCAAATCCATTTAATTACTTGCTTAACACTAGTGTCGGAACTCGATATCTACTAAATATTTATTGCATTGATATTATGGAACAACAGGAAAACTTATTCGCACTTCATTGTCAGCCTCTTAGTAAAATGCTTACATACGAATATACTCAATGATTTGTATTTTTTTTTTCTTCTTACTTTTATTTCATCATTTGCTCAAAAAGAGAGTAGAATAATGATACTGCTGGAGGTACTTAATACATCCCAGTATTGGTTTATGTGTTTGATATTGAATATTGCTGTGCGATGTATGGGATTATGACATATAGTAATTTTTATATAATGTATATATTTTGAGAGAATTAGTACAGTATTTAATTAATTGAACAACCAGCAGTTATTTTTCCTTTTTAAAATATGCCTATGCTTATATCTTCCATTTTTTTACATATCCTGTAAAAGAGTTTCGATAAAAATAATGTGTAAAGTTTCTACAATAATAAATAAAATATTTTACATAATTTATTTTTCATACAATTCGCGATGTAGATAACAATCTAATCATTTCCTTTTTATCTTCTTCGCTTTATAATATCCTTCAAAGCTTCAATAGACTTCGAAACTTAAATGAGATCCCCGCAATTTTTATGATCGTTATTATAAAGGGTGGTCCAACCAAAACGCACGATGTTAATTGTAAATAAAAAAAAGTTTTCAGAGAATTATGTTAATATTTTTTATTATATTGTAATAGAAGGATCTATGACAATTATGTGTGAAACAAAATAACGCCCAAATGCTCGCCACGGCTACGGTGGCATACTTCTATCCAATGGTCCATATTTTTAATGACTCTGAGACATAATTGTGGTTCAATGTCGTTAATGTGATGAATTATCTCATCCTTCAGCTTTTGAATTGTTCTTGGCTTATTGACCTACACTTTTTCTTTTAAATATCCCGAGAGAAAGAAGTCCAACGGTGTCAAATCACATGATCGTGGCGGCTAATTAACATCGCCACAACGTGAGATAGCACGGCCATTTCTCGCGCAAAAGTGCCATTTTTTCGTTGGCTGTGTGGCAAGTGGCACCATCCTGTTGGAACCACATATCGTCCAGGTCCATAACCTCAATTTCTGGCCACAGGAAGTCCGTTATCATATAGCAATAGCAAACACCATTCCCGGTAACTGCTTGGCCGTCCTCATTTTCGAAGAAGTAGGGCCCGTTGATGCCACCAGCCCATAAACCGCACCAAACAGTCACTCTTTGTGGATACATCGGCTTTTCAACAATCACTCGTGAATTTTCATTTGCCGAAATGCGGCAATTCTGCTTGCTTACGAATCCACTGAGGTGAAAGTGTGCTTCGTCGCAGAAGATGATTTTCTTTGTAAAGTCACTATTCCCTTCTGTCTGTTCAACCAACCATTCGGCGTATTGCCGACGCTTGAAATGGTCAGTAGGCTTCAGCTCTTGAGTCAATTGAACCTTGTAAGCGTGTAAATTCAAATCTTTATTCAAAATTCGCATCAGTGATGTTCGTGAGATGTTCAATTGTTGGGCACGACGACAAATCGAGGTTGACGGCTCTTCTGCCACACTATCGCAAACAACAGCAACAGAATGTTTTCCGCAGAACGAACTGGACGAGCATGCACAGGTGATTTCACATTTCCTACAGACGCGGTTTGCTGAAATTCGCGCACAATTCCCGATTGTGGATACATATGGTCGATTATGCTGAACAAAAAAATCATGGGATGCACGAAATTCATTTTGATTTGAACGCCCATTTTCGTAAAAAGCTTCAACAACCTTAACGCGCTGCTCAATTGTGTACCTCTCCATGGTTGAATCTGTCAAACACTGAAACAAAGAAATGTCAAATTAAGTTGGGCGGAAAACTTGACGTTAAGGTATGACTCACAATTAACATCGTGTATCATGGTTGGACCACCCTTTATATTACGGTTAAATTTTAATTTAGTTTATACTTGCAAATTATATTTTATTTTGCACATGCTCTGGGATATTTCACTTTCATTTCTCCAACTTTAGAACTCGTATGTGAGTCACTCTCTGAGAATGCAATTCGTAATATTGATATATTGTATATGTATGTGTTATATATATAATAAAGCTCTTTCTTCTGAAGCCAACTTTTTTTTTCTCTCAATGCATTACATCTTCAGAAGAAATAATTTCACTTTGGACACACACTTGAAGATGCAGACGGATTGTGGTGTAGTTATTGGGTTGTGCTTAATTTTTTGGTTTAGTCATTATTTTAGGCTTTTGGCAAACATAAAATAAATACACCATCTGAGTTCTCTACCGTTGTCTACATAACAGGATATATCAACTATGCATTTATATCGTGTATGAAAGAGTTGTAGATCGATTTAATGTCTCATATTTATGTTCGTTCAGTCATTATTTTGTACTATCATGATGATGATGATAATTAGGACCTATTATTCTATTTAGTTAAGCATCCCATATAAGAAATAACGATTATGAAACGATTTTATTCATAAAAGCATTTGCATGCACATTGAGATTATCGAACGTACAGTGACATACTAAAAATCTATCGCCCGATCAATTTTAAATGTAAAATGTTTACTTTAGCCGAGTTTCTAGAGATAAAACGACGAATATGGCTCAGAACTACATTTACGCCACCACAACGGACTTCATTACTATTCCCTTCGAAACCGTTACCTTCTTACTCATCTTCCGCTACTAGAAACTATACATGAAAACTCACTTGACTATTCCTTAGCGGTCCTTCCATCTCCAAATAACTTCGCCCGCACAATTCACCGCGTGCCCCAAAAAAAGCTCGCCTTATCATATCCTGGCTTTTCTGTATAAAAGCGTCGTGGCCTCGTCAGTCTGTACTCGTTGTTGATGGGCGCTCGAGCGACCACTTGCTGCTTCGGCTTACTATTTACAAGGGGCGGTTGCTCATTTAACAGGCACGACGGTGTATTCGCGGTTCGTTGCGCCCAAAATTGTTGTGTCCCATTGGAAAAGAAAAAAACACAACAAGAGAGCTCTTATAACAAAAATATGAAGAGGTGCCAAGAATCCACTTACCGAATATTTTCGTTCGCAATGAAATTCATCACACATCAACCGCGAGACTCTTCTTCACTGAGAAGTGACGGAAAACACGACAGACCGATGTACACTTCACATTCGATGCGTCGAGCGACAAATGCTTCTACTCGATGTTGTCGTTAAGTTAACGTTTTCCAAGGACTAATATCCCAGGAAAAGAACGACGATAATGCGGCTAAATAACCATGTTGCGCGTCCACACATGAGGGCGGAACAAATTTGAAATTTGCTTCATGGGCTTTATTTTGTGGCGACCCAGAAAGGAATATTACACTTTCTTACTCCTTCTTACATACATGTAAATTTTATTCCAAAGTGTTTTCGATTTTACCAACATGAGTTCAAGAGCTTTGAAAAGAGTTGTGGATCTTCTCCAGACTAAGAAATTGGCCGCTGTTGGACACTCAATTATCTCTATGCTGGGTTTGATGTTATTCTATTGCTTTATCATTTCACTGATATCCTGAAAAAATCAATATTTCGTTTTCAAAAGGGTTTTCTCAGGTCAAACTTTTTTACCCTAAAAACATCGGCTTAGATGACTGTTACAAAGCTCCCCTGGGATTAATATCGTCCTTCATATGCAATTTGCATTTTGATGGCTGCAACATACAAAATTAGAGCTTCAATTTTTTTCCAGTACTAGACGGCCCGATAAACTACGTACTATGTCAGATCGCTAATATTGGCCGCATCGTGAACGGTTTGATTTTCGTTTTAGCTGAAACCTATTTGAATTCAAATGAATTCAATGTCCTTAACCGTTACCTTCTTACTCAGGCCTATAAGGAAATCAATTAACGTATCTGACGTCACTTCGGGAACAGCTGCCTAGAAGGCTTGAAAGCAGCATCTCAGGAGGCTGAAAGTAGGCTTTCGAGATTGTGAAGTATGACATTGTCAAGTATGAAGGAAATACGTATATTTGCGCGCTAATGTCTTCGACGCCTCAAATCTAAAATAAATCGTTGACATAGTATTGATACAATTTCAGACGAACACTCATATGTACTATCAAAAATCGTTAAATATTAATTTGGTTTGAATAGCACTAGATGGCGCTGATGATGCTGCTCGAAAAGGCTAGTCCGTGGCGTGACGTAGTGTAGTGTTTTCGGGCTTGAGTCGGAAGGCAATGCCTTAACATGAATGATAAATGTAGTTAACATTCGATGTAATAATTTCTTGTGAATAAAGTTTTCATTTTGTTTTCCAAATAAACAAAGATGCTGGCTTTCCGGCACGCGAACGTGCGACATTAAGTTGTCCATGGGTGAAAAACGTAAATTACCAACGATAGGCCTTGTGATGCGTTGATGGTCACCGCGAAGGCTAGACGCACGGGGACTTGCAATCGTTCAAATTCGAATGGTAAGTCCTTTGGAATCATCGGAATGTGCAGAATCTCTTGATAATTGTCGCCTCGATGACATTCATAAGCTTCTTCATGGTCAGTCTCGAGGTTGATTGATGTAACGCAGTATGATGATAATTGAACCTACTTTCGATTGCAAATTGTGAGGTGGTAATCCAGGCAATTCCAGCAAATTCAAAAATTCTGTGGGATAGTTTAGTTCATCCTGGTTGTATTGTAACTGTGTCAACCAATTTGAAAGAAAACAATTGTTTCAGAATGAAATTTTGGATGGTCGTGTTGAGATAATGAACAATTTGTTTTTTCGCCGCCAATTATGGTTTTTGATAAACACATCGAAGGAGCTCCTCCTTTGATTTGGTCAACTGACAGAAATCGATGGGCAATGTATTGAATCCGGACAAGATATCAACTGCGGTTTTGCCTCACCAATGTCCAGCAATTGCTTCGACAACACATCTGCATTTTGAACTTGTTCGAACACTTGTAAAAACGAATCGCATTTTGTTGATCATGCGAGTGAGAAATAACCAATCAGCGCTCACGGATTGCTGTTCAGGTGACACATGACAGTTTAGAACATCTCATATTTGCGCCACTAGTGACGCCGTCAACTGAACATATAATTTTTTTTAAACTTTTCTTATACTTTACCTCCCCCAAGACCCCTTGACGGCGCACTTGGCTACATTTGATAAAAAAAAGTTTTAAGGTCCACTCCAATTTTGAATTGTTTGATAAGACCTAAGCTTTTGCGAGACTACTACTTCTGACCTAAAAACTGATCAAAAAGACTAGCAAGGAGAATTCTGTACGGCTGCCGGATCAGGCTCGAAGAGCTCTGACAAAATTTTTCTGTCTGATTGCAGTCAGTTGGTCAGAATGACCATAAGCCGGTTCGTGTGAAAAATAAATAAAACTAACGAACGTACTGTTTCAGATGAGTTATTTTAAGGTTCCAATTAGTAGATAAAGTGAAAACCCTTTAGAAGTACTGGAAGATTATTAAGTATCATGAATGAGGTTGTACAATATTGTATTTAAGTATTTAACTATGCTAGCTAGCTTTGTGCAACCTGATATGCTTTTACAACGCTGCGTCTATTTTCATTACCTATCGCTCGCTGGTCATCAGTGCGGTTTGCACGTGAAGTAGCTCGCCACGTCCTCTTCTTAGCATTGTAATGAACACTGTGAGAACTTAACATTATTTAAACCCTCAAACAAAGTCCCAAGTCTCGCTAAAATACGAAATTTTCACGTATTTCCGTTCGTATTGAACAATTTTGATCCAAAAATCTAAACACCCGAGTACAAAAACAAATACCTCAGAAATAAAAGTTCTCAAATTCAAGGAGGAGCTCAATTCCTTGTTTGTAATACTCGAATTGAACAGGCTGCATGATTATTATATTCTTGCCGGTGACTTGAATGCCAAGCAAAAATCATGGCAGGACGCATACCATATTCCCAGAGGTGTATTCCTGAACTTGTGGAAACAGAGAACCAAATTGAATACAGGTGCAATCTATATTGGCCGGAGCCCCCAACATAATGTACCCTAGGACAAATTCATACTTGGGCCTCTGCATTGCTGACGCAAGACTTTGAATTCAGCTTTAATAGTCTTCAACGGAAACTGCAGGTGCTTCCTTACGATACCGACCATAACGCAATCGTAATGGAAATCAATCATCACAGGGATGACGTCTTCCTCATTCCAGTTCAACATGAAAATCATCGGTTGAATTTAAAAAAAAAAACGGATTGGGGAAAGTTTCAAAAGAAGTTTAATCGGGACTACCAAAAGCAATGTCCTCCTGATGATGGTTCCTAATGGTAAGAATCTAACTAACGATGAAATAGATCTCTATTTGTCGAAGTTAGAGAAGCTGACGATGGAAACGATTGAGAAAGTAGTTCCCAAGATTAAAATCGAAACAATATGGAAGGATATGAAGCATCAACCATTGCAAGGTTAAAAAGATTGATAAGTCTTCTTCTCACATGCATCAACAATATTTATCGGCAATTTTTGGACTACAACCATCCCTCGTTGGTTTTGTTGAAATTACACCTAAAAAATGTCCAGAACTTAATTCGTTCATACTTCAGGAGTGAGGTCAGTAATCAATGGGCGGAAAAACTGAGGGGTGTTAGCCGACAGAACCCACATGGCGTTTTCACGATAGTGAATAGTTTATTCCGTAAGAAATCTCGAGTGAAGGTATTGAATCTTGAAGTCGCTAGTGATGAGATAAATTTTCTCGATAAGGCTGGTATCGAAATTGATAGTACGACTCCGGATATAAATGGAAACAGGATTATATGTGATGGATTGCAGAAACTTGCCCTGATTGGAACTCATATTGAATTAGTTCATCTGCCGAACCCTGAAAAAGGGAACCAAATACTATCAGAGGTCGTTGAAGCAAAAGTTTCCGACTTCAAATCAAGCCTGAATGGCGACATCTGACCTCATACCGAGCATGAATCTTATTGATTATTTTGTCAGCTATGAAGACTTGTTTTTAATCTTTGGCAAGATAAACAACAAGAAATTATGTGGTATTGACGGTGTTCCAAATATACTTCTCCGACATTTGCCTGAGGTTGCTATTGGGAATTATTGCATATTTTGAACAACATGTTGAGCAATTCATATTTTCCAAATGAGTGGAAAAAGTCTAACGTATTTTCGATCTTGAAAAAAGGAAAAGAATCTTCGAGGAAGCTATCACTCAATCAGCTTGCTGCCTAACATCAGCAAGGTGTTTGAAGTGATACTAAATAAAGCATTAAACGCCCACATTGAAAAATATGAGTTGATGCCGAATTGCCAATTTGGTTTTCGTATCATACATGCGATAACGAAAGTAACCTCAGATATTTGTTGGAAACTAAACAACAGAGAATGAGTTGGAGCGTGTCTCATTGATATGGAGAAAGCCTTCGATACGGTGTGGTTAGATGGACTAATTTTTAAACTCCTTCAGGACAGGTTCCCCAGACACCTTGTCGCAATATGTTCCTCGGGAAATGATTTGTTGTAACTGATGGAAATCTGACGAGAATGCTCGACTTCAAGGTCTTGAATGGTCTACAGCAGGGAACAGTTACTGCGCCTCTGCTTTTCTCGATATTCATTCGCAAGCTATTGAACAGCTTTGATTTTAACGTCTCGCCAACGCGATCATTGGAAGCGTTTGCTGATGATTATACGAGGATCATTCAACAAGTACTTAGCCTCACCGCCCGATGGCGCTGCTATTACAAAAGACCATCGTGCAGTACATTCTTTTAGTAGCCTACTGTCAAAGTTTCAGTCAATTCTCTTCATTAGTTTTGTTTTGATAGCCTTTGGAAGCGAGCGTGTCGGTCGGTGGTACAAAAATGGAAAAAGAACAATATCGTTCAGTGATTAGATTCTTGTTTTTGGAAGGGAAAACGCGCAGCGAAACCAAAGATCGCTTGGATGCTGTGTACGGTGACTCTTCTCCTTCGATGGCGACCGTCAAGAATTGGTTCAACGAGTTTGTTCGTGGCCGCATGTCGGTTTTTGATGAGCCACGCCCAGGTGCCCCGAAAACGGCAGCTAGGAAGAAGACGTTAAAAAAATCCACGATCTCGTGTTGGCAGACCGTCGATTAAAGGTTCGCGAGATAGCTGACACTGTGGGCATCGCAGAAAGAATGGTGCATCATATTCTACACGAAGAACAAACGCAACCATGAGACCACATCGGCAAGGTGTTTGGCGCTGTTTCAGCGCAATCCGGCCGAGTTATGGGTCGTTTTGTGACCGTCGGCGAAACATGGATTCACAGGTACACACCAGAGACCAAGGAACAGTCGAAACAGTAGACTTCACCCGGCGAACGTGCTCCGAAGAAGGCGAAGACTGTTCGATCAGCCGGAAAGGTGATGGCCACCGTTTTCTGGGATTCACAAGGAGTAATCCACATCGATTACCTCGAGAAGGGTAAAACAATCACGGGGCGCTACTATGCAGACTTATTGGGCCGATTTGACGTCGAATTGAAGAAAAAGCGGCCCCACTTGGCGAAGAAAAAAGTGCTGTTCCACAACGACAACGCGCCGGCTCACACCTCCACCGTCGCCATGGCCAAATTGGTCGAATTACGCTACGAATTGCTGCCCCACCCACCGTACTCTCCAGATTTGACCCCCTGTGACAACTTTTTGTTTCCAAACCTGAAAAAATCACTCGTCGGGAATAGATTTGGGTCGAATGAGGAGGTCATCGCCGCCACGGAAGCCTATTTTGCAGCCCTCGAGAAAATGTATTTTTTGGACGGGTTGAAAAAGTTAGAGCATCGCTGGTTCAAGTGTATCGAGCTTGAAGGAGATTATGTGGAAAAAATGGCCACCTTTCCAAAATTTTCGTTTTGCTTCTGTAGGCTAAGTACTTGTTGAATGACCCTCGTATACGGCAGACCGAAAACCTACAATAGTTCAGAGCAATGTTTAAAACATGTTTAATAATGTGTAGCTGAGTTTAATGATGTGCAGCTGTACACAGACAATTGGCGAATGAAAATAAATGCGCAGAAGTGCGAAACAATCTTTTTTCGGACTACGCTGCAGGGGGCCAGTCAAGACCTGAGACGTAATTGGAAGGATTTCCACATCATGGCTGGCGGGGTGGTTCAGAACAGGTTCCGCATAAATCCTGTGTTCGATGCCTCGGTGTTCATCTCGATCAGCGTGTGTACTGTACTGAACACGTCAAAATCATGCTCAGTAAAGCATTAAAAGTAGTCATGATTCTTCTACGACTCTTTCTTTCCAGATACATTGATCAAAAGGTCAAAGTTATTTGTTACAAGCCCCTGGTTCGACCAGTTTTGTAATCTGGATGTCAGATCTGGTACAACCAGAGTGCTAGTACTATGGAAAGATTAAGAGTTTTCGAAAGGAAATGTCTTCGTGCATGTACTGGTTTGTACAGAAAGCCTGAGACGGATTGGAAGCATTATATATCGAATAGAAAAAATTATCAAGCTGCTAAAGTGACAAGAGTTGCTATCTTCGAAATCATATCGCAAGATCTGTAACTGTGAGTGGAAACCCTTGGATTTCACAGCCGTTCCACCCTATAGACAGGTATATTGCGACTTGTCTCGCTACTTGCTTCATTCCTCCAGAAGCATTCGTGCATTTGGACATGAATCGATATTTTTCTGATTCTGGCGTCCCGATCATATATCACATATATCGACGGGCCACCGATAAGAAGATAAAATATCCTCCGAATTTGGGTTCACGATACCAACAATTCCAATAGAGATACTTATTTGCTAGATTCGTTGAGGCTGGTTGAGCTGAGATGGAGCAATCTAGGTATTGGTGGCTGAATGACAATGTATTTTTTCTTTATTTCGTTTTGAGTTTCAGCTCATTATTGCTACATATAATGTTGTTTGTTTATGCTAAAAATTAGGGATAGGTTTCAATACTTAGGATAGGTATATGTTATGCTTATTATTTTAGGTTTAGATATACTGTTTAACGTGTAGGTTAGGAATGTTGTGTTAGCATTGTATTAGTATAAGATAAAGTTTTTGATTGAATTTTATTAGAATTAGGTTATAAGATATTAGGTGTAGGATAAAAGTTCGCTGTTGAATAGTGTTTGTTGGTTTTTTCTTCTTTTTTCCAACTTAATCATAAAATATAAATAATTTTAATTAATTTGAATATGCTATTGTTTTTGTTATCAAATGTGTTTCATTGATAATTGTTTGGAAGATGCTTTATATTCTTTTAAAATTTATAACGATTAGTATTGAATAAAGCGCTTTTGACTTGACTTGGGACCAGCCCATCTCCTTGCTTTAGTCGGATATTTGTATCAAAAGCATCGTTGAGTTGAACATTGAAGCGGACTTTGGAGGTCGTCGACGTCATTGTCATTTTGGTAAAACGTACTAATTTGACAATTTCACGATTATTTAATAGTTCATAATTCTACTTTTTCGCAATGAGCGATTGATGTACATACTATTGTAAAGTTTTATTCCCTAAAGTCAAAGTCAAAAGCGCTTTATTTCATACTAATCGATGTAAATTTTAAAAGAATATAAAGCAAATTCCAAACAATAACAATCAAAAAACTTAATGGCCCAAATGGCTCTCTAAATTTATACGTTATCATTAAACACATTTAAAAAAAAAAAAAACTATAGCAAATTCAAATCAATGAAGATTGTTACATATTTTTAAAATTCAATTGGAAAAAGGAGAAAAAACCAACCAACACTATTCTAAAATTATCTATCGTCTTAACACTACAGTGAACTTTGATCCTACACCTTATATGTTTTAACTTAATTCTAATAAATGCAATCAAAAACATTATCTTATACTAAAAAAACCTATAACTATGTTCCTAACCTAAGCGTTTTATCTTATCTCTAACCTAATATAATAAACATAATATAAACCTAACCTATACCTAATTTTTAACAAAAATAAACAATAACACTAAATGTAGCAATAATGAGCTGAAACTCAAAAACTAAATAACGAAAAACACCAAAACTGAAAATAAACACGAATAATTTAGACATTGTCATTCAGCCACCAATACCTAGATTGCCCCGTCTCAACTCGATCAAGTTTTATTCCCTAATGTTTTAAGAAATGCGTTCGTTTTGTATATTGAGAGATTAACTATCTGCGAGTTTGTGGAACGAATGGTTATCAATTTATATGTTTATAATCGCAGTTTCCAAGTAACTTTTTGAGATCATACAAGACAAACTAGGATTATATGCACAATACCTAATTTTTTAGGTCTTTGTAAAAAAATTTTTTACAAAGACCTACTAGTTTCGCGACCTGTCTGTCCGTCTGTCCGTGCGTCACAGCTGATTTCCTCAGAAACTATAGAAGCTAGAATGCTCAAACTTTGTGACAAGGTCAGAAGTGATGGTCTCTCAAAAGTTAAGGCCTTAACAAAAATTTAAAAAATGTTTAAGGGGGGTCCCCCCTAATATCGAATTGGCCCTTAAATTTTTTTTTTAACAAAGGTAGTCGAGTGGGGTATCAAATGAAAGGTCTTGATTAGAACTTTTAGAATCTGAAATAAAAAAATCATTTGATGAATTAGGGGGTCCACGGGAAGGCAAAATGTACCCAAAATTTGTGTCCCCCCCCCTCGCGATTGGACACCTTTCAGCCGAGAAATCCGAAAATTATCACGAATGTGGACCTTTATGAGTGCAAGGGCAACAAATACCTTAGAAATCAAAATTCGCTCAACTTTGTTAATAATAGTATGATTTGTAGATTTTACATTTTAGCCCATAAAATCAAAACGGTACCTTTAAACTTCTTGAAATTTCGCAGTTATATAGACTGACATAAGATATATATGTTCACAAAATTTAATTGAGATCGAATCATAATCAAGTGAGTTATAGCCATTTCAATTATATGGAATTACAACAACGATAACACGTGTTTATGGTTCATATAGGGTTTTCCAATAAGAGGTGTTATTTTGATATTAAAATAAAAATGCCAAATTTTTAAAATAAATGATCGGATGTTTAGTTCATTATAAAGAAGAAAATATGCCGTTAATAGCAATAACTAACATTGGGCAAATAGCTACTAAGACACGCTTACAGGACCATATCCTCTTCATGAAATTTTCCGTAACCAAATCGCAAAGTGGCTGCCCTATGTCCTCGATAGCCTCACGAATTTCATCTTCGAGATCTTGAAACGACGCTGGGTTATTGGCGTAGGCCTTCTCTATCACGTGGCTCCAAAGGAAGAAGTCGCAAGGTGTTAAATCAGAAGATCTATTCAAAATAAAACCTCTTATTGGAAAACCCTATATATATATTTGAAATTGACTTAGGTACTTTTATTTTCTTTCAATTTTCATGAAAATTTAAGGAATAGTGTTTAACTTGAACATGTTCAATCGGCCGAGCATTCAGAAAAATCATTTAGGCTAGATTAAAATGGCGGCTACACTGCGATTATGAAAGAAAATGTGCATCTTTTGTATAAATTTGAACGATTTCATATCTAAGTATTGGATGAATAATTCAAGTTATCGATTCACGCCATTAGAAAACTTGCTTCTAACGCTAGGATGTTTACAAAGACCTTCTGGTAGGAGCACTCTCCTGCTTACTCAACTTGTTTATTTCTATAGCTCAGCACAGTGCAGGGCCGTTGAATGAGTTGATTTTAGGGGCAAGTTTTGCCCATCCGGATCATTCACTCCACTAATCATGAAACCATTCCAGCCAGCCTGTGTTTTTTGTATATATCGGTTTCCACAGGATTCACAGCATTTTGGGGGAGAATAAAATACATTTCAATTTATAAATTTTTTTTTATTCTAAAATAATCAAAATAAAAACGAGAAAGTTTACGTTAAAATTTGTTGGAACGAATACAATGTCAAAATAGAAAAAATACAGTGAATAATACGCTCATAAATAACATAAAATTCTTTAATATTAGGGAGGAAAATTCATTAAGAAAATGATCCGATGGGATGTATTTGTTGCTCTGCTGCTTTCGGCGATGTTAGTAGAATATTATTGTAATGTCACGATGTTTGTGCTATTTCTTGTGTGCTTGAAAAGTTTGTTGCTGCGGTGCTCACTGTTGTTGACTCGTGTATAAAAGATGCGTAGTCTTCTCCCATCCTGTAAATTAAGTTTGAACAATAGTAACAATCTAAATTTGATGCGGATATTTCAACTCACATTTCACAAAGCTTTGCAACAATAGTATCTGCATCGCCCAATAGCTCAACGTCGAAGACAAAATGATGCAATTGTTCGCGATTAATTAGAATTTGTGGAACATCCTCAGGTATTGAGCGTGGAATAAGAGCAACTGGGTGAACTTTAAGTGAAGATCCAATAACAATAAGCAGATCACATTTATCTTTATCATCATCCATAGCCGTGTGGAATGCGTCTGGTAGGCCTTCACCGAAGAAAACGATATCAGGTTTCATGATGCCTCTTTCCACCAACTGACTGTAAACTTCAATGTCTTCTTCCAATTCACTACGACATGGATTGCATCGCGGACACAGGGGTATTCTTTGATTGAAAATGTCTTCTTGAATAGCATCTGAATTTGTGGTGTAGTTGCACTTTGTACAACTCGCTGTTGCAAACGATCCATGACATTCGATAACGTTCTGAATACCAGCCACCTGTTCTAATGTGTCGATATTTTGTGTGTAATTTCGAAGCAGTTTACCTTTGCTTTCGAGTAACTTGATAAATCGATGACAAAGTGATGGTTTGAATTGTCCTGGATAGATTTCACGCGCAAACTTATAGAACGGACGTGGATCATGAGCGAAATAATTTATATCAAACATTGCTTGTGGATTTGGAAGGCTTGGAAAATCTTTGGCTAGACGACTGTAAATACCATCACTAGAACGGAAGTCGGGTATTCCACATGAAACAGAAACCCCTGCGCCAGTTAGGACGATGATATTTTTGCAAGTTTTCAACAATTTCACAACATCTTCAATTGTGTTGATGTGAGAAAGTTTCTGTCGACGTGGTGGTTCTGATAATATACTTGCAAGAATACGCCAAAGCGCAACATCGCTAAAATCATCAGGTATTACAGTATCTTCACCCAGGATTTGTGTGAGAATTTCTCGCGGGTTAGCACCTGACTGAATTTGTTTTTGTATCCAGTATAATGGTATTGATTTTGGTGTTCCTTCTTGTTCTGACATCGTTTAGAATAAATTGTTTGATACTTATTAAGTTTGAGTTTCGTTTGTTTTAAGTAATCTTGTTGAGTTTAATCCGAATTGCGTTGCCTGTAAAAACATTTATTTGTTTGTAAGTAAACAGAATCTGGGGAATTTAGGAAAGTTTTAAATAATCTGTCTAAATGTGTTTATACAAGATGTATGATATAAACTGGACTCATAAATGATTCAGATTACCAGGCCAGAAAATTTTCAAATTTTTGTGAAAATTTGTTGATTATTTTTCGTGAAAACTTAGAATTATATAAAAAAAATTATAAATAGGGTTTTCCAAAAAGAGGTGCTATTTTGATATTTAAAGAAAAATGCCATTTTTTAATATAAATGATCGGATGTTTATTTCATTATAAAGAGGAAGGTATGCCGTTAATAGTGGAAAATAACATCAGGCAAATAACCACCCGCCCACGCTTATAGGACCATATCCTTTTCATGAAATTTTCCATAACCAAATCGCAAAGTGGTTATGGAAAATTTCATGTCCTCGATAGCCTCACGAATTCCGTCTTTGAGGTCTTGAATCGACCGACGCTGGGCTGTTTGCGTAGACCTTTCTTTCACGTGGCCCAAAAGGAAGAAGTCGCAAGGTGTTAAATCATAAGATCTATTCAAAATAACACCTCTTATTGGAAAACCCTATAAAATCACGATTATTTTCGAGCAAGAATGTATGAAAATGAAAAGTTTTCCAAACTGACAAATTCAAGAAATTTCGTTTTTTGCACGGATTTGATGTTTCAACCGAGTACCAAACTGAAAAAATCGAATCGAGTTCCTTCTTCTGTAGCTTCGTCACTTTTTTTATTTTCAACAAAAAGCAAAATTCGTATTTAAACGATGTGGTTAATTTATACTGCCAGGAAAGTTATTGAAAAAATCTATAACATGTTTTTAATTATGCAATTTTTAAATTCATTTATCTTCATATGAAAAATTATGAATAATATGGAGATTTATATACAACACAGCTGTGCGTGCATATCGTTTTGCTCATATGTAGAATGTAATAGTCGGGAGCTTTTTAATGTTTCGATCCCAGCGTGGTATGAAAAGCGTTTTGAAGTGAATCAATTTAAAAAATATGTATACTCGTATACCGTTTTTCAAGTTATATAATTGCATCCAAAACGCATATAAGATGACATTTTACAGAAGAAGAATATCAGTATATATTCATTCTGATCATGCAATCTTTCGGCCTTCTATCGAATGTAAAACTAAATTATGGTTTTATGAAAAGTAATTGTTTCAATTTTGTCTTTTCAAAGAATTGGTTTGAAACCATACTTAACGTTTTTTTACTTTTCAGTCTTCTTATAAAAATTGAAAAATTTAAAGTTCACATTTATTCATATTAGTTGGATCCATATTTGGAATTTACTAGCGATTTGGATACAGATCTATAAAATTAAATTAAAATCATTCGTGAAGTGAAGCTATGAGTGCTGTCTATAATATTTACTTTTTTAAATTCTTGGCGATTAATTATTTCGATACTTTATCAGCACATTCTTTGTTCGCAACCGATTTTCTTGACTAGTCTGTTGCTATATTAATTCATTAGGATTGCTCTTGATTTTGTGTATTTTACTGGTATTGAATCCATTTTTGATCGTAGTAAATTTCGATAAAAATAAACATCTTTTTTTTTTGAGGAAGAAAATTTTGTAAAAATGCAATATTGCAAATATATTACAAATCTCTATTAAAATGCTGCCAGTCTCTTCCTCCATGGGGGCCATACAAGGTATATCACTCGTCCTCAATTATAGGGAAAGTTAAAAAATTTCGAGCTATAGAGGACTTCGAGATAAGGTGATTCACAATCAATTTCGGCATGAAGAAGCATTTGTTCTTTCTATGTTACGTCAGATTAGAGTCACGAGAAATGTAAAATTCGACTTACAGAGGTTTATATTTATGATAAAGAAGTAAATACGAGTATCTTCTATTGCACATGATAAATCAATTCTCGGAGTTGGTTATTGGTGACATCGAAATTATTGGACAAATCGAGCTTTACTATTTCGAGATATAGAGTTCTGGATACGAAATTGATTTACAGAGGATGCAAGGTTGCTGGAAAGCTTGTTCGATATAGAGTTCCCTGATTTCTAGTTTCAGTTAGAGAGTGTGTGATGTATGAATAGTACATCATAAGAAAATCAAATTCAATTCGATTCATAGCATCTAAATAATTCGAGTTGTAGTTTTTGCACTTCGGAACGGATTGACCAAATTCTTCGGCTTAGAGAGGATTTCGAGTTAAAGAGGCTCCACCGTAAGTGTTCATCAACTGAAAGTTTCATTGCGAAAAACGTAAAGTGAAGGCGTGCGAGAGCCATATTTAATTTTTCATCGTTGGTATACATGCCGGCTATCAAGTGAATGGGGAAAAGGCAGAAATAACTCTTCATTTGTATTCCATCTCTTTTTGTAATTGGACACCATTAATCAGAAAAATTACAGCGGAAGGGTTTGAAAGTAAAAGAAGATAAGCCCATCATTTGTAACAAAAAAACCATTTGCTGTTTTTGAGTCTTCTTTCTTAAAAACGCAAAGGCATCCCCGTATGCATTTATAATTCTATTTAAAAGGATTAACTATAAATTCTCGTATTTCGAAATAACACTACTGCAGTATGTTAGAAGATGTATTGCTGACAGTGCTTGCGAATCTTATTATGATTCTTAAAGTGATTTTTAATTGGAAACCAATTATCGAATTTCGATATATTAAAACTCGAATAACTTTCCTGGAAGTGTGTGGTGACCTCTTGAAAATTTCGCCAGAAACTGTGTGATTGAAGTTAGAATAATTCGATTTATTCACTATTTTTTTTAACTATGGGACTTCTATCGAACCAATCACTAGTTTGTTCTCCAAAATCGTAGAAAAGGAATTTGAATCAAAATTTGTTGCACATTAATGCTATAGAATTTCTTGCAGTGTCTGTCGGGATATGGTTTAAATGACCTTTTTTATGTGGTTGAATATATCTGTTATGCATTTAAGTATATTGTTCAAAACAATTAAAATTATTTAAAATATAACTGTAATATCTTTGTTAGGGTTTGTCAAAAAATTTAAATTATGCAACCACAGCATAATTCTTAAAAGATAATAACTCCTTCAAATTATAAAAGTGCGTTTGGTTCATTATTCAATCCAACAGAAAAAGAAAAAATATTCGAAATGGCGGCGAACTTGCTTCCCTACATTCTCTATCTTGACTTAATCATGTCAAATTTTAGGAATAAAAGAAGCTAGCCTATAACTCTCGACCAGCAGGGCTTCCAGAGCTAAGCCACGAAAAATGAATAAGTTGAAGTTACTAAAATTGCTTCAATTTACGGGATAATTTTAAATTGGGTTAACAAGTTTAAAAAAAACCTTGCATAGGTAAATTTATAGTATTTGTACTAAAACATGCGAAAAATCCAATGTTTACACCAATGCTCCAAAAATTTTGAGATTTATCTAGGATGCACATATAAATTTTAAAACTAATCAATCGAAGACATTGCAGTTATATTTTTTTAACCATGATTAATCATTTTTGTTACGATGCTGAAATTTAAAGGAAGCATGATTGCAGGCATGGCTTCTTATAATGCAACAAATTATATTTCAATCTGAGAATTTATTGTATACGAAATCGAATGTTGCTTGTGTTTATTCATAGCTTAAGATAAGCATCTCTGCACTTCATTTGTTGAATACCCCTTCTGGCAGGGGCACTCTCCCACCTACTGTTTTTTAAAAATTTTGTTGTCTGTCCTTCAATGCCACAAATTCCTTTCACAGGTATTTATAAATTTTCAGTGAATTCTTTTTGTTGTCCATCCATTCAATTCTTTTCCACTTGAGTGATCCAAACACCCGTAACTGAAGTAGACATATAAGCTTTTCATTCTCTTCTGGTTCCTTTCTTGTCTTTACAACCAAGTCATCACTTCTTCTCTAAAGAATAAATCGGGAAATCTAACCCCATATTGTAAATGAGTTAGCGGGACCAACTTACAATTTTCAAATTAAAAGAATATTCTTCCCCAAAATTAGATTTTATTGAGGTACGGGTGTTTGTCTGCTTAATACATACTTCGAAAATTATTTTATTTGCGGGATTTAGTGTCGATTGTATATTCCACAATCCACTCTCTTGTGATGTTACCTAGGGCTAGGCTAATTGAAGATTATAAGTAACACATTAATATTTGATAAAATTTTGTTTGGCTAGATTTAGAAAAAATCGTCACAAGAAGCGATGAAGGAATATGAAAGCTTGTCCAAAGGTTTAGAATATGCATTCATATAAAGCGTTTTCGGGAAATCCCCTGTTCCTACATTTAGTCTATTTTCATAGTGAATAAAAAGAACTCCAGTTTTGCGCCAAATAGCTAATCTCGTTAATTTGGTAGAAAAATAGACAAATTCCTCGACTCGATCCGAAATTCAACAAATTATTCAACTCAAATTGCATTCACACTTCCAGAGCCGCCACTTTTCTAGCCTGCAAATATCCCACAATTCCTTCCAAAACTGGCAACCCATTAAATGCGACGCGATGCCACAAAATGATTTGTATGCGTCTTACCAGCAAAGCGAATCTTTCACTCTACGTTCCGCTGGCGTCGTTTCCCCAATAGTTAGAGCGGGACAACACTGTTCTTCGCGAATACACCGAAGCATGCTACATAGGAAAATTTCCATCATGTCGGATGTCACGTAAAAAATTAATTCCGTCACCTCGAAATATGAAATTTTCACGGCTTGGAATGTTCTCGAAACACACAAAATGGGCGTGAAAAGTTTTATTAATGCGAATTGTAAACTTTAAAAAGGACTTACCGAGTTTAGCGTGTTGCCCCGATGTATTTATTTTCCAGCACTTTCACCTCCAGCTGTAGTTTCCGTACCAAGCACACGACAGCCAGCAGTCATGGAAGTTGAAAAGTCGATGGTCGCTGGCAGTACTTGCTCATCGCATCCGAGCCCGTTCTCTGCTAACGCTGTTTTGTTTCTGAGTTGGCCTTTTCATGTGCAAACGCGCGAAGAGTGTGTCGATGTAACTATCTCTTTCAGGCGTTCGTTTATGGATAGACTTGTGTTCGTCTTTCTCATTATGCTCGAAATAGCAAACAGAAATGTATTGCTGTTGCTGTTTGATTCACGAAAATCATTTGATAGGGGAAAACTTTTGTTTACTGACACTCAGCGACAAAATGTGTAATCACTAAAAAAATGAATATCAGACGAATGTGAACTGGAAGTATTTCCCCTGTAATATACTATTTAAAAGGAAAATCATCGTGCATGATAGTAGCACGTTACTTTTAATAAAATTTCCCAAGGAAATTAACATACTTTATTTAGTGTTTTAAAGAATGTGAGATATTTGTTCATTCCTAAGTATCTTGTAAACGTAAGCCAAATGATAGCACGATTCTGTTCGATTACTAAGAAAATATTGAATAACAGTTGGGCCAAACCAAGATTATGTGCAATTTTTGTTGTTGGCATGTATAACTATGAAACTAGAAGCAAGTGGTAAATAGGAGCCATAGATGTAAGAGAGAGGATACGAAATGCATCGAGAGAATTGAAGCACTTTATCATGCAGCGTGAAGTTGGCGCGTTATTAGCAGTTGATTCGAATTTCAAATAAATTTGACGTGACGTCTCTCACTAATTTTCGCATTTTGAACTAAATCAATTTTCCGTGCGGGTATTCTAACTTGAACGATATAAAAGATTGAACATGACTTCAAAGTCAAAGTCAAAAGCGCTTTATTTAATACCAATCGTTATAAATTTTTAAAAGAACATAAAGCAAATTCCAAACAATAAAACTATAAAAAACTTAATGGCCCGAATGGCTCTCTAAATTTATACGTTAACAGTTAAACACATTTAATGAAAAAAATTAATTAATATTATTAGATATTTTTTGATTCAATTGGAAAAAGGAGAAAAAACCAATCAGCATTATTCAAAAATTACTTATACTACTAACACAACAATGAACTTATATCCTATACCTAATATGCTACACCCTAATTCTAAATAAGTTCAATCAAAAAAAAAAAAACATTACCTTATATTGAAACCTATACCTAATTTATAATACAAATAAACAACAATACTAGATGTAGCAATAATGAGATGAATCTGAAAAACTAAGTAACGAGAAAAAGCACAAAAACAGAAAATAAACACGAATAATTTAGACATTGTCATTCAGCCACCAATACCTAGATTGCTCCATCGCAGCTCGACCAGCCTCAACGAATCTAGCAAATGAGTATCTCCATTGGAATTGTTGGTCTCGTGAACTCAAATTCGGAGGATATTTTATCTTCTTATCGGTGGCCCGTCGGTATATGTGATATATGATTGGGACGCCGTCAGAATCAAAAACATATCGATTCATGTCCAAATAAACGAATGCTTCTGGAGGAACGAAGCCAGTAGTGAGGCAAGTCACAATATACCCGTCTGTAGGGTGGAACGGCTGTGAAATCCAAGGGTTTTCACTCACAGTTACAGATCTTGCGATATGATTCCGAAGAAGTTTCAATATGAAGATATCGACTCTTGTCACTTGAGAGGTTTGATAAATTTTTCTATTCGATATATAGTGCTTCCAATCCGTCTCAGGCTTTCTGTACAAACCAGTACATGCACGAAGACATTTCCTTTCGAAAACTCTTTCCATAGTACTAGCACTCTAGTTGTACCAGATCTGACATCCATACGTCAAAACTGGTCTGACCAGGGTATTATAACAGATAACTTTGACCTTTTGATCAATGTATCTCGAATGAAAGAGTTTTCGTAGGGCCATGACTACTTTTTGTGCCTTACTGAGGATGATTTTGATATGTTCAGTATAGTACAGATACTGATCGAGATGAACACCGAGGTATCGAACACAGGATTTATGTGGAACCCGTTCTGAACTACCCTCACCAGCCATAATGTGGAAATCCTTCCAATTACGTTTCAGGTCTTGACTGGCCCCCTGCAGCGTTGTCCGAAACAAAATTGTTTCGCACTTCTGCGCATTGATTTTCATTCGCCAATTGTCGATGTAAAGCTGCACATCATTAAACATTTTTTGGAGATTGCTCTGAACTATTGTAGCTTTTCGGTCTGCCGTATAGATGATCAGATCATCAGCAAACGCTACCAATGATCGCGTTGGCGAGACATTAAAATCAAAGCTGTTCAATAGCTTGCGAATGAATATTGAGAAAAGCAGGGGCGCAGTAACTGTTCCCTGCTGTAGACCATTCAAGACCTTGAATTCGCGCATTGTTATCAGATTTCCATCTGTTACAACAAATGATTTCCCGTAAAACATATTACACATCATGGCGACAAGGTGTCTGGGGAACCTGTCTTGAAGAAGTTTGAAAACTAGTCCATCTAACCACACCGTATCGAAGGCTTTCTCCATATCAATGAGACATGCTCCAACACATTCTTTGTTGTTTAGTTTCCAACAGATGTCTGAGGTTACTTTCGTTATTGCATGTGTGGTCGAATGCCTGGCACGAAAACCAAATTGGCAATTCGGCATCAACTCATATTTCTCAATGTGGGCGTTTAATGCTCTGTTGAGTATCACTTCAAACACCTTGCTGATGTTAGGCAGCAAGCTGATTGGGCGATAGCTTTTGGGGCATGAAGATTCTTTTCCTTTCTTCAAGATCGGAAATACCTTACCCTTTTTCCACTCATTTGGGAAATATGAATTGTTCAACATGTTGTTGAACAATATGCAATAATTCCTAATAGCAACCTCAGGCAAATATCGGAGAACTATATTTGGAATACCGTCAGTACCACATGATTTTTTGTTGTTTATTCTGCAAAATATGAAACACAAGTCTTCATAGCTGACAAAATAATCAATAAGATTCAAGCACGGTATGAGGTCAGATGTTAATATTTCATCGAAATGAAGAATTGATTGGCCGTTCAGGCTTGATTTGAAGTCGGAAATTTTTGCTTCAACGACCTCCGAAAATATTTCATTCCTTCTCTCTGGGTTTGGCAGATGGACCAATTCAAAATGTGTTCCAATCAGGGCAAGTTTCTGCAATCCATCACATATAATCCTGTTTCCATTTCTATCCGGAGTCATACTATCAATTTCGATACCAGCTCTATCGAGAAGGTTTATCTCATCACTAGCGACTTCAAGATTCGATACCTTCACTCGAGACTTCCTGCGGAATAAGCTATTCACTTTCGCGAAAACGCCATCTGGGTCCTGTGGGCTAATACCCCTCAGTTTTTCCGCCCATTGATTGCTGACCTCACTCCTGAAGTATGAACGGATTAAGTTCCGGACATTCTTCAGGTGTAATTTCAACAAAGCCAACGAGGGATGGTTGTAGTCCAAAAATCGTCGATAAATATTGTTGACGCGGGTGAGAAGAAGGCTTTTCAATCTTTTCAACCTTGCGATGGTTGGTGTTTCATATCCTTCCATATTGTTTCGATGTTTAATCTTGGGAACAACTTTCTCAATCGTTCCCAACGTCAGCTTCTCCAACTTCGACAAATAGAGATCTATTTCATCGTCAGTTAGATTTCTGTTATTAGGGACCATTGAGCAAGCGTTGCCATCATCAGAAGAGGGACATTGCTTCTGGTACTCCCGATTAAACTTTGAAACTTTCCCCAGTCTGTTTTTTTGAAATTCAACCGATGGTTTTCATGTTGAACTGGAATGAGGAAGAAATCATCCCTTTGATGATTGATTTCCATTACGATTGCGTTATGGTCGCTATCGTAAGGAACCACCTGCAGTTTCCGTTGAGGACTATTAAAGCTGAATTCAAGTCTTGCGTCAGCAATGCAGAGGTCCAAATATGAATTTGTCCTAGGGTATGTTGGGAACTCCGACCCATATAGGTTGCACCTGTATTCAATTTGGTTCTCTGTTATCCATGACTTCAGGAATACACCTCTTGGATTATTGGTGGCGTTTAGCCATGATGTATGCTTGGCATTCAGGTCACCGGCAAAAATATAATAATTATGCAGCCTGTTCAATTCGAGTATTTCAAACAAGGAATTGAGTTCCTCCTTGAACTTGAGAACATTTTGACCAGTTGCATAGGCAGAGATAACGAAGAGGTTATCCCCACCTTTGAATTCCATGGAATGCCATGAATTGAGGTGGGTTTCAGTGAGAAGTATGATGTCAGGCTTTTGCTTAACAACAAATTCAAGGAGATAATCACGTCGATGTATAGCAACGATAGAGTTGACGTTGATCGATATGAGGCGAAGTCTATCCATGGGAATATGACTGAATGACAAGTTATTATTAGGCATTTGAAAGACCTAAACGCTGAAAAGCAAAGTTAATTTTTGAATCTTGTTTGTCGATTCTCTCCGATAAAGAATTAAGTTGCTGGTAAATTTTGAGAAGCAGCTCATTATTGCCACTTACATTATTTACATTATTTCCAGCATTTTCTGCTGGTCCTCTAGCGGCGAGTGCAAATGATACTCCGGGCTTGACGAAGTTGGAAGGTATGATATTACGGTGTACTTGTGTTTGCTTTGGAGCAAATTTAACTTTTGCATCTTGATATCGGGAGCATCCTCGATATGATGCTGGGTGACCAAAAACACCGCAGTTAACGCAGTATAATTTTTCTTTAGGCTCCGTCTGAGTCTTTCGATCTTTGCAGGGTACAACAGTCTTATGTATGGTTACCTAGGAGTAGAGTTTCGTTGAATTTAAAGGTACCGTACAATTTTGATAGGGAAAATGTAAAATTGAAAGAGCATACTTTTATTGAAAAACTGCTCGAATTTCGACTTGTAATTTATTTATTATTGACCTCATAAACGCTTGCATCCATTATTTTTCTAATTTTTCTCAAAGTTGCATGTACATTCAATTCTCAGATACTATTCAATCATCATTTTGCATTTCCGCTTTGAAGCTTAACTAAATATCAATTATTCTAACTCGTATTACATATCTTAAGTGCAGAAATAATTTCAAATTATTTGACATACATGCTCTCTACAATGGTTCACTGAATACATTGTTTTTATATCAAAACCAATTTAAATCTATGCCCGATGAACTCCAATTAAAATAAAATTAAACCAATTAAGAAGTTGTACATGACAATGGTATTTTCTAATGTAATGAATGAATTTTCAAATATCAGTCATACCGCAGCACACGTATCACACGTTTGGTTCACGAACCTAATAATTGCCCCCCATTGTGAGGGCGTCACATGCATACATAGGATGTGATCTGAATGTAGTTTCTTCTCCGAAATTTCCCTTGAATATACGCCAATTTAGTCAGGATATCAAAAACGAGTGTCTGTAGGTGGAAATAGGCCTGCAGAAAGTAGAGAGAGGGTTACCTCGTATGAACATGAGAGTAAGAGAGCTAAAGCTTAAAGGAAAATAACGTCAAACAATGTCGCCTGCTTTATATGTCGCTGCCTTTGTTTGATCTTATTAAAAGCAAGAGCTGACACGCGTGCTTTTGAATTTTTTATTTTCTTGATTCCCGATTCGTCTGATTGGAATGTAATTGTCTTTAGATGAATTTTCATGTAGAAATCCTGCTAAAGATTTCGCCTCAAAGATGTTCTTATGGCGGTGTTAGCAACGTAAGAAAATATGTTGCGGCCTATGGTAAAAAACAAATCAATCGTTCTTGGGTTGATCAGTTTTGGTGGCCATAGACAATAAAATTTTGTTTTGAAATTTTCATTTATAACTTATGTTAAAGGTTTCCCTAATAAAAATCTTTTAGAAAAAACTACAAAACTGACTTTAAAGTGCTATAAAAAGGGTGAAATAAATTTCATGCAAGTGGTACTATATCAGTTTTTCCCCGTTTCGTTAACGGTGTTCAACTTCATTATGTGGAAACAGGGAAAATGATTTGGCACCATTTTTTTTTTCTTAACATTTTTTCCTAAACTTTATTATTGATCATTCAGCCTTCTTAACATCAATTTAATGCTAATTTATACGTTAACTTGCTCTACACTAAGCTTTATGAATCGTGCGGGTACCGAACTCGTTTTTTTGGATAGCTCCGATAAATTCAAATTACTTAAGAACATTCTTTTGTGTGTAGTTATATAATTGAGTTGCATTAATAATTTTTCTGAAAAATTATTAGAGAAGAAAAATTTTAGAAGAAGGTGATTTCGATGTTTCCCTTTTTGTGAATACGAATATAACATATTATACTTCTCCAGTTCTCTGGTAATTACTCCTCTGGCCATATTCTGCAAATCAGTCGATGCAGAAGGTTACACAGATGGGGACCCCTGCTCTAAAGTAGTTCTGCTGGTATTCCATCTATTCCAGGCGCATTATTTTTTTCGAGGTCTCGTACTGCTGTCTGTACTTCGTCTCTGGTTGTTGGTGAGACTTGATACTCTTGCTCTGCTTCTGGAATGTTCATAGCCTGGGCCGTTCCTGCTGCGAATAGCTTCTGAAAATATTGCTGCCATTTGTTCTTAATTTTGACTGGGTTATCTATGATTACTCCTTGTGAAATTTTGCAAAGACTTGTCTGTAGATTGAAGCTGACTTCATGTAGGGTCATGTTCTCGTTTACCTGTTAGATCTTGGTGTTGACGGTTACTCGTTTCTTCCTTCGGCACATTTTTTAGCTTGTTGTCGGAGGGTGTTGTATTCTTCTTTAGCCCAAGTTGGTCGCCGGATGTATTTTTTGTACGCCTGGTATCTTTTTTTAACCGCTTCCTTGCACTCCCTACTTTTCTTTGGCTGTTGCTCCAAGACCTTCGGCCGCTTATGTCACCGCATCTCTTACTATCTTTCATGGGGTTTTGATGTAATCATTACTTTCTCCCGCCTGCGGGGATATGTTAATGCGATATTTCAGCGCTGACATATATGTGGACGTTACTGAGCTATCATTTAGCTTGTCTATCTGGTACCTTTGGATAACTGACCTTCCTCATTTACAGCGCTTTGAGATGCGGCATCGGAACTTGACGCTTACAAGATAGTGGTCCGAATCACAGACAGCGCCGCGGAAAGATCGCCTGTCGAGATTGCTGGTGGCCGCTCGTTTTTGTATGAGAGCATGATCGATCTGGTTGAATGTGCGACAGTCAGGGGATACCCACGTTTTCTTATGGATGTCTCGATGCGGAATGCATGTAGAGCTTACTGTCAAGCCTCTGCCAGTAGCAAAGTCTATCAGATTTTGTCTGTTGTCGCTGGTTTCTGTATAGATGCGGCGTCCTCCGGTTGTCTTCAATGTGCCACTTCTCTGCTGATTTTTGCATTAAAATCACCCAGAACAATTTTAATTTCGCTTGCTGGCAATTTATCGACAGTGTACTCCCGGGTGCTGTAAAATTCATCCTTGATTGCCTCTTCCTTGTCTTCTGTGGGCGCAGTCACGCGCCAGTCAGACATTAAAGAATTTGGTCTTGATATGAATCGCATAGATTCTTTCGTTAACGGGTTTGAAGTTGGTGATAATTTGTTTAAATGTGCTGTCAGCAATGAAAGCCACTTCGAACTCTTGGTTTCTTTACGATTTTCCGCTTTTAAACACGGTGTGGGTTAGCATGTTAAATATGTCTTAATCGAGGTATCTGATTTCATGCACTGCCAGGATGTTTTTTTTTTTCATTTAGAAGTTGCCCCTGGTCTGTTCAATGATCTGACATTTCAAGTTCCTAAAGAACATTCGTTGGGAAAGTCGCTGTCGTTCATCCAATCCGATCTAAGGTTGTTGCCCTCATTCCATGACAAGTAAATACTAAGTGGAACGTTGTTAGCTCTTCGATTTAGTCAATTTTTGGTCGACAAGTGAGATTTTATTTCCTACATACCCGACAATTAGCCGGTTAGGGCATTCTCTATTCGTCACCTGAGGGCACGACTAATGGGGGACGAAAAGCCCCACAGCAATGCTAATGATGAAAATCTAAACATGCATCGATCAGTTATGTCGCAAATTTAGCGCAAAAGTAGACTTTCTCGTTTTGCAAGAAAATGTCCGTTAAAAACAGCACCATAAAAATTGACGTGTTTAAGAGGGGAATTCAGAATGGGTTGAAGGGAATAATTCCTATAAGGGGTCATGTTATTCTTAGTTCTAATGTTGGTGATAATCTTCTATGAAAAAAAAAAGCTCAAAAAAATGAAATAATAAAAAAAATAATTCTGATACAATAAATAAAATTATACCTTGATGCACCGATATCCTCCTTTACAACATTTCGCAAGTCTAGAAGCATTGCGGGTAATACGTCCGCCCTTGTTGGATTCTGCCATCTTTGGATTATTCCATTGGACGTGGGGTGGTAAGAAGACGCCCTGTTTCGTTCACAGTCGATGATAGGGGTGAGTACCGTGAATACTGCTGACTCATATTGAGTCCCTTGGACGATTGTCACAGTATGCGGTGGGCCGAAACGTGCCACCCAATTGTTGAAAAATGCCTTTGCTACCGACTCGGCTGATTGCTTCAGGCCACCGCTAATATCGGTCGATTACCGTAAGACAATATTTACTATACTATACTCGTATATCCTTGGCATAATGTCAATGGTACTACTATGTCCAAATGTACATGTTGGAATCTTTCGTCTGGTATCTTGAATTTTTGGGGAACATCCAATTGGTGCGGTGCGATCTTGGAGCGCTGGCAGACTATGCATGCGAGTGCTCATCTGTGAGTATCTTTTTTCATTTCCGGCAACACGAATTCCTTAGTAATTGATTTGACAGTAGCGTGGCCGCTGTGGACCGGCTGGTGAAATGTGGTAAAAATCTTGCAATGCTGCAGATATAAAAGGATGTGTATCCCCTGCAAATGTGTCGTAAATAAGTTCGCCGGTCCTGTTTACTGCGATGGGGTGTAGTTTAAGTGCCGAAGTGCTATTTTTTAGTAGTTCTCTACGCTCAACGTCCTTTTCTTCCGCGCCAAAGACCAAGGGCAGAGATATGCCTTTCACACAAAATAGTGCGTCAGGAATTTTGTTTCTTCGCCTGAAAGATGCGCTGAATTGTGATATAAAATTATGATGTTGGATTTGGCTTATTTTTCCGGCTCCTGCACAAATACGTGGTTGGTATGGATTGAAAAATCCGTGCTCTCAGGTATGTGGCGGAAGTGGCTAATACTGTTGTATATTGCCAGGCGTTCTCGGTCATAAACACTGTATCCGGTTTCCTATGTTGACAGCGTCTTTTGAAAAATTCCCAGTTGTTTTGTGGTTCGGAGGTGAGGGCTATTTACGCCTTGAGTGTGGGGCTCCCAGAGAATCTGGATTACCCACTAAACACCTCCACTGTTAACCTGAGAACCTAGCCTGGAGCCGTTTGACACATTACTTCGGGCTAGGCCTCCTTTTTAATGCTTAAGGCGCCATCGGGGTTCTGGAATCCCTCTTTCAGCGGGAGGGGAGGAAAAGATAGGGAATGCTGGAAAAGAGAGCCCTCCACTGTCGGCGCCTCCAGGCTCTCTCCTTACCAATTAGAACAACCCGAACGTAATGTGCCACCTTGTTCCATTTGTCAACTGATCTGAGTATCTCTCCGATTAGGCTTTCTGGAGGAAGCTCTCCTAATTCTTTAACGAAGTCATAAGGCAGCCTGTCGCACTCTTTGCAATCAAAAAATGTGTGGCAAGCGTGATCGACCTCTCCAACGCAGAAGAAGAATTGTAACTTGCCAATCCTGTGCAGGTAAGACTGAAAGCATACATGCCCGCTTAAGAGCTGGGTCAAATATGTTAGAAAACATATCACCATGACTACCATTGAGCCACGGCTTCGGGTTAGGAATGAGGCACACGATCACTTTCGCTTCTGTGCAATTAAGTTTTACGTCGCTCTCCCAATGGGAGTTATTGACCATTTTGAAGTTGCTCAACTGTAACGCCGATGGCGGTGTCTGATGTGTCAGTGACTAATTTGGTGGGCTTAGCGTGTTGACGATGCACCAGTAAGGTTGTTTTTTCCAAGCATTTTCTGCAATCCTCGAACGCATTTTCACTCTCCAAATTCGAATGAATGGTAGTTTTGTCATTTTCTTTGAGTTAGTGCTTGAAATTTTGCTGCATTGGGGACAATCGCAGATGAAAATTTCAAGTTCCAGTCCTGGGTAGTTGCGTTTCGCAGATACTTGTGATTGTGACACCAAACTTCATGTTTACTGACAACTTCAACTTCATGTTTACTGACAACTTCAACTTCATGTTTATTGGTGCTTTCGACACCAAAAGTGTATTTTACTGTGTTTACCATAATTCCGGCTTACTTTAATCTGTCGAAAACGGTGCGAAATCCAAGTGTTCCTTCTCTAAATTAGATGCGATGATAATGTCATCCACGTGCCAACCACAAAAGTCAAGTCTTTGAAAGGACTGAGCTGTATTTCTGAGGCCAAATGTCATAGCAGTAAACACATAGAGGCCGAGAGGGTCATGGCAGCAGTTTTAGGAATGTCCCTCTTGGCGATAAGAATTTGGTAAAACGCTCTTAGCAGGTCTTTATTTGCCTGCTTCGAGCCCCATGATGTCCTCCACAATCAACACCCGATATCAATGCGGCTGGAAAACGGCGTTAAGACGACGATAGTCGCCACTAGGTCGCCAAGTGCCGTCCATTTTTGGTATGAAATGAAGCGCCCGGGTTCTGGATAGACGACATAGGCCTCTCTCCAAGAGGTACTCGAGCTCCGACTTAGCCACAGCTAATTTGTCCGGCAAAGTCTTGTGAGAGTGGATAGCTATTGGAGCACCATTCGTTATAATGCGGTGGCACACATTGTGTTTCTTTTGCCGTTACGGGGCTTGTGATTTCGGGAATCTGTCTCAATAATGTATGAACCGCTGAATGTTCGGTGACTATATACATTAAGGAACAGGTTGATTAGCTGATCCAACCTGTCGCGAATCGCCCCGACTTAGGTTTCCTTAACTTACGGTTTTTTAGGTCGACGATTAATCCATATTACCTAAGAAAATCTGCGCATAATATTGGGCATGACACATTCGCTATATGAAACTTCCAAGTAAACGAACGGCTTAGTCTTAATGAGAGACTAACACGCTTCGTATCCAACGTATTTATGATGCTGCCGTATGATGTAAAACGCTTAAACGGTGCGATTAATTGTGTTTATATGTATGTTCTGGACACAGGCACTACTGAAACATCCGTCCAGGTGTCCACAAAAAATTTGAGCTTATTTTTTCATCGCTGATTATCAGTCGGTTTGTTTTTCGGTCGTTGGTGCTCACCTGTGCAATCAGTGCCGGAATGCGTTTTCTGATGGTTTTTCGAAGGTGCAAGGTAAGTGACATGGTCTTGCTTCCCTGCCGAAGCAGCTATGATAAAAGAAAAGCCTTGAGTCTTGCTTCAAGTGGATTTCGGCAATGATTTATGAGGCAAACGTTTGAACGTGCGGTAGTTGTGATACTCTGCGTTGTACGAATTCGTTTGTGATATTTGCACTACTTTTTTGGATTCTGCCACCTGGTGCTCCAGTGTATCGTCATTTTGATGCGCCCCGGTAGGCTTCGGTTAGTTTACTTCGACGGTGGCGCTGGGGCTGTCAGTGATGCAATCACCTGTCGTGACTAGTTCGTTTAACGAAGGTGCATCTGATGCGGCCAGAATTGAATGAATGATAGTCGGAAGGCTCTCCAATTCAATTGCTTTAAGGATCGGCTCTGATAACTTCTTTCCGGCTGTACTTCGCATGCAGCGTATCAGTTGTGATACGTGCTGGTCCCTCAATTCAAAACCATGCAGCAATTCTTGCATGCGTTGGTCGTCTGAAGTGCCATATGCGTTAATAAAGCGATTTCTAATGGTGTCATACTTATACTTTTGTCTTGGCGTTTCCACTAGATCAGCAATCTGCATGAGCATGGACATATACAACTCGGATACAACTTTGTCAAATTTGGAACTGTCGTTGTTGACTTTCTGGGCTCCGAACTGCGCTTCTAGTTGTTCGAAACATAGCGCTGGTTGCTGGTAGTCCAAAAGAAGTAACTTGATTGCGGTCAAACTATTTATCTCCGGTAGCGGCATGTCACTCGCTGACCTCTTTTGCAGTTCCTGGGCGGTAGGTTCGTTGCTTGCTGGGGTCACCATTATGGGGTACAAAATCAAACATGCTGTTTCTCTGTCCTTGTAAATTGCTGAAACTTTTATTAACTTAATCTATGAAGAATTTATATTTTACATTGATTAATCTTCTTACTCGTTGATGGGACCTCCGGCGGTGAAGTTCCTTAGTCCTCTCATACTAATTGTTAAAAAAAAAAATTGTAGCACCACAAGCCCCTTTTGGGCCTTCACTTAGAGATAGTTAGAGTAACTCATCATGATCGAATGTGTCGGCACTCCACAAGGTGATATGGTCAGTATCATGCTTTGGCCGTGTGCCCGTCCACCCAGCTGCAATACGTTTTGATTTTAAATCAGCACATATCATAACTGAACGGGCTTATAATCCGTCTGAAGAATTACTCGAACTAAATCTCCTTGCCGGCAACGAGAGTCGAACCAGGGACCTTCGGCTCACGCGATGAGTGCACTAACCACTACACCACGCGAACTACCTCCACCTTCTAATATGTGGAACCTTTGTTTTCGTGGTCTGCGCCTTTGATTAGCATCTCTGTCAATCCATGCTGACTCGATAGAATGGATTAGAATGTTTGTCAACTCAAGGCACTGTAATTGATCTTCGTTTCTACCGTAAATGGATCACGAAGACAAATTTAAACAATAGAGATTTAAAATGAGTCTACCAATTGCAAGTTTCATTTTTGAATTGATGAGTCAGGTGAATAGCTAAGGCTCGCGTTAGAATCAAATTAGAGCATTAATTATAACTGAAAGCCAAATAGTGAAGTAAGTAATGAGACTGATTCCATGAAAACCGTATGTTTAAAAATTATTCTACAACTCTGCCATCCCCGCGCGTTTTCCATGCTTCTTAACATTTCTGGAACGCTTCGACTGAGATGTCCGCGAGTACCCTCGTCACGGCCGCCTAGATGCCCGTAATCGACTCCAAATGGGTTCCTTTGACCACCGATTTTATTGTAGGGAACAAAAAAAAAGTCACAGGGCGACATATCGGGCAAATAAGGCGGCTGTTGCAACACGGCGATCCCTTTAGAGGCCAAATACTGGGTCACGCTGAGGGCGGTGTGGTTCTTTGGAACCATCTTCGTGCACAAATTTTTCCTCCCAAAATAGTCGGTTAAAATTTGTCTGACAGTTTCAGGGTTCATACCCAGTTTCGAGGCCAACATTCGAACTTAAACACCGATCTTCACGGATTAGGGCGCGCACACGCTGCGCATTTGCGTCAGTCCGTATCTCGACTGGTCTCCCGCTCCGCGCCTCGTCTTCCATGCTTTCACGCCGCTCCTGAAACTCTTTATGCCATCGAAACACCTGGGCACGACTAAGAGCACTATCAACATGCACTTTTACAATTTTAGCGCGCGTTTCCGAAGCTATTTCGCCCATTCTGGCAAAATTTTTATCGCGATGCGCTGCTCTTGATTTCGTATCTCCATTTTCGTGACGAGCACCACCAACACACGTCTACTCAACACGACACAGCAGGCGAACTGAACAAGCTAGAGCAATAATAAATATATCAATAGAAAGGAGAAGGATGCCGGGGAAAGGGAAGGGAATTTCAAGGTCGCAAGTTTACCACAAGCGCGGCAATAAAATCAGTCTCATTACTTAATTGTCATACCTCCTATTATTGAAGTATATAAGTAAGATCTTTCATTTGATATGCTACAAGGCTACCTTCGATGAAAAAAATATTTAAGGAGTCACAACCTCATATGATGGGTCGTCGCTTAAAATCCTTTGAAATTTTTTTTTTCGACTATTAATCTTTCATTAACCAGCTGCTTCTGAATTGTACACATAATTTGATGACTCTTACTGATCTAGTTCCTATGAAAACTTCCTCTGACGAACGGACAAATACCGATTTTAGGGTATTGTAAAAATTATTTTTACAAAACGCTAAGAACCACTCAAAGGGTTTCTATTCCATAAGCACTCAATAACTCTTAGAATATTAGTTATTCATCATTAACGTTTTGCTTCGTGTTGCAGCCTCAGGCTTTAATCAGAGAATTTTCCATTTTCTCCATTCATTTATTCTGCATTTTATTACGCAAATCAGGATTGTGCCTGAAATTGAAGATGCCGATAATTTTTTTTTTATTTTCATTTGTTATTTAAAAAATGGTTTTAATTCTCACAAATGAGAATGCAGTTATCAAACTTTTTAGATGATTTGAGGTTGGATTCGTTTTTTTTAACATTAGCTACAAATAAATGCAAACTATTGTTACTTTAAATCCTTTTAATTAATTTATTCTGATTGCAGTTTTTCTCTCCCTCATTTAATGCATTGAATGCAGCCACTAATAACCCTTTCTGACTAGAGCCTAACGAGAGTAACAAGTGTACAGATAGGGAAAGTGAAACTAAAGTACGCATTGAGGGTCGATTACTTGAACGAGTTTTCAAGTTTCTGCAAATGCGCTGTTGCTTTTGAAATGTTTTAAGTGTTTGAATTTCTCGTACTTGAGTTTGCATTATACTCTGTTAGATGAAAATGCAGAATCTTAATGGAAAGCAAGTTATATCTTTTGTTTTCAATTTGCTACGTTCATATCATTAACTTCATGTTTAACAAAAACACAAAAAGAGAAAATGTGATGGATAAGGATGTTGTAAAAGAATTTGTAAAAAATTCCTCTTTATGTATTAATAATATATAGCGAAGGGAAATGCTGACTATTAAACGGAATAACCGGCGTGAAGAATTACATCAAAAACGAATATTTATTGAAACTTCTAAGGCAGTCAAATTACAGATATGATTAAGACAAAATATAGATATGGACGGACGCGTCTAGACTAGTTCATATTCTCCTGCTAGTATTAATCTTTTTTCCGATAGTAATTTAAAATTTAATTTATAAAGGTAATTGACATTAGCTAGGATTTTTAAATTCAGAAAATCAGATTTGTTTGCATAAAAACTTGACACGAAACTTTCAGCACCTGCACCACCACTTTTATGTTAGTGCTTCTCGCGTCCTGTCACCATGCTTAGAGGTGAGAGAGCTAGTTTTAATTTTCCTACTTATGCGAACTCAATATTTTTTTTGTAACTACGAATTATGTTCAGGTTAAATTTCTCCTGTAAGTACTTGTCTTAGCTAAACTTTAAATAGATCATTTCACGCTTTTCACAGCTAAGACAAGTACTTACAGGAGAAATTTAACCTGAACATAATTCGTAGTTACAAAAACATATTGAGTTCGCATAAGTAGGAAAATTAAAACTAGCTCTCTCACCTCTAAGCATGGTGGTCGCCATAACCGGTGTGTATCTATTAAGAGTGATGGCCCGATGAGAATTAGTACATACGTCGAAACCACCTTCTTCTACCATTTGATCTTCTCTAGTAATTTTTCAGAAAAAATATTAAAATAAGCAACTCGATCATGTAGCTACGAAAGAATTTCTTAAGTTTATAGTATGATTTTTAAATTTTACGTTCTCTGTAGTAATCGAGCAGGTACCAATTAATTTTTACGTGATTCACAGCAAATTAATGTGGACTTTAATTGAAATATCCTCAAATTTCAATACATACAGCAGCTGTGATTGTTTTATGAGGCAGTCCCACTTCTCCTTCATCTATTGTGATAATCTTGCCATAAGGATAGGATACTCTGTTTTCCACCGAAATTTTAAAGAACGGAAACGATCCGTACATTGGTTGCAAATGAATCAAAGCTTTTTTAAGTCCCACATTTGCAGTTGTTTCGTATCTCGCAATGCTCGCCAACCACCTAATGAATTGATTGCCTTCTTTAACAAAAACTCCGCTTGTGATTTATCAAGAGTTTCCAATTCCCGACAAGACTTGTAGAGTCCCTTTAGAATTGATGGTGCGAATATGACATGGCTGACGATGGAAGTTGAGAAATAAATTGGTCCAACTGAAGAATTTCGTTATACTCGTGATATGCCCTAAAATTCCATTCTCCTTGATTATAGCCATAAAAAAAAATATGTTTCGGGTATTCCTCACCGAACTTGCCACATGCCCATTTGTAAGGATCTTGACAGGGATCGACACCCAGATTAGCCCATATCAGCATCTGTTGGATTGCATCTAAACACTCTTTATCGATGCAATCACTAGCTGTCATATAATATGGTATTCTAGGCCACAATGCAACTAGGCAGATGATTATTATAAGAAATATGAAACATAAGATAGTGGCAACTAAAAACGGCAATCGAGCCTTTTCTGGCATTTCCAAACGCGACATTAATGCTGCATAGGCCCCTTTTGCCTCTGTTTCTTGTTGAGTATTTTCATTCGCTCCCGGCATATTTCCAGCTGACTGATTTTGCCGTGATTCAAAGCTTCTTCTGAGTGGTCTGGCCTCTTCAACATTGCGATCCGCCTTGCTGCGACTTCCTCTGCGCGGCTGTTGAAATCCATTCTTTGAATCATCATTCAATTCAGCATTATTTACGTTTACGCTTTTCTGATTACCACCCCCCCATTTCAAAAATTTCACACAATCTTTTTTATTGATACCGCAAACTTGACTAGCCGCTCGTTGACTTCAACAAACATTAGCTTACGAGTATTAGCATCAAATTCAACTTATTAACCGATAAAAATCGCATTAAAATGACAAATTATCAGTCAACGATCACGCGACGGCAAGAACAAGGTGCGACCCAGAGTAGATATTAAAAATGTTAATAGAATAATGCTGAAAGTGCACGCCAAAACTATTGAATTATCTTGATGAGATGAGCATCATTGGATGGAATGTGATCGTTAATTTTCTAACCGCATTCCCAACACTCCAGTTTAGCGCTCTTAATGGTATAGTTATGGTTTTATAGCACTTTTAGGAAACGAAAAACAGCAGCAGCATCGCTCTGCGAAGCGCGATGTACAACTACTCGATACACTCCGCAGCTCTTAAAGATTCCCAATTTCACTGGGCTTGGGGCAATGTATTCCACGTTTTTGCTTTTATGCAATATCTGCCGGCGAAATGAACGTTTATCTTATTGCACTGGCAATTACCACGTTGAGTCAAACGACAGACGAACGATTACCGCCCGCTATCTAGACGAGAACAAAACAAAAATGCACTCAAAAGATACTCGAAACCGGTTACGCGTCACTGTTCGCGCTATCACCTCACGAATTCTTTTTGGCTTGCACGTTGGCTTTGCACCTTAAAAACTTGCACCGAGGAGTCGACTTCAGATCGTCAAGCAGCGAGGTTCGGTTCGAGAAAAACAAGGCAGATGGAACGAGCGGGAGCCATCATGCAAAGTTAAATGGAATGTGAAACGCGAAGGATTCCTGCATCTCGTACGCGTCCGTTTGAATTTCATGAGAATTCGACGCGTTACCAGTTCTTCGATTTGAGTCCCATTGTTTGTGTTGCAAGCAAAAAGTGTGTACTTGATTTTCCTAACTTTGGCGTGGATGATTCCCCCTTATTGTGCGTTTTTGCCGTAACTCCCTCGATCTGTTGCCATTTCGCCGTTATTCCGTCTTTACGGTGCCCTGCTGCCTAATGAACACGCAGTTGCGAATGAAAAATTGCGGGAATTCTGAGACTCAAACTGAGCGGGTGATGGATACATTGGAAGTACATCGTGTTTAAAGGAACAGGAACTCTGAAAGAACATTGGATTTTACAAACTGATTTCCATGCATATTCTTACGATATATATGATAAGTCATTTAGTGATTCACGCGCATTAAAAGATAATTATGCAATTGTTCTGTGCGCGCCACTTTGACCGGAGTAATATACCGTAACTTCTTGTTTGCCCTGTTTTGTGTTAAAAATAAACAAAATTAATCGACTAACGAATTTACTTCCTATATGCAAATTAAGGATCGAATGCGTGCAAAGACCGTGTAGAGTGCTGATATATAATGTTGTGGTTCTGGGAAAAGGATTATTTGATTGGGTTCGAGTGCAATTATTGCTACAAGTGCACTTCATCGCGGCGATAAGAAAGGAAGAAGAAAACTCGTTTGCGATTGTTTCCTTTTTCATGTGTTTGGGACGTGTTATTTGTGGAATCTTTGCGGTTTACCGTTACTTTGGTTGCTTCTTAGTTGACATAAATTGCAACTCGCCTCCAGACGGACCTGTGATTAATGTTATTCTGGCAATTGGAACATCGATTCTATGGAAAAAATTCTCGCTGATTTGGCATATTTTATTGTGTTGTGTGGACCGTTACTTGCGAAAATTGACTTCACGGAATATTTTGATGTCAAGGCTGTTTCGTTAGCAACATATGCTGATAATTGTTTAGTGACCGTATCTGGCGATTCTGATTTAACTTGCTCTGCCAGTAATGTAACGTAGAGGATTATCATAATTTTTTTGTGAGTGTCCCAAGCCCAGTACTTAATTAATATATCTGTAAATGTTCAGTTTGAAAGCCAGGACTTACGCACCCCACCTCGTCAACGAGCGCTCGTCGTCGGAAAGGCTGGGTAAGTACTCTTTTGAATGATTTAAAATTTTTTTGACAGACGTTTCAAATTTTTTATATACATGTAATGTTTTTATACATATTTCAAATCTTATATGCACTTTACTTTACCTCTACATACAATAATGGGCTTTGAAAACACAACAAAAATTCATAGGGACGGGGTGTGACATACTTTATGAATAAAGGAAATGAATCTCTTACATGGACATTAATAGAATCACACTTCTGTTCCCTTGTTTCCCTTTAATTCTTTACATCGATGTTTAAATAGTAACAGAAGAAGATTAGATTTATTAGTAGTGTAAATCATTACGATCGAATTCAAACTTGATATTGCTTGTGCTTGAGAATTTTTGTATCGATCTTCAATCTTGAAATTATTGCGTGAATAAAAATACAAATGAATTTGTAACTTACAAATGAAATCGGTCTTTCCTTTCCGATAACTCTGACCGGGTATAGGACCCGGTACGGTGGGAGGCTGCCCCCTGAAAACATGAGCCAGCCGCCGGGTACAATTTAATCCTTTTTTTTTCTTTGTTTCAGGTGACATCGCGGGTTGAGTGGCCCAAGCAGAGTGCCTCTTTATGGCATAGAGTTATGCAAGCGAATTGTATAATTTTATGGCATAAATTGGTCACCGGGGTACTCCCCTTCTGATAGGAAAGTTTATACAAGTCAAGTTGTATGAGTTTTCCACTCAGAAGAGGAATACCTGGCCACTGCAACAAAATATGGATTTAATTCCGGTTGGGTGGGTGCGAAGGGGCTCCATCACCACCCGGTAGCCCTTCTTTCATTTGTGGGCCATGAGCATCGTCGGGTAACGACGAGGTTACCCCAAGTCGGCCCTTTTTTCAGGTTCCACTTGTTCTCGGAACAAGTACTTTTTCTCTCGATGTAGTTACCTACACTTTTTGCGACTTCGGTCGCCCCGTGTTAGCTTGACCAAGAAAAATTCGTGAGTGCGAAATTTTTTGTAGTGGGTCCTCGTGCTGGGGGAAATGAACCCGCCCCACGACACCGCAATGCTAGCCTGCCAGCGCATTCACGCGTCTCCAGACGAGGGCATTCTCGGCAGATATCTTCATCTTCTTCTGCCGAAGCAGCAGAACATCGCTGCAGTCCTTTACGGACTTTTGAAACTCTCTTGTTAATTCACTACATCTCCCCCATAAAATCAAAATGGCACCATAAAACTTCTTAAAATTATGTAGTTATGTTCGAAAAATCATATGGAAATCAAATCATAATCATGTGAGTTGTAGCCATATCAGTTGTATGGAATTGCAACAATAATACATGTTGATGGTTGATACATACTTCAAGTCGACCTAGGATCCCTTATTTTCTTCGGATTTTCATGAAAATGTAAGGAATAGTGTTTTATTTGAATATGCTCAATTGGCCGAGCCTTCAGAAAAATTATTTAAGCCGGAACAAAATGACGGCTTTTATATGCTTATGAAAGAAACCGCATCTTTTGGATAAATTTAAACGATTTCTTATGCAGGTATTGTATGAATAATCGATTCATGCCATCAGAAAATTTGTTTCGAACCCAAGGATGGTTACAAAGTCGTTCTGATAGGAGCACTCACATACCTACTCAACTTGTTTCTTACTGCTAGGCGATTTGCTTGCTGAAAATAAATAGGTTGGTACAAAACTACAGAAGAAACATTGAATTGATTTTATGAGGATAGTAGGGAACATATTTGATGTTGATAATTACTGTCAACATCAAATTTGCAACCATAAGTAAAGCTGATCATGACCTTGGTGCTCACTACAGGTGAATTTAATCTCACTGAAGTCATAACTTGATTCAGTATATTTCATACCGTTCTTTCCTTTACATTGAAGGTTAGAGTCGAGAATGGTATCGGTTTATCATTTTCGCATTCTTGCAGGGCTTTACAATTAGGGATTTTGATTTCCCCAGACACAGATGAATAAGAGTTATCTTCGGAAGGTAAGTGGTCTCTCGAGTGAGTCATTAACACAACCTCAAAACCGGATGGGTGTTTTGGCCTTCTACATCTTAGATTATAGCACTAGCACAATTATGAGCAATAGGTTCTTCTTCTTCGTAGCACTACAGCCGCTCTCGAGCCTTCGCTTCCTGCAAAAAGCGCGCTCAACTGTGTCCTCCATTTCGAAAGCCGAGCAGCGATGAACTGTCTTCGTCGATCCAGTCAGACCAACATTTCCTCAGTTTCGCCACTAGTCCCCGCCCTTCCATTCTCCCAAGAAATACCATATACAGCAGCTTTCGCAGTCGCAACCGTTGAGTCCTTCGGCTCGTCAAAAATTTGCATCATCATCATCATCATTATGGTTGTATCGAGTTCGCCTTTGGCCCCCGTCTAGCTTCGCTCCTATTATTCGCCTCAGGACCCGTCTTTCAAAGGCGTTCAATATGTTTGCAGATGCTTGCGTTAGGGTCTATGTTTCACACCTAAGCTAAGACAAGTACTTACAAGAGGAAATTTAACTTGAATATAATTCGTAGTTACAAAAACATATTGAGCTCGCATAAGTAGGAAAATTAAAATTAACTCTCTCACCTCTAAACATGGTGGTCGCCATCACCAGTGTGTATCTAAGAGTGATGGCCTAATGAGAATTAGTACACACGTCGAAACCACCTTCTTCTAACATTTTTCTTCTCTAATAATTTTTCAGAAAAAATTATTAAAAAAATATGCAACTCATTCATGTAGCTACAAAAAATTCCATAAGTAATATTTTATTGTTTTACTTGGAAAATGCGGTGAAGCTCGAAAGAAATTGTTGGATGTTTATGATAAGGACCACCTTACTGAACGCCAGTGTCAGCGTTGGTTTGCTCATTTTCGTTCTGGAAATTTTAATTTCCAAGATGCACCGCATACTGGTCGTCCAACCACTACTGATGACAACAAAATAAAGGCGTTAATCGAAACTAACAGGCGTATGACAACTCGAGAGATAGCAGAGAAACTCGACATACCGAATGCAACCGTTTACTTGCACTTAAAACAGCTTGGTTAAGTAAAAAAACTGGATGTTTGGGTTCCCCAAGAATTAAAGGAAATCCACCTCGCCAAACACATTAACATTTGCGACTATTTGCTGAATCGTGACCAAAACGTCCCAATTCTAAAAAGAAATAACGGATGAAGAAAAATGGATTGTTTGCGATAACGTAGTCTGAAAACGATCATGGGCCAAGCAAGATGAGCCTCCACAATCGACATCCAAAGCCAATATACACCAAAAGAAGATTATGCTTTCTATGTGATGGGATTACAAGGGTATTGTCTTCTTTGAGATGCTTCCAAAAGGCCAAACTAGTGATTCGAATGACTACTGTCGTGAACTATAGGAATTAAACGAAGAAATCAAGAAAAAACGCCCTGAACTGGCCAATCGCGATATTCCATCATGATAATGCCAGACCCCAAACTTTTTTGATGATCCATCAAAAATTAATGGTGTTCAATTGGGAACTGATGCTACATCCACCCTATAGCCCTGGCGCCATATCCACCCTATAGCCCTGACTTAGCATCATCAGACTATCATTTGTTTCGCTCCCCTTAAAACCATTTGAATGGTAAAACTTTTGATTCCGATCAAGCTGTTAAAAATGAGTTGGACCAGTTCTTCGCTTCTAAAAATCAAGGCTTGTTCGGACGTGGATTTTTCAACTTACCGAAAGATGGCAAAAGGTCATCCAACAAAATAGTCAATGTATGATTGATTAATGTTTGCTGTTAATATAAATAAATTTATTTTGAAAAACATGTAAAAACTACATTAATTATCAAACAACCCAATAATTTAGTGAGCAAAAAATCGAAAAACAAATCACTCTTAAAGTTAATCAATGGGCATAAACATATATATTTAATTTTGACGCGAGTTTTTTATTCAAAAAACTTGCTAAGAAAAAAATCCGAAAACCCGTTCTTCCAAAAACCGAAGATGCCAAAAACCGGAATACCGAAGAATCAGGTTTTTACAAAAAACCACCATTCCTACTCTACGATGTGGCATGTCTCGTAAATATTGCTTCAAAAGCTACATAGGGTAGACAAAGCGATCAGTAACAAGCAGAGTCCAAGAGCACACGCGGGAAGTACAAATAAACCGCTGCAAAATACATCGTGGATCATGGGCACAAAATGCAGCGAAAGGTAAAGAAGGAAGTTTGGAGCAAGAAGCTAGATGTGTGCAAAGCGTATACATCCTAAAAACATCGGCGAACTGTCGGTTAAAAACGGATACAGGCAATTGCGATACAAAACTAACAAGGAAGTTACAAACAAGCACCAGAAGTTCGACCAACAACTTCAAATAAAGTAGAAGATAATTTGTATTATAATTATAAGTAAAAATAAAAAAACAGAAAAATAATTGCATATCCAGAATTTAAGAAAAACTAGAGCGTAGAACGAAAGAAGCAAAAGAAATTATAATTCTTCAAGTATTTCTCAAAATAATTTTAGGCACCACTACTTTGCGCAAACATCGTTTGAAATCCCAAGATAACACATTTTTCACAAAAAAAAACTATTTTTGTCAAAAGAATTGTGATCGGAAATTTTTTTGGATGAAACGAATATTTTTAAAATGTATTTCATTACATATGTTACATATCAGGTTGCAATTGCAATCTCCTACATCTTGCGAACCCGTAAATGTTTCACTTCCTTGCCTGAAGATGCAAGTTGATAAAGAACTAACGTTGTCAGTGGTTGCCTGTATTATGACGCATTTCCAGCTTCTCAAAACCAAATTGTTTTTATTTGTCATTTTATTTTTCATACACGGCTCTTTTTACAGAGCTCCTATTCCTACTCCACAGCCTAATTTTCTGCAAACCTTTTCTGGCTTGCCGTTATTCTCTTCTTGGTGCCGATGCAGTCGATAATTTTGGGTGATAAACTTGTAAAAACTCTCTCAGTTTGGTTGAATATTTGATGGCTTTTCTCTGCTTCACTGACGATTATAGAGCCATACTAGGTTCCTTCCTTCAAATCCTAATGCAGAAGCCATGATCCCCTCTGTCTGATAGAGATACTTTTATCAATGTTTTATCACAAGTGTAATTGTTTTTGTTGATGTACACAATCTTGCTATTCAATTTTTCTTTTTTGTGCTTTCCTTGCCACCTGACAATTTAAATTTCACCCGTTTTTCTGCAAGTGGATGTAAGCAGCTAAGTCCTTTATGAATCCACAAAACCTAAGTTCACGTTCATCTTTGGAAGCTGACAAATATCTGAATGCTTGGCTTCCTCCGGTCGATCCTTCTTCAAATGATTTCTGTCCCAAATAGTTGACTTTCTACGAGTATTTGAATAAAGCAAACTTTTTGTTTAACATGTGCTCGGCGTAGACTTTGGAATACTTTCATCACTTTTTTCCTACATATAATTATTGCTGAGATATTGCGATTTAAAAAATTCGAGATGTCATATCCTATATAATATGCACATGTTTCCACATCACCTTTGAGGTAGTGTACTTGGCGCATGTTTTTAGTCTTATTAAAATTAATTTTTCAAAACTACTAGTTTCGCGTTGTACGTGTCCGTGCGTCGCTACAGGTTTTCTCCAAACTTTAGAAGTCCGATCATCAAACTTTGTGGATAGGTCAGAAGTACTGGTCTCTCAAAAGTTCAGGTCACAAAGTATATTGAAGTGACTCTTAAAATTTTTGTCTATCATAAAAAGTCGACAGGAATATCAAATTGAAGGTCTTTGTAAGTATAAGGCCAACAAATACTTCAGGGAGCCAAAATCAAGTCAACTTTGTTAGAAAAAGTAAAAGTGAATTCTACATTTTGCTCCATAAAATCATAGAGGCACACATAACTTCCTTAAAGTTCTTAGTAATTTACACTGACACAGGATTCATATACTTCATAGAAATCAGATCGTAATTAAGCTGGATCAATGTCTATCTTGACTAGACTAAATATCCGAAAAGACGATTAAAGAAAACTTCGATGTTCATTAACGTTTTATCAATCTGGTTCCTTTAAAAAATAAAATTGAAATATATATTTATTTTGATAAATTTATAGATCTCAAGTTTTGTACAAACGTAGTAACTATTGTAAAATCAATTGATAATTCATCCTCCGCAAAATATAGTTTGAAACTAATACTTATTTCAATTTCAGATAACCGCAACCAATATAATCAAGATCGCAACAGAAATCGTAACCAATATCAAAACAGCAACAGTAGCTATGTAAATCGCAGCACTAATTTCGGCAATGTAATCCCAAATAATCAACGTGGCGGTGGCTACGGAGGCAACAATCAAGGAAGAAATTTCGGAGGCCAAAACCATGGTAATTCTAACCGGTCCGGCAACAATAATCAAAGGACAGATTTTGGAAATTCTTGGCGACCAATGGGACAATCTTTCAATAACAACCAACGCAATCAAGATCGTGGTAACTCACAGCAATTCCGCCCAAGAGGTGGAAATAGTAGAGGTGGTGGCCATTGGCGTTAAGTTGTAATGAGTAATTCATACTCGAATATAACGTACTCGTATTTACGTTTTTTAACATAGCAAAAAGTTCTGACTTGTAATAAAATATTTTAGACTACATTCTAGTGTATAAGTAACGTTTTTTGATGGTTTTGATATACAAGTAATCTTATCACAAATTGAGTTTTATGGAATAGTTCTTTATGTTCGAAGTAAAATTTCGTTATTAAAAAATAACGATAACATTTGATTTGTATAATATTTCCACCAGATCAATAATTGCTATTTTAAATTTTTAAACTATAAAGTTACATACTTTTCATTTAGAAAATGGACGTACTTCTTGAGATGGACAATAATATCATTGTCCAATCTAATAAATAGTTGGATGTGCATATTCCAAACAAAATTGTTTTACTTACAGATATTTCGAAGCAAATCAAATTTTAATATCATGAACTATTTTCTGTTAATTCGCCTAGGTAGCTAATGATGCTCGTAATGTTTTAAAATCGAAAATGAATTTGTCTTTATTCAGATTTTGAATATTATACACTTGGTAATAGTTAAATTTGTTCAACTCCAATTTCCATTTGCTTGAGTTTGAATCATACTCGCACAGTTTTATTCGAATATGTGTGATACATTTCGTAACTATTAGTCTTGTTTTTTTCATTATGAAATTATTAGCAACCAACCATAAAATTACAAACGATAAGATATAGATTTAATGAATAAGTGTAGTCGCGTGCAATCCATTAATTTTCCCAAACTCGTTTGCCAATTTACGAGGCCTTTCCATCGATGTTTACCTTGTGTACTACAACACCTGGATAATCGTTTTTATGTTGTTTATTTCACATGGCTAGCCCATAACAATTTGCATAGATTTACACATGTGAACACAGGTGGACTACCACCCATATAACATTTCTATTAATAAAGTCTCGATTCTGTTCCATGCTTCATTGTGCCGTGGATCTTACGAAGCACTTTGCGTTCGAACATGTCCCGGTACTTTTCAGAATCACTTCTTAGGGTCTAAGAATCATTTTAATTGAAAGCACAGACTTGCTTATTCGGTGATATATTTATTCTTATGCACACTTCTGTACTTTAAATTAAAACAAGTTGGGTAGACAGACCTATGCTCATGTCAGAAGGGTTTTGTACTCTACTTACAAAATGCAGTAACCAGTAACGAATAAAATCAACAAACATGTCATGTTCGCGGATCATACTATTATTGCCAAAGTTGAAATAATTTTGACTTCTGAGGTATTTGTTATAGTTATACCCATAAATATCTCCCTTGATAATTTTTTCAGATTTTTTAAATCACGGGTGTCCATTCGCGAGGGAGGAAACACATTTTTCATGTATTCCCCCCCCTGTGCCCCACTCAAGCAAAAACTGTCAGTTTAAGACCTGTTTTGAAAACCTCTCATGGAGAACTTTCAGTTGATACTCATATCTGTTACCTTTCATGAAATTTTTTTTCAGGGGCCACTCCTCTGTACTGTAATCATCGATTCATGGCCTGTTTTTTCGAATCTTAGAATGGTTACAAAGCGGTTTTGCTAGGAGCTCTCTCCTGCCTCTTCGACTTGTTTCTTTTGTATGTACTCATCTTCATGATACCTATCATTCCTGAAATTTTCATGCAAATCCCAGCAAACCTGTAGTGTCTAAGTCGGTAAAAAGCACATATGGCTCCATAGCCATATGTTTCCATAGCAATACAGGGCACATTGTTCCATAGTAATACAGGAAAATTCGAATCGCTATAACTTCATTAAATACTATTCGATCTTTATGAAACTTTCAGAAAAGATCAATCTTATAAATAGTCATCTGTTTGCTAAATTTTATTGAATTTAAGGGTACGGTTTAGATTTTATTCAAGAAAACATAAAATCGATAAATCATACTATTACTAACAAAGTTGAGTGAATTTCGACTTCTCATGTATTTGTTGTTGTTGTACTCATAAAGTCCTACATGCATGATTTTTTTCAGATTTTTTGGATGAAAGGTGTCCAATCGCGAGGGGGGGTACGCGAAAAGTTCGTACATTTCCCCTTCCCCTGCCCCCCTCGGTACTCGTAAGGCAATTTTGAGACTTGTTTTGAAAAGATCTCATTGAGACCTTTCCAATGACACCCTTCTCGACTACCAATGGTGAAAAATTTTTTTTGAGGGGTCACCTCCCTATATGGGGAGACACCCCTTAAACCCATTTGAAAATTTTTTTGACCCTTGAACTTTCAAGAAGTCACCACTTCTGACCTTTTCACAAAGTTTCATGGCTGTAGCCTCTGTGGTTTCGGAGAAAAAGTGCTGTGACCTACAGACGGACAGACGGACACAGGTCGTGATTGCAATAGGGTTTTGTATTTTAGTACAAAACCCTAAAAAAAGACTGGTTTTTCTGCAGGATTTTTTCTTTTCGATGCCCTGTCTATCAAGTTGGACTTCCATAATATGTCAGTATATATATATTTTCAAGATCTATTTTCAAAAGTTTTGATAGAACGGGAAATCCAAGAATTATTTTCATTAAGGTGTTTTTGTCGACACCGCCGTATGCTTGCTTGAAGTCTACGAAAACCTGGTGCATTTCGATGTTTTCAATGTGTTTATTGTTTTCAGAATATACATTTTCTCGTTTTTGATGTATGGAATACATACACTACTCGCCTGGTAACTACTTTTCTATCCATATTTTACATGGTGATCGGTCAAAGAGGTTCTGTAGATGTGTTTCTTGTTTCTTGAGCAACTATGCTCGCATTTCATAGTTGCAGGAACTTTATTCTTCTTAAAGTTTCATCTGGCTGCATATACTTTGCCTATTGTGAATGAGACTATGAAATCTTGGTCGCTGTGGATATTCTTGAAAGTATTGCATCTCCCAGCTCTTAAATTCGTCGGGTTGTCCAACATTAATCATCCCGTGGTTTGTTGATTCATTAGTGTGTAACAGTAGGGTATATCAGGCTCACCTCCAGCTTCCTAATCATCAGTAACACATAAGGAAACAAGCAAAGATGGATTATCATGTGAATTATTTTTTAATTGATCCCTATCTACTATTGTTACGTTTTGCTTTTACAGTAGCAACCGCAAGTAGATTTGTGCACTTGAGGGTGCTGTTATCCCCACGTTGGCGTAGCTGTCGTTTACAGGTTCGTTTGATATCTTTTCTCCGGCAAAAGTCTAGTTTTTGCTCTTTGTTATCCCCAAATAGGCAAAAGTCTTGGGAGTTATTTATTTGTCTTCCGACCTTGCCCTGGCAATGAGTCTGAAAGCAGCTCTGAGATTAGACACCAAGTATTCCTTCAAAGTATTATTTTCTTTATTAAGATACCCTTAGTTAAATATGATTTTCGTGTCATTTTAAATTATTTTTCCTGACCGTAAGACAGCATTGCCGATCAGTATGAACTGATTCTAAACCCGCCCTTCGTCGCTATTTCTCTCTTCCGTTCTACTCTAATATTTCGAGCACTGTTTTTAGTCTTCACAGCCGAGTTCTAATCCTTGTTATGAAATCTGCGCCTTCAAAGACGATTCTGTAAACAATGGTGTATTATTTCCTGCACTTGCTTTAGCTTGACTTTATCATCTTATTATTGCGCACTTATACCTTTTCATTTATTTAATCGGCTCTATTTATTTAACTCATTACCTTGAGGTTCACTTCGAAGTTCATCTTTATCGAGATGTTGGATTGCTCCATGAGGTCATACTTAGAATATTATATTGCATTTGTGCTGACTGCGTTAGACTGGAACTATTATTATTTAGAAGATATTAACCTGTTTTATCTGTGGATTGGAGTTTGCGCATATCTTGATAGAATTTCGTAATTGTTTTATGGTCCAGGTCGTGAAGTCTGCTTGACAATAAGAAGGCTCAGTTATTAGAGTGATTTTCATCTAAAGTTCCGATTTTACCCTTGACTGCATTAAACATTAGGTCATTTTTGAATCATTTGTTTGTGCAATGCTATGAACAAACTAAGCTCATATGAAACACAATAATTAGTTCTTTGTAGCTAGCTGATTCCCAACAACACATCTTGAATGTCGATAAATTTAAGTTGCATAGCAATCCAAGCTGTATAGTGACGTAAAGAGCTCACACCTTGCGGTTGTTCTTCAGTCGCAGCTTCACGTTATTACGAGTATATCCTCATTATCTTTCAATGTACCGTAAAAGTTTCAAAATCAAATACTGTAGGCTTAATGCTTGGGTTCGATCAGGATTGCTGGCACGATTTCTTTTTGCTTTAGCACCACAGATCCTTTCGTGCCTTCGCTTAGAGATAGCGTATCTCATAAACTTAATTGTATGTATCGGCAACTTGATAAGATGATATGTAAATAACACGCTTTGGCTGTGTGTCTGTCCACCTAAATGCGATACGGTCTGATTTTCAACCATTGCGTTTCATAACTTAACGGGCTTATAGTCCGTCTGAAGAATTACTCGAAACAAATCTTATTGGCATCAACTAGATTCGAACCAGGGACCTTCTGCTTACGTAGCGAGCACTCTCACCACTACACTATGCGGACTACGCTAGTTTTTACTATGGGTCGCGACAACTAATTTTCCATGTCAATGTGCGCGTTGGACAAGGTGGAAAAAACCGAGAGAAAAGAAACGCTTGTTATTATAGTCATAATTCATGTTTTTCGTTGTCGCACAACGCCCTTTTGGGGCCTTTGCGTCCTACAATTTCCGGAATTGAACAGGGTTTTCAATAAATTCGAACCAGCGTTTTCTTAGTTTCCCTGACTTTCGTCCCACAGCTTTTCCAAAGAATTGCTTACTTGGTATCCGTAATTCATCCACTTGATGTGCATGACCCGCCCATAGTAGTTTCTACAGTCTTAGAGCTTTGGTTCGTCAAATATTTCATAGAACACTTCTTCTTCTTCTTCCTAGCACTACAGCCCCTCTCGGGCCTTCGCTTCCTGTAAACAGCGCCTCCAATTGTCTCGGTCAATTGACCGCGTCCTCCAAATTCGAAATCCGAGCAGCAATGAACTGTCTTCGTCGACCGAGTTAGACCAGCTTTTGCTCGGTTTCCCAACTAGTTTCCGGCTTTCAGTTCTCCCAACGAATACCTTTTTGGGTATACGTTGATCGTCCATACGATTCATGTGTCCAGTCCATTGCAGCTTCCGCAGTCTTACAATTGTTGAGACCTCCGGTTCGTCAAATATTTCATACAGTTCATGGTTGTATCGAACTCACCATTGGTCCCGTTTTTCGAAGGTTTTCAATATATTTGCGGATGCTTGGGTTAGGGATCATGTTTCACAGCCATAGTATAACACAGATCTTATCACAGATTTGTATATTTGGAGCTTTGTTTTCGTGTATGCAGCTGGTCTTCAAGATCATCAAAACTCAAAAAAAAAAATTTATTTGCGAGCTGTATTCTTCGACGTATTTCGTCTCTTTCATTACCCGTCTTCGTCTCTTTCATTACCCGTTTCGTTATTCGCTAACATTTTCGATACTGTTTTCGCCAAGTGTGATATTTTGTGTATTTGAGGTGTTTTTTCTCGACTGCGTCATGCGATTTGTTTTCTTCCTTGTGATTTGTAGCCCTACTAGTTTTGCTTCGCTGTCGAGTTTCAGGAAGAGTTCTTTGGCAGTTGTTAATGACTGTGACAAACTGTAATGTCGTCCGCATAGGCTACTTCTTCGCTCGACTTGTATAGTAATGTACGTCGTGTATGGACAGGTAGCTTTCTTATGACGCACTCCAGAGCCAAATTGAAAAGCAATGGCGCCAGCTCATCTCCCCGCTTTAGTCCGATATTCGTGTCAAAGGCGTCAGTGAGTAGGTTATTGATGCGTCATTTTGGGAAGACGGAGTGATTTGGCCGGGATGACAAAGCAAAACATTATTTGGTACAGTACGTTACGATCAATACTGTTGTATGCTTGCTTAAAGTCAACAAAAATTTGGTGTACATCGATGTTGAACTCCGAGCACTTTTCAAGTACCTATTTGACAGTGAACAAGTGGTCTATCGTTGATCTACCTGCTCTAAAACCACCTTGATACTCACCAATAATATTGTTGGCGTATGATGCGATTTTATTTTCTTAGATCTTTGAAAATATTTTGTACGCCGTACAAAGCAGTGATATGCCTCTATAATTTTCACACTGTAGCTTGTCACGTTTTTTGAAGATAGGGAATATAATTGATTGGCTCCATTCTTTTGGCAAATGTGCTGCATGACTTTGGGAATAGCTTAATGAACACTGCTGCCACTGAACACTTTTTGATGAGCTCCACTGGAATCTCATCGATAACCGGCGCTTTATTATTCTTTTGGGCTTTCATGGTAGAGCAAACTTCATCCAGAGTTGGTGGGGCCAATGGAAGCTCTACGGAAACATCTATAGGCTCCGATATTCCGGAGTTATGCGGAGGTTTAAGGAGGCTCTTGAAATATGATGCCCATCTTTCCTTAATCTTGGTTGCATCAGCAATGATATTGCCGATGTCATCACGACAGAGCGTGGTTTTAGGCTAATAACCACGTTTCAAGCTTTTCACTACTTTGTATGCTTGGCTTGTGTTGTTGGTCGCTAGACTTACATCTCTTCTCTATATATTTCCTTACTGAGAGCGTCGCCCCATATTTCTGCTCCGTACAGCAACACTGAGCCTACAGCACTCATCAAGAGGCGTCTTCTTGATGGGCTGTATCCCCCTACGTTAGCCATATGTCGACTCAGAGCCGATACTCCTGAAGCAGCCTTCTCACCCGTTGCCCTGATTTGCTCAGAGAAGCTCATCTTCGAGCTGATCAGTAGCCCCAAGTACACCGCTGGCTTCGATTCAATTAGTATATATCTAATACTGATCATCCTTACTCTTGGGACTCTCTTTTTTGTCAAGATGACCATTTTGGTTTTTTTCGGTTCTAAACTGAACCCTGGAGCAGTCATCCAGTCTTTCAATCGGTGCATTAGCCTACCTACCCCAAGTTGCACTTGTTCAACGGTGAGTCTAGCGACTAGAGCCGCAACATGAGTCGCATAGCCGATCAATCGCGACTCATCTGGCACCTCCAGTCTTAGTAGCCCGTCGTAAGACAGGTTCTACAGGTCCGGACCAAAGATAGATCCCTGGGCAACACATGACTTAGCTTCTATCCTTCGTTGGCCCTGTGTTGTGTCGTAGAGCAGGCTTCAGTCCTTCAGGTAGTCCCTCAAAAGCTGAATTAGATATTCTGGACCTTGAAAAGCGTTGTTGAAGGCGTTCCTGACGTCGAGTGTCATCAACAGGACGATCCGTCGCTTGGTACGACTATTTGGACCGCGCTGACCACCTCTGCAATCGTTTCAATGGTGGAGCGTCCGACTCTAAAGCCGTACTGCCGAGGAGATAGGTCCCCAGCAGCACAAATCGCGTCAGTGAGTCTTCCCTTGATGAGTTATCTAGCATTTTCGCAGCAGTGTCTAGCATGCATAACGGGCGGACGGCGATTCGGGATTTCCCTTCCGCTTGCTGATCAGCACAAGCCTCACCACCTTCCATCGTACCGGGAAAACCCCGTACCGTAGACAAGCGTTGAATGTGCTGAGTAGCAAGTCAGGACAATGGTGATAGACAAGCTGCAACACCTTTGCTGGAACACTATAGGGACCTGGAGTCTTTCTCGCTTCCAGTTAAAAGGACTGCATCTTCCAGTTCCGGCTGTGCGAAGAGTGGACACTCGACTGCTGTTTTACAATGGACAGCGTCATCACAGACGAGATGGGCGGGGAAGAGTACCCCCACTAAGTCGTCCATCTTTTCCCCATGATCCATGCAGGGTTTCCGTACGATACCAAGCTTCCGCATAACTAGCTTCTAGCCAAGGCTGCACGGATTCTTGTTGACATTGTCCACTAGATCTTGCCAGCAGCGAGCCTTGCTGTTGTTGATCGATTTGCGAAGGCATTTTCGGGCCAATTTATATCCTGCCACCCGGTTGCGTTCCTCGTCACGGTTCCGTGCCCGTTGAGCCGCACGCCGAAGCTTGTGACACTCCCTTCGCTTTTCAGCGATTTCAGTTGACCACCAGTGCACTGGGGGCTTGCCGTGCGGGGGTTTTCGACGGGGCATCGAAGCGTTGCAAGCCGTCGTAATGATGCTCATAGTTGAGTTAACTACGTCTTGAGCTACCAGTTCTTCCTTCCCCTGCGAATTTCCCTGTAACGGGGCACCTGCGGTGAGAACCTCGATGAACCTCTCGACGTCCGTCCTTCCGATGTTCCATCCAATTGTAGAAAGCCGAGAGCATGGACGTCGGGAGGCAATATCACTGATCTCAAGCAAATGCACCAATTGTGTATACTCCGTACTAAGGACTCCGAGGCAAATGTCATATCAGGTTTGGTTCTTTCACAGCCAATACAGCGAAAATTTGGCGTATTGACGATGTTAAGTACGACGAGTGCCATCCTGGCTGCCATTCCTAGGATTCGTTTTTCCCACGGATCTGTTTGAGGCATGCCCCATTCGATTGCTTTAGCGTTGAAGTCTCCCCGTCACTAGACGTATTGGCATGAAGAGTTTGCTCTAGTGGTCGTAGAATAGTTCCTTCATTGCTTTGGCAGAATTTCCAATCAAGACAGGTTGCATTTATAAACTAAAATTTTAAGGATTTAGCTTTTAGGCCAATCGCACATATTCACAATAAAACGTGATTTGAATTTCATACCTGTAATAAAAAGTAAAGTAAAAAGTAGTGCGCGTGGTAAGAATGCTCACCCTATAAGCTGAAGGTCCCTGGGTTAATCCCGTTGGTGGTAACGAGTTTATTTCGAGTGATTCTTTGGACAGACTGTTCAGTTATGATACGCACTGGTTTAAAATCAGAATGTATCGCTGCGTAGTACCGACCATGTCGACTTCTCGATCGCGGATACATACGATCAAGATAACGAGATACTTTAACTATCTCTTGAGCGAAGATCCGAAAGTGACTGTAGTGCAAAACAAACAAAAACATATAGTGAAGCCACTCCAAATTCTCCTTTTCAGTATGCGATCTCCTATTTTAAATATTGTTACCAGTCCATTTATTTCCCTGGGTTGCAAGCACGTTCAGTTGGCTTCGACTAGCCTCTTGTACTAATTCTTAAAAGACTCTAGGCTTAGTCAGCGATCTGATATTCTAGGATCCAATCCCGGAGCCCCTTTTAGGTCTTTGTTAAAATTTTTTTACAAAGACCTGCTCGTTTCACGTCCTATCTCTCTGTATGTCCGTCCGTCTGTCTGTCCGTGCGTCACAGCAAGTTTCCTTACCATAGGAGCTAGAATGCTCACACTTTGTGAAAAGGTCAGAAGTGATGGTCTCTCAAAAGCTTAGGTCTTACCAAAAATTAAGAAATTTTTTAAGGGAGGGGACACCGTCTTACCTTAGCCTTAAAAAAGTATTCGGCGACCACCACGTGGAGGTACATATAGCATTAGGCAGTAAAGCAGTAGATAACATTTAAGTGGGCATTTTACGGCATTCAGTACTTTATTTGAAAACCTGTGAACCCAATGCCGCTCAGAGACTATTTCCTTTTGATCATAATTTCATATTTTTGTTACAATTACCACAAAATCAAATATGTAATATACTAAAGAAGACTTCGTTTCCCTCATTTCTTGGAAATCATTTTTTGCTTTTCTATGGCAAAGTTTATCCTTCTATGGGGCGAAGTTTAACAACGAACTGCATCATGGCTAGAATTTAGAATCAATTGTCTGTTATTTTGGCAGCTTTAGGAGTATTCAGTTGTATTTCTGTAGTTCTTTCTGTGGCCAGTTGGTTCCAACCTTTCCCTTAAATATTCTTTAGGTTATTCTAGATTCATTCACCTAACAGCTTGCTACATCAAATATCTATGGGAGGTTTCATCGTTTGAATGCGCCAGTTGATTCCACTGATGATTTCGGTAGCTTCCTTGCTTCGCACCCATAACAAATATGGATCTCACCACGGTTGATCTCACTGGCAGAAACGCTTGCAAAAAAGTAGATAAAAGTTAAAAGCCGTAATCATAAACTATAGTGTTTCGTTTAGCTGGGCCCCTTTCCGAATGCTCCGCGGTTTTCGTGAATTGCTCTTTGACAATTAAAATAACCCGGTTTGCTTCTAAGTCCTGGAAGATCATATTCAACCGCTAGAAATAGTATTCTTCTCTTGAGCATGTTGATTTCGAAATCAACTTGACCTTTACATCAATGGATAAAAATTTTCCCACGATGCACTCCAGAGTCAGGTTGGCCATACTTTTTAACAATCATTTCCTTGTTTTACTGTCAATTCGAAGAAGAGTCATTCGTTTTTTTCGGCATGAATTATTACATTACACTCAGTGATAACTTCATCTACCTGAGCGATTCAAGCGGAAATACCATATTGCGAAGTACTTTGAGGAACGCCTAATTAATACGTTTTGTGGAAATTTCATGAAAAAGCATTACCATGGAAAGGATTCTTTAACTTTGGGAACAACTTCTCACCAAGTTTATTTATTGGTCAGGTTATTTTTCTTCTGCATCCTCCAGTAGTTCGTCGTTTATGTGAATGATACTCGTACTTATCTCCTCTCTTTACTGCATTTATCATCGAAATGATCAAACCTTCATCTGCCTTCCTGTTCTACTATTCCGCTCAAACTGGTTTGTTCGTGCGTTTCTTGGAAACCTTACCAAGAGGAAGCTTATTTGGCTGGCGGTGACTTATTGACATACATAAAGTCAAACTCAAAAGCGCTTTATTCAATACTAATCTTTATAAATTTTAAAAGAATATAAAGCAAAATCCAAACAATACTAACTTGTAAACTTAATGGCCCAAATAGCTCTCTAAATTTATATGTTATCAGTTGAACACATTTGATAAAAAAAACCAAAGCAAATTATGATTCGATTGGAAAAAGGAGAAAAACCCAACCAACACTATTGCAAGCCTTTTTATAACACAACAGTGAACTTTTATCCTACACCTAATATGTTATAACCTAATTCTAACAAAATTCAATCAAACACTGTATCTTATATTAAAAAAATGCTATCACAATCTCCCTCTCTAAACCTATTATAAACATAACATATACCTAACCAATCCCTAATTTTTAACAGAAACAACACTAAATGTATTCATAATGACCTGAAACTCAAAAAATAAGTAACGAAAAACACAAAAACTGAAAATAAACACGAATAGACATTGACATTCAGCCACCCATACCTAGATTGCTCCGTCTCAGCTTAACCAACTTCAACGTATCGAGCAAATGAGTATCTCCATTGGAATTGTTGGTCTCGTGAACTCGAATTCGGAGGATATTTTATCTTTTTATTGGTGGTCCGTCTATATATGTGATATATGATTGGGACACCGTCAGAATCAAAAACATCGATTCATGTCCAAATACACGAATGCTTCTGGAGGAACGAAGCAAGTAGCGACGCAAGTCGCAATATGCCCATCTGTAGGGTGGAACGGCTGTGAAATCCAAGGGTTTTCTCTCACAATTACAGATCTTGGGATATGATTCCGAAGAAGCCTCAATATGACGATATCGTTTGATAAATTCTTCTATTCGATGTATAATGCTTCCAATTCATCTCAGGCTTTCTGTACAAACCAGTACATGCACGAAGACATTTCCTTTCGAAAACTCTTTCCATAGTACTAGCACTCTAGTTGTACCAGATCTGACATCCATACGTCAAAACTGGTCTGACCAGGGTATTATAACAGATAACTTTGACCTTTTGATCAATGTATCTCGAATGAAAGAGTTTTCGTAGGGCCATGACTACTTTTTGTGCCTTACTGAGGATGATTTTGATATGTTCAGTATAGTACAGATACTGATCGAGATGAACACCGAGGTATTGAACACAGGATTTATGTGGAACCCGTTCTGAACTATCTTCGCCAGCCATGATGTGGAAATCCTTCCAATTACGTTTCAGGTCTTGACTGACCATCTGCAGTGTTGTCCGAAACAAAATTGTTTCATACTTCTGGGGATTAATTTTCATTTGCCAATTGTCGGTGTAGAGCTGCACATCATTAAACATGTTTTGAAGATTGCTCTGAACTATTGTAGCTTTTCGGTCTGCCGTATAGATGATCAGATCATCAGCAAATGCTACCAATGATTGCGTTGGTGAGACGTTAAAGTCAAAGCCGTTAAATAGCTTGCGAATGAATATTGAGAAAAGCAGAGGCGCAGAACTGTTTCCTGCTGTAGGCCATTCAAGACCTTGAATTCGCACATTGTTGTCAGATTTCCATTAGTTACAACAAATGATTTCCCGTATAACACATTGCACATCATGGCGACAAGATGTATGGGGAACTAGTCCTGAAGGAGTTTAAAAACTAGTCCATCTAACCACACCGTATCGAAGACTTTCTCCATATCAATGAGACACGCTACAACAGATTATCTATCATTTAATCTCCAACTGATGTCTGAGGTTACTTTCGTTATCGCATGTATGGTCGAATGCCTGGCACGAAAACTAAATAGGCAATTCGGCATCAACTCATATTTTTCAATGTGGGCGTTTAATGTTCTGTTGAGTATCACTTCAAACACCTTGCTGATGTTAGGCAGCAAGCTGATTGGGTGATAGCTTTTAGGGCTTGAAGATTCTTTTCCTTTCTTCAGGATCGGAAATACCTTAGCCTTTTTCCATTCATTTGGGAAATATGAATTGCTCAACATGTTGTTGAACAATGTCCAATAATTTCTAATAGCAACCTCAGACAAATGTCGGAGAACTATATTTAGAATACCGTCAGTACCACATGATTTCTTGTTGTTTATCCTGCCAAATATGAAACACAAGTCTTCATAGCTGACAAAATAATCAATAAGATTCAAGCTCCGTTTGAGATCAGATGTTATTGTTTTATTGAAATGAAGAATTGATTCGCCGTTCAGGCTTGATTTGGTAGGGAATTTTTGCTTCGACGACCTCTGAAAATATTTCATTCCCTCTCTCAGGATTCGGTTGGCAAACCAATTTAAAATGTGTTCCAATCAGGGCAAGTTACTGCAATCCATCATATATAATCCTGTTTCCATTTCTATCCGGAGTCGTACTGTGGGGTAATACCCCTTAGTTTTTCCGTCCATTGATTGCTGACCTCACTCCTGAAGTATGAACGGATTAAGTTCCGGACATTCTTCAGGTGTAATTTTAACAAAGCCAACGAGGGATGGTTATAGTCCGAAAATCGCCAGTAAATATTGTTAGCGCGTGTGAAAAGGAGGCTTTTCAATCTTTTCAACCTTGCGATGGTTGGTGTTTCATATCCTTTCATATTGTTTCGATGTTCAATCTTGGGAACTACTTTCTCAATCGTTTCCAACGTCAGCTTCTCTAACTTTGACAAATAGAGATCTATTTCATCGTTAGTTAGATTCCTGTCATTAGGAACAAGCGTTTTCATCATCAGAAGGAGCACATTGCTTCTGGTAATCCCGATTAAACTTCTTTCGAAACTTTCCCCAGTCTGTTTTTTTTTTTAATTCAACTGATAATTTTCATGTTGAACTGGAATGAGGAAGACATTACGATTACGTTATGGTCGCTATCGTAGGGAAGCACCTGCAGTTTCCGTTGAGAAGTATCAAAGCTGAATTCTCGTCTTGCGTCAGCAATGTAGAGGTCCAAATATGAAATTGTCCTAGGGTATGTTGGGAACTCCGACCCATATAGATTGCACCTGTTTTCAATTTGGTTCTCTGTTATCCACGATTTCAAGAATACACCTCTGGGATTATTGGTGGCGTTCAGCCATGATGTATGCTTGGCATTCACGTCACCAGCAAGAAAATAGTAACTATGCAGCCTGTTCAATTTGAGTATTTCAAACAAGGAATTGAGCTCCTCCTTGAACTTTACAACATTTCGACCAGTTGCATAGGCAGAGATAACAAAGAGGTTATCCCCATCTGTCAGTGAAATTTTGATAACGGACACTTCAAGAGATTCAAAGCTTTTGAATTCGACTTTTTCAGTATTTTGGAAACAATAGGTCTTCTCAACAATATCCCGGTGCCACCTCCCCCATCACCTATTACCCTATCGTTTCTTACGAATTCAAAATCTTTGAATGTCATGGAGTGCCATGAATTGAGTTGGGTTTTAGTGAGAAGCATGTTGTTAGGCTTTTGCTCGACAAGGAACTCCCAAGAGACAGCCACGTTGGTGTAGACTCACAACGGAGTTGACGTTGATCGAGATGAGACGAATCCTATCCATGGGAATGGGACTGCATGGCAACTTATTTTGAGAACACTGCCATATCTACAGGGTTTTCTAATAAGATGTGTTATTTTGATATAAAAAAAATCCATTCTTTAATATAAATGATCGAATGTTTATTTCATTATAAAGAAAAAGGTATGCCGTTAATATTAAAAAATAACATCAGGCAAATGACCACCACGACCACGCTCACAGGAACATATTCTTTTCATGAAATTTTCCGTGACCAAATCGCAAAGTGGCTGCCCCATGTCCTCGATAGCCTCACGAATTCTATCTATGAGGTCTTGAATCGACGCTGGGCTGTTGACGTAGACCTTCTCTTTCACGTGGTCCCAAAGGAAGAAATCGCAAGGTGTTTAATCATAAGATCTCGGTGGCCAATAGTGGTAACCTCTTCGAGAGATAACACGGTCCGGAAACTTTTCCCGTAAAAGGTCAATGCTTTCGTTGATTGTGTGGCACGTAGCGCCGTCTTGTTGAAAGTAAACGTTGTCCAGATCAATACCATCCAATTCCGGCCATAAAAAATCATTAATCATCTCTCGATATCGCAATCCATTCACCGTGACTGTTGCTTCAGCCTCATTTTTGAAAAAAGTAAGGTCCAATGACTCCGCCGGACCATAAACCGCACCAAAAGTCACACGTTGAGGATAGAGAGGCTTTTCAACAATAACTCTTGGGTTTTCCGAGCTGCAGATGCGACAATTTTGCTTGCTGACGAAGCCACCGAGGTGGAAATGGGCCTCATCACTCAAGATGATTTTTCGATGGAATTCCGGATCATTTTCATGCATTTCAAGGACCCAATCGGCAAAGACACGACGTTGTTGATAATCGACCGGCTTGAGTTCTTGTGATAACTGAGCTTTATAAGCCTTAAGACCCAAATCTTTATGCAAAATACGGTGTAATGACGTTTCACGAGTTTTACGAACCGTCTCTGCCAAATTTTCACCATTTTTATAGTGAATTTTAATAATTTCATTGCATTGTTGAAGCGTGTATCATTCCATTTTTATGAATGCCGTAGTTTCTACTTGTCAAATGTCAAAAAATGACAGCTTCAAAAGTGATATTTACCAAAATAACACCTCTTATTCGAAAACCCTTTATCTTCACGAGTGTTTTCTCTATTGCGTTTGCCTTGACTAACTTAAAACGCGGTTGAGAAACCAGATTCCACTCGCCGTTACTTAGGAATCTGCCAAAACACGCGATGGCAATTAAAGACAAGATGGGTAGACTTACCTACGCTCATGTCAGAAGGGCTTTGTATCAACATACGAAATGCAGTCATTAGCAACGAATAAAGTCAAGAAACATGTCAAAGAGATGTGTACGTTTAAAAGAAAATCCATTGTTTCTCTATTTTCATCGGTCGCCATTTTGTTGCAAACTGATAAAAATCACTAAAATCATGAATTTCCAAAAATATTTATGTTATTGATCTTCTCTGAATATTTCAAGAAGATCAAATCAAAACTGCAGTGTCTGATTTGGTGGAAAGTCCAGAAGATACCAAAATCGTCTGTTATTATTGTTGTAATTGGAGAAACTTGCAGAGTATTAGGGTCTTTCGTAAGACTACTAAAAGGCTATCTATACGAAATTCGAAGATTATACTATTGCTAACAAAGCTGAGCGAATTTTGACTTCTAAGGTATTTGTTGTTGTTGTACTCATAAATACTTTCCTCCATAATTTTTTTCAGATTATTCAGATCACAGGTGTCCAATCGCGAGGGAGGGACACACATTTTTCGTGTATTTCCCCTTCCTGTGCGCTCCCTGATGCAAGAAATGCCAGTTTAAGACCTGTTTTGAAAAGTTCTCATCAAGACCTTATATTATAGGTTTTCCCGTGTTTCATTAATGGTGGTGAACTTCCTAGCAAATTTTTATTTAACGGAGGAATTCATTTGGCACTAATGTTTTTCAATTTATTTAATCCTTTTTCGGGGATTTTTAACTCGGTTTTTTCCTAAAATGTATTTTTTCCTCTGCGTTTCCTTTAATAGGGGATTGTTCTACTTAAGAAACCCTATTGAAATCTGTTATTTCTGTCCGTCTTTGTTTCACAGCAGTTTTTCTCCGAAACTATAGCAGTTCCAGACACTAAACTTGGTAGGTAGTTCACAGATAGTGACTGACTCTTTGAAAGTTCGGATATGTGTAAAATTTATCAACGGTTCTTAAGGGCGGTCGCCCCTTATCAGAAGGGGAGGCTTAAAATTTTTTTATCGAAGGTACTCGTGTGGGGTCTCATATGAAATGTCTTGATGAGACATTTGAAAAACAGATCCTTAAACACTGTTACCAGCACTGCGGAGCGCAGAGGGAGGGGAAATATATGAAAAATTATGTCCTCCCTCGCGATTGGATACCTATGATCCGAAAATCTGAACAAAATCATTAATGTGGGGTTTTGTGAGCACAACAACAAAAACTAATTTTTTGTGGTTGGGAGGTGAATGTCATTTACGCACTGAGTGTGGAACTCCGATGCTCACAAGCGACTGGACTACCCACTAGATTTCTCCCCTGTCAGCCCGAGAACCCAGCCTGGAACCGTTTGACACATTACTTCGGGCCCGGTCTCCTTTTGTTACGCCGCGCCGTGAGATGCCTTCAAAACGAGACCTGGTCCGAAGTAATGTGTGTAAAAATTAATTGGATTTTGATCGAATCAAATCAAGATAATGAGATACTTAAACCATCTCTAAACGAAAGCCCGGAAGCAGCTGTATTGCTAAAGCAAATGAATTTACTTATAACAAAAAAAATTAAGCTTAGAGATTAACACAATTCTTTTTTTCTAATAGCCTAAATATTTTAGCGGAAGTGAAATGGTAAGCCGTGGGTAATAAAATACTACTGGTGGAGCTGAAACCAACTAGGTCCAAGTGCTGACAACGCTCCACTTAGTATTTACTTGTCATGGAACCAGGACAACGGCCTCGGATCGGAACTATCGCAACGTACAAAGGACCATTCTTTTGGAACTTGGAATGCTAGATCATTGAACAGAAGAGGTGCACTGCGACAGCTTCTGAATGAAACAAAGAAATACAAAATCAACATCCTTGACACGGTGGAGGCATATTTGATATGCAAATGCTCACCGTGTGTAAAAGCGGAAAATTGCAAGGAAGCCATGAGTTTGGAGTGGCTTCTATTGTTGAAGTACATTTATAAAAATTATTATCGACTTTGAGCCCGTCAACGAAAGGATTAGTGCGATTCGTATCAAGACTAAATTCTTAAATGTCTGGCTGGTCACCTGTCATGCACCCATAGAACACAAGTAGAAGCCCTGGAAAATTACATCAATCGCTCACAGAAAGTGATGGTGATATGAAAACTATGTGGAAGACAGTAACAGATGCGATAACAGAAGCGGCCAAAGAAGTCTTGGGGCACCAGCCAAAGAAAAGTAGGAACGACTTGTAAGAGAAAGAATGCAAGGAAACGGTTATAAAAGGAAACATGCATAACATAGAAGAAATATATTCAGCGACCAACTCAGGCCAAAGAAGAACAATATAAAATCCTTCGATATTAAGCTTAAAAAAATGTGCCGAAGGAAGAAATGACTGACCATCAACACCGTGATCCAACTCAGGCCAAAGAAGAACAATATAAAATCCTTCGATATTAAGCTAAAAAAATGTGCCGAAGGAAGAAATGACTGACCATCAAAACTGTGATTCAACAGATAAACAAAAACATGATTCTACATGAAGTCAAATCGGCGTATTCCTCTATTAAATAACTAAGAGATGGCTTTAATCCACAAATAAGTCTTTGGAAAAGTGGACAACGAGCAATCATAGGTAACCCAGTTGAAATTAAAAACAGATTGCTGTAATATTTCCAGAAGCTGTTCGCTACGTCCCCGAAAACGGCTGAAGCTGGAAACATTCCAGAAGCTGTGAACATTCCAGAACCTGTGAACATTCCAGAAGCTGTGAACATTCCAGAAGCTGTGAACATTCCTACTCTCATCACCAGCCAGAGACGAAGTACAGGAAACAGTTTGGGACCTCAGAAAAAATAAGGCTCCTGGAATAGATAGACTACAAGGTGTCCTCATCGAAGTAACCTTCTGCATCGACTAATATGGAGAATATGCTCAGAGGAGCGGTTACCAGAGGACTGAAGAAAAAGTATAATCTGTCCTATACACAAAAAGGGGGATGAGTTAAAGTGTGAAAATTATAGAGGCATTGTTCTACTGTGTGCACTTTATAAAGTGCTCCCCAAAATCAAAGGAGGGTATCAGGGAAGCTTTTGAAGTGGACGGTCTACAGTAGACCCAATGTTGTCAGCTTAGCAGGTGCTCACAAAGTGCTGGGGATATAACATAAATGTGCACCAAGCAAACTGAATTGACCTAGGAGTTAATGAAATGAAAACTAAATTCATGATTCAAACGGTGAAGAGTACTCCAGTTCATCAGAATGAATTGAAAAGGTACCAAAAAGGACGAGATTGGACGCCTCATAAACGCCAAAAATAAAGCCTTGTACTTCCTATTCTAACGTCCTGTGTTGTGTACAGGCAGTAGAGTTGCCAGATGCTCGGTACTAGAAATCGCGGCAGGAGGAAAATTTTGTAGCGCAAAAACCGCGCAACTCTATATAGCCCAAAATCGCGGGCAGCGCACACAATGTAGCCCAAAAAGGCGATTTTTTCGTGATTTACAAGAAAAATACAACAAAAAATTATTAAAAGCAATTATGAACAGAAAAATATATTTATTAATGGACTGATAAATAGACACGCTCTGCTTATCAAAATAATTCAATGTTTGACAAAATAAAATCTAAACATGAAGTTTCAATTGAATTCGTAAACAATATTCTTAATTATTGAAAAGATTAAACAGACTTGAGTAAGATATATAAATAAAGTAAAATAAATTCACATTGCTTGGCAAAATAAAATTAAAAGATTAAGTTTTAATTGAATTCAAAAACTCATCAATTTCTTAATACTCTTAATAAATTTATAATGTATGTAATTAAGAAATATTCTCAATCATTGAAAAGATTAATTAGACTTTGGTAATCTTCCTCTTCCAAATCTTCGATTTCACGCTCAACCTCGATAGAAACAGGGTTGGATTCTTCTGGTCCGACATTGGAATCTTCTGCTACTTCACGTTCAATTTGCATACCATGATATTCCTGGTACATTCGGCTATTGAAACCCCGCAGCATGTCTTGAGTGACTTCAAAATTACGGCAGCAAACACCCTTTACCTACAAGACGATTTCATGTCAGGTATTTATAAGTTATCAATGAAGAAGAAGTACCTTCATGTGGACCCGAACGCGCAGGAGCGCTTCTAGCATCTGCATCTGTAATCGGTTCCTCTTCTTGCACTTGATGTCACTCATAAAACTAAATACCCTTTCAACTACGGCATTGCTGATAACAACAGTCAGGGCTTTTAAAGCAAACTCCGCAAGTTCTTTAAAAGGTTTCTCTCCAGTGGCGGAAGTAGTATCTAGGACGCAGCCCCAAAAATGTGTTGTGTCCAAGGTGTCAACATTTTTATTGAAATCTGAATGAGGGCAAACATCATTCAATTTACATGCACCGAGTGCCTCCCACTGAGATTCCATCTGATCCAAGTCCATAGTTCGATCTGTAATTTTAAATGAAGCCGATAATTGACTTTATTTGAAGAAATTTAATTTAAGTAATGAATCGAGATAAAAGTTCCACTTACCAAATTCCAAGGGGAGCTGACTGAATGCTGGTCTACCGATTCGCGTCATAACCATCCTTGGAGTAAAGAACTTTAGCTTAGTGATTTCCTTTAGATTGCAAGGCATTCGTGAGATTAGCTGCTGGCACAACGTAAGCAGGTAAGCAGCCAAAGTCTGACGAACATTGTTCAAAGAGTCTATTGGGAGGTTCAGGGACTTGGCCAGCTGATTGAAGTTCTCACCAAGTTTGACCTGGTCCACCGGTCGGAGATTTTCAGAGTTTTCCAATGCCGCTTTCAACATGGCAACTTCATCTTCCCGAAGTACACCCGGACGTGAGGTCTCTGCGAGGGCTCTTTCCTTAATCACCCGACTTGCAGTGGAGTAGACCAAGTTGCGGAGATCGGTGTATAATTTTGTCACATCAGCATCCGTATACTCAAAGGCCAGGTTGACTTTGTTGACTTCTTTTAATATTGTCCTCATAAATGTGAGGTAGAGCAAGTTGGAATTGTCCTCATAAAGACGTGCCAGGGTAACGAGTTTGAAATCCCTACGATTGGCCGTAGCTTCTTGGATGAAAAAGTCTCGTAGGTCATGCCATTGGTCAATTAAAATATTCGAGACTGGAAGCCAAATAAGCCAGCGGGTTTGAGACAACGAAAGCGTCTTTAAGGGCTCCTTTCCTTCATTTCTCGCCTGAAATTAATATAAAATAAGTACCACCACACTATTTCCCTTTGGCACTCACCATGTAGAATTCGATGTATCGTCCCCGCCGTTGAGGATAATTAAGCCAATTATGACTTTCGCTGAGTATGAAATCCAAGTGAGAGGGCGCACATTTGTAGGACCACTCTGCACACTTATCTAGTGAGTGGCACACACACTTGAATAATTGAACATTGGGTGCCTGCTTTTTCAGGTGTGTGAAAAAGGAATTGTGAATGCCGCACATATTAGGCGCACCATCTACTCCGACAGATCTTAATTTCTTCAGATGCAAGCTCATTGACTCAAGGAATTCCACCAGTGCTACTGCAAGATTTTCTCCAACTGCGCTTCTAATGTGAATTAATCCCAAAAAATCTGTCACAAACTTTTTTTGGCTTTTACTGTAATATCTTATACAAATTGCCATAAATTTTGTGACTGTGATATCAGTGGATTCATCAACAATCAAACTATAAGGGGAATCATCTATGTCACCTAGCAGCTCTTTCAAAGTTACCGGTGCAATGACATTCTGAATCAGTTTCGAACATTTGGTTGGGTGGATTCTCATTTTTTCGAGGGCTGATCCCTTGCCAAGAATACTTAAAATTTCTCCTAAATGATCTATAGATTTTATAGAACAATGCATGGCAATAAAAACGGCTAACGTCAGATCTGCTATTTTGTTTTCTGGGTTCACCGCTGCAATAGCTATGAGTTTGCATGCAAAATAAAAGGGGAAATAGCGATCATTGAATGTAAACCGCAGTAGACCGAGTTCATTTAAATTAAAAGTAAAAGTGTATTTAAATTATTTAAGAATAACACGTTGTGCCTTGTTGCAAGCTTATTTTATTTATTTTTGCAAATATATATTTTGGCAGCTACTTGCAGCCTTTTCAGTGCTCGTTAATGTACTGAGAAAGGTTGCAACTAGTAGCCAAAACATATACAGTAGAGCCTCAATACTACGATCCTCAAAAGCAAGACAATAACAAGTGCATTTTTCTGCCGGTCCACAGAGTTTTGTTATAGGTATGTTCTACTCTAAAATTGTCTGGCCGAACACACAATGTGTAATTATTCAATTGTTAATTATCACTAGTGAGGCAAATTTACATTCTATATTAATTTATGAAAACAAACTCACCATAGTTTAGTAGACTTGGTTGCACGTCTCTATTGAGGGATCTCCCGTTCTCAATATGTTTCAGCCGTGTGGCATGTGTTAACAGATCAGCATGGTGTGCTCTTAAGTAAACGTTGCACCATTTGCACATTGCTTGAGGCTTACCCTCAATGACATCCTTCTCTGGTGTAGCTTGAATCCAATCTAACAATAAAAAGTAATTATGCAATGCCTTAAGAAAAATGCACTTCGTAACTTGCCTTTTAGTTTTCTTTCACTCTCCCAACTTTTTTTGTACAATTTCTGATACTTGCCGTACTTCCCCATAGTACAAAAAGGTGCTGTCGAAAACAAATTTAAAATTAGCAACCTTATCAATGTGATGCACTGCAAAATAACTTACAAGCGAGCATCAACACCTTATCACAACATCGCCGCTTCAAAACAACCTGATACTCAATCAAAGAACTGCGCGTGAATTGAAAAAAAACATTACATTCGAGCACAAGTATTGTTAGAAATACAAAATTAAACACGACAGACGAGTAGGCGCCTAACGACAACATTCAACATATGATTTGACGATAAGATCTCGAATCGAATTGGCTTCACTTGGAGCTGGATCTGGATCAATGACAACGAACGAACAAAATGATCCATCCAGTATTCAAACACTCAACACTCAAGGAATTGCGTCCAAAAACGAAAAACGGAACAAAAGTACAGTCACTAAAAATGCAAGGATTCAACACGAGAGACGAGTAGGCACCTATGACGACACACGATCGATGATGGATGAGAACGAATTGAAATAACGTATTGGGCTTTTTCAGACGCAGCGTTAAAAGTGAGCGTTAAACAGGTTATATGGGCAAGAAGAGTGAGAGGCATTGAGGGGACCTGATGGTAAAAACAAGCCAACATTTTGTAGGGTGAACGAGCGTAACGCACATACACAAACGCAATTTGTTGATCATTTGGTGGGGGAAATTTATACACAAACGGCGGTGATCATTCCGAATTGAACATTCGGTGAAGAAGGTAGTCGTCATGAAACGATTGCCTTTCTTTAATTTGCGTGCAAAAATGGATGCGTTGACGCGAGAAGCTACGCGTTATTCAATAAATTTATAAAAGCGAAGGCCATGTTCAATTTCAGGAAACAACACGACGAATATCTCGATTTCAATAAAGTTAAATTGCCTATTGTAAATCCATAGAAAATTAACAGTACGCATAATCTTCATAGAATCGCATTATAATATAAGTTGACAACACAACAAGAAAAATATGCGACTTAAATGGATATTCAAATTTGGAATAAATTTTTCAGAAAGCGGAAAAACACGGAGGTTCTAATAAATCCAATAGAAGTTTGAATCGACAAACTTTAACAATCATAAAATACATTTTTCATTCCAGTTTTTGTTACCTAGTGCACAATTCAAGGCTAAAACATCAATTCTCAATCGCTTATCTCTCTGTCTTCGCTTTCATGTTGTCCGCACGACGTTTAACGATCAAATGATCCTTTTGACACATACACTCGCAAGACGTGTATCGTATACAAAAATAGGTTGGCTGAACTATGCAACGTGTAAACATAAGGGCGTAAGCGCGAGACCTGTTTGGATATGGGTTTTTACCATTCCCGTGTGAAAGAGCCCATTGACGATGACGAGACGACAGACGAGTAGAGTGCTGATATAGCTGCACGAGAATTGAAAAGCAAACCACAAGTACAGTTACTACAAATACCAATTCAAACACGAAAGACAAGACGAGCAGGTACATATGACGATGCAGACGCACGATCGATGATGAAAAACGAACGAGTTGAAATGCCGATGCCGTATTGATAATGCGATGCACGATGATGACGATGACGACGGACAGGTAGAATGGAGTATTGATGATATAGCTTTTAGTTTCACAGTGCTGCCTGCACTGAAAAAATTAACAGGTATGCGAGAAACGCCAATATAGCCCAAAATAGCAAGAAAATCGCGCAGTGTACCGAATGTAGCCCGAATAACCGCAAATCATGGGAAAAAATAGCGAAAATGCGATATATCGCATTAACTAAATTTCCATCGCAAAATCACCTCTAAATATAGCCCAATTCGCGGTTTATAGCCCAATCTGGCAACTCTGACAGGCAGAATGAGCTCTGTATTTACAAGTCAATAGTCAAACTTGTGCTGTTATATGGCAGGGAAACAAATCCAAAAAAGCAGCGGACGTATTTGAATGCAAAGTGCTCCTAAAGATCTACGGCACAGTGAAGCAGGGAACAGAGTGGAGACTACGTTACAACGATGAGTTGTATGAATAACTTGACGATTCAACTGTATCCCCTTCCACAAATTCGCGCACATAGCAAAGGGTACCTTAAAGTATATTTAAGGGTAGAGCACAAGGTATACATCCAGCGGGAGGACCGAGAACTCGTTGGGAAGTCACAATAGAAGCTGGCAGCAGACCCTTGTTGGGAGTGATCGACTGGCGGATGAGGTCGCAGAACCGTGATGATTGGGGGAGATTAATCCTGGAGGCCAAAGTACGGCTTGGGGTGTCCGCCATAGATGACAACGTTTTATTAACGAAAGCTTTGCAAGAACAAATATCTTTTTAAGTAAATTATTTCGCTTATTTGATATCCGCAGGACAATTTTCTTTGTTCTTGAAAAGCCGCCAGGCTCTACTTTGTTGTGTGGGCAGATGCATTTCGACTCTTTTGAGTCATTTTCCGTGTCTAAAGGATGTGTTTATAAAGTCGTAGAACAGGTTGAGCAGGTAATACTAAATTTGATCAGGTACTAAATTAGGTAGTTTTTTATTTTTTCGATTGTTGGATGTCGGTTTGTTCTGTTTCATCTTGTTTTCATTTTCGTCGGAGAGTATGGTCTAGTACTGAGAAAATTGCGTCGGAACTTGTAATACGTTATTCGTTGAAGACGTTACCGGCTGTTTTTCTATCTTTATACATTTCAAAACTTTCCAGGATGTCAAGTTTCGGTCCTTTGCATTATTTGTGTAGCACTGTCATAGAGCTTCTCATGGCTCGTGTGCGTGGTGTTCAAGGTGCGTCACATTATTGGAGTCTGCCTTGTTGTGTAAGAAAGATCGTAAGTGCCCTTTGTATCTTATCCTTAGTTTCCGTGTTATCTTTTCTATTATACCATGTCGCAGCCCTTGCATGTCAATTTGTTTATGCCGTTTGATATGTCATACAGTTTTGGTTGTTAGTTTTGAATGCCGTTTATATCTCCGAAAGAAGTTTGATAGTTAGTATGTTTCTTTGCCTACGTAGGTTAACGGAATTCACTATTTGTCGTTCTTATGAGTTTCAGTCAGTTGGCGTACCTATTTTTGTTTGTGCTGTGTAATAAGTTTGTCAATATCACTTTGTTTGTATCTGTTATTACTAGCTATGCTATAAATGTTGTTTAGTTCGTTGGAATAGTTAGCAGGTGTCATGGAGATGGAATGGAGTCTCTGCATCATTGATCTGTACACTGCTAGCTTATGTTGCATGGGGTGGTTAGATGTTACGTGTATGGTATGATCAGTTGTGGTTGATTTTCTGTAAATTTTGTAGTCTAATTATGATTGTTCGCGTGCCACGATTAGGTCCATATAACATAACAATTTATATTCGGGTGTATTTCATCTATGTATTCGTAGGTAAGTAATTCGTCTTGTTTATTTTCTTGTGAGTCAATAACGATGAAACAGTCACCCACATATCATCTGTAAAATATTACATTGAATCTTTTGGCAATTTTGGGTATATTCCACAGATTGTAAGAATATTTCTGGCATTATTGAGGACATTGGATGTCCCATACCTAGATCGTCCTTGGCAATGTATGTGTTGTAATTGAACTTAAAATAATTCTGTCTGATTGTGGTCTTTATGAGGTTGAGTAGTTGACCCGTGAATCATCAGGTGTTATCGAATGTAAGTTTTTCTTTTAGCATGATCAGTGTTTCATCGACGGGTATAGACGTATAGAGTTTCATGATGTCTAGAGATAAAAATCGACAAATGTCAGTCAATGTTAAACAGGTGGTAAAGTTCGCTAGATCACGGCTGTTTTTTAGTCTATATTTGTCTATAAGGTGCATAACATCAACCTTTATCGTTGCCAAGCACCGTACGCATAGCCTCCAGGCTCTGCAAAGATAACCATGGGACCAAAAAGGTGACTACACACTCAAACGGAGATAGCGGCTCCGAAGGGGGACCCAATAAAACTGGAGCAACCGAAAATCCTAAAAAAGATAAAAAAGATCCAAAAAAAGAAAGCAAAAATAATAACAACGACGATGCAAGCAGCCACAATGTTCACAGCGCATCGGGAGAGCGTCGTAAAAAAGAAAAGCGAGAAACTCTGCAGGACGCGTCAGATGTTCGACCGGTGGAGGAAAATATAAAGAACATCGAGAATTCCATAGTCACTGCTGCGATCGTTATCAAAGCAACTGAAGCAAGGGTCTTAAATCCCGAAATAATAACAAACCATCCTGAACTCCACAAAGAGATTACGGCAGGAAAATATAGAAGCGACCAGACAAATAAAGTAACGTTGTGTGATTTCATTGCCGACGTCAAAAATGTAGCGGAAGTACTGTATTCGGAAACAGGAGCCGATAACCTATCCCAAGAACGTTGGTCACAAAGTACAATTGCCACCTAGCGACATGAAGAAGAAAAGCTAATCCAAAAAGTGGGAGATGTTGTAAAAACAAAACAATCTGCATGCGACTCACCAAAAATACCAGACAAATAAAACGACGTTGTGTGATTTCATTGCCAAAAATCAACAAAGCAGTAAAGGCTAGGTTCCTTGAACTAGAGGAGCTCCTAGACCGTATAGAGCATTATCGGAGGAGCTGGTTGAAGGCCGAAGAGGACCAGAAGGCGGAAGATGAGCAGAAGGCTAAAGAAGCGTTGGGGGCTAAATCTAGAGGGCTCGCACAGATAGCGCAGAAATGTCAATAAAAGAATGGCGTCTAGCCCAATCGAAGGAGATCGGGATAAAAGAAGGAAGGAAGAGGTACCTGATGGACGTGGAACACAAGATCAAAGGTTCCAGATAGTGCTGACAAAAGGAGCGAAGAAAGCCGCAAAGAAACTCCTTCAAAAAGTGCCAGAAAATAAGTTTCACACGGACGCCTAACAAGAAAAATACCTGATGCGAAACAGGAGAGAAAGAAGCCGCAACGAAGACCCCGGAAACAGGCATTGCTCGTAAAACCCGAGATGGTCGATCCTACCCGGAGGTGCTGCGGGATATCAGGGGAAATGTAAGGGGCGAAAACACCAACACTGCCATTAAAGCTGTATGACCAACGCTGTTGGGCCATATACTGGACGAATTTGGAGCAAAAGCCGAAAATAGGGAAGCATTCTGCGACGCAGTAAAGAAAGTCCTCGGCAAAAGCGCAACTTCAGCCTCGCTCAAGCGGATAGCAACGATCGAAATAAGAGAAAATAACGACGTCACGGATCTGGCCAAGGTAGAAGAAGCCATCCAAACGGACTTCCTTAGCGTGGACAAGATCAAAGTACAGCTGACAACAGAGAAACATAGGGAACAATGTGTGGCCGTCATTGACTTGACCAAAAAGGACGCCAAACAATTTCTGAATAAGGGAAAAGTAAGAATAAGGTGGGTTGTCTGCAGGATACTGCTAAAAGCAGTGCCTCTTCAATGTTTCAAATACCTTAGCTATGGTCACACCGCACAAGTATGCAAAGGATCCAATAGGAGCTCCTTGTGTTACAAATGCGGTGAAATGGGACATAAAAGAAAAGAGTGTACGAAGCAGGCACACTGTATTCTTTGCTGATTCAAGACTGGATCTTGGACACGTCTTGGGATCAGGAAAATTCCGGATTTTCCAGGAAACCCTGGCCAAGGCGAAATCAGTACTTCGATGACCCATTTCCTGCAGCTAAACCTACAGTTCAACCGCCCAAAATCTGAGTGAGTAGTTTGCGGGGGACATGAAAGCCATTTTTTTAGCTTCTGAGTGAGCTATACCATGACAAAAGTTCGGCATCATACTATCCTGATGAAACTGGGACTGCTGCCATCTGGGTTCAAAATAGTAATTTCCAGGTGGAGAGCTGTGGACGTGGGGGTGGTTTTGTGTGGGTTTAGTGCTCAGGGACCACTTAATTTAGCGTGTAACTAGCACCGAACGAATCGATATCATCTTTCCAAGCCAAGTTTATTACTTTGGAGAGCGCTCTCTCGAACGCGGACGGGAACGTGCTCGTCGGGGGCGGGGGACTTCAACGGTAAAGCAATCGAATGAGGTATGCCTCAAACAGATCCGCGAGAAAAACGAATCCTAGGAATGGTAGCCAGGATGGCACTCGTCGTACTAAGCACCGTCTATGCGTGAGGAAACCATACCTGATGTGACATTTGCCTCGGAGTCCTTAGTACGGAGGATGCACAATTGGAGAGTAATAGAGGACTACTCAACCAGTGATCATCAGTGCATTTGTTTGAGATCAGTGATATTGCTAAAGCAAATGAATTTACTTATAACAAAAAAAATTAAGCTTAGAGATTAACACAATTCTTTTTTTCTAATAGCCTAAATATTTTAGCGGAAGTGAAATGGTAAGCCGTGGGTAATAAAATACTACTGGTGGAGCTGAAACCAACTAGGTCCAAGTGCTGACAACGCTCCACTTAGTATTTACTTGTCATGGAACCAGGACAACGGCCTCGGATCGGAACTATCGCAACGTACAAAGGACCATTCTTTTGGAACTTGGAATGCTAGATCATTGAACAGAAGAGGTGCACTGCGACAGCTTCTGAATGAAACAAAGAAATACAAAATCAACATCCTTGACACGGTGGAGGCATATTTGATATGCAAATGCTCACCGTGTGTAAAAGCGGAAAATTGCAAGGAAGCCATGAGTTTGGAGTGGCTTCTATTGTTGAAGTACATTTATAAAAATTATTATCGACTTTGAGCCCGTCAACGAAAGGATTAGTGCGATTCGTATTAAGACTAAATTCTTAAATGTCTGGCTGGTCACCTGTCATGCACCCATAGAACACAAGTAGAAGCCCTGGAAAATTACATCAATCGCTCACAGAAAGTGATGGTGATATGAAAACTATGTGGAAGACAGTAACAGATGCGATAACAGAAGCGGCCAAAGAAGTCTTGGGGCACCAGCCAAAGAAAAGTAGGAACGACTTGTAAGAGAAAGAATGCAAGGAAACGGTTATAAAAGGAAACATGCATAACATAGAAGAAATATATTCAGCGACCAACTCAGGCCAAAGAAGAACAATATAAAATCCTTCGATATTAAGCTTAAAAAAATGTGCCGAAGGAAGAAATGACTGACCATCAACACCGTGATCCAACTCAGGCCAAAGAAGAACAATATAAAATCCTTCGATATTAAGCTAAAAAAATGTGCCGAAGGAAGAAATGACTGACCATCAAAACTGTGATTCAACAGATAAACAAAAACATGATTCTACATGAAGTCAAATCGGCGTATTCCTCTATTAAATAACTAAGAGATGGCTTTAATCCACAAATAAGTCTTTGGAAAAGTGGACAACGAGCAATCATAGGTAACCCAGTTGAAATTAAAAACAGATTGCTGTAATATTTCCAGAAGCTGTTCGCTACGTCCCCGAAAACGGCTGAAGCTGGAAACATTCCAGAAGCTGTGAACATTCCAGAACCTGTGAACATTCCAGAAGCTGTGAACATTCCAGAAGCTGTGAACATTCCTACTCTCATCACCAGCCAGAGACGAAGTACAGGAAACAGTTTGGGACCTCAGAAAAAATAAGGCTCCTGGAATAGATAGACTACAAGGTGTCCTCATCGAAGTAACCTTCTGCATCGACTAATATGGAGAATATGCTCAGAGGAGCGGTTACCAGAGGACTGAAGAAAAAGTATAATCTGTCCTATACACAAAAAGGGGGATGAGTTAAAGTGTGAAAATTATAGAGGCATTGTTCTACTGTGTGCACTTTATAAAGTGCTCCCCAAAATCAAAGGAGGGTATCAGGGAAGCTTTTGAAGTGGACGGTCTACAGTAGACCCAATGTTGTCAGCTTAGCAGGTGCTCACAAAGTGCTGGGGATATAACATAAATGTGCACCAAGCAAACTGAATTGACCTAGGAGTTAATGAAATGAAAACTAAATTCATGATTCAAACGGTGAAGAGTACTCCAGTTCATCAGAATGAATTGAAAAGGTACCAAAAAGGACGAGATTGGACGCCTCATAAACGCCAAAAATAAAGCCTTGTACTTCCTATTCTAACGTCCTGTGTTGTGTACAGGCAGAATGAGCTCTGTATTTACAAGTCAATAGTCAAACTTGTGCTGTTATATGGCAGGGAAACAAATCCAAAAAAGCAGCGGACGTATTTGAATGCAAAGTGCTCCTAAAGATCTACGGCACAGTGAAGCAGGGAACAGAGTGGAGACTACGTTACAACGATGAGTTGTATGAATAACTTGACGATTCAACTGTATCCCCTTCCACAAATTCGCGCACATAGCAAAGGGTACCTTAAAGTATATTTAAGGGTAGAGCACAAGGTATACATCCAGCGGGAGGACCGAGAACTCGTTGGGAAGTCACAATAGAAGCTGGCAGCAGACCCTTGTTGGGAGTGATCGACTGGCGGATGAGGTCGCAGAACCGTGATGATTGGGGGAGATTAATCCTGGAGGCCAAAGTACGGCTTGGGGTGTCCGCCATAGATGACAACGTTTTATTAACGAAAGCTTTGCAAGAACAAATATCTTTTTAAGTAAATTATTTCGCTTATTTGATATCCGCAGGACAATTTTCTTTGTTCTTGAAAAGCCGCCAGGCTCTACTTTGTTGTGTGGGCAGATGCATTTCGACTCTTTTGAGTCATTTTCCGTGTCTAAAGGATGTGTTTATAAAGTCGTAGAACAGGTTGAGCAGGTAATACTAAATTTGATCAGGTACTAAATTAGGTAGTTTTTTATTTTTTCGATTGTTGGATGTCGGTTTGTTCTGTTTCATCTTGTTTTCATTTTCGTCGGAGAGTATGGTCTAGTACTGAGAAAATTGCGTCGGAACTTGTAATACGTTATTCGTTGAAGACGTTACCGGCTGTTTTTCTATCTTTATACATTTCAAAACTTTCCAGGATGTCAAGTTTCGGTCCTTTGCATTATTTGTGTAGCACTGTCATAGAGCTTCTCATGGCTCGTGTGCGTGGTGTTCAAGGTGCGTCACATTATTGGAGTCTGCCTTGTTGTGTAAGAAAGATCGTAAGTGCCCTTTGTATCTTATCCTTAGTTTCCGTGTTATCTTTTCTATTATACCATGTCGCAGCCCTTGCATGTCAATTTGTTTATGCCGTTTGATATGTCATACAGTTTTGGTTGTTAGTTTTGAATGCCGTTTATATCTCCGAAAGAAGTTTGATAGTTAGTATGTTTCTTTGCCTACGTAGGTTAACGGAATTCACTATTTGTCGTTCTTATGAGTTTCAGTCAGTTGGCGTACCTATTTTTGTTTGTGCTGTGTAATAAGTTTGTCAATATCACTTTGTTTGTATCTGTTATTACTAGCTATGCTATAAATGTTGTTTAGTTCGTTGGAATAGTTAGCAGGTGTCATGGAGATGGAATGGAGTCTCTGCATCATTGATCTGTACACTGCTAGCTTATGTTGCATGGGGTGGTTAGATGTTACGTGTATGGTATGATCAGTTGTGGTTGATTTTCTGTAAATTTTGTAGTCTAATTATGATTGTTCGCGTGCCACGATTAGGTCCATATAACATAACAATTTATATTCGGGTGTATTTCATCTATGTATTCGTAGGTAAGTAATTCGTCTTGTTTATTTTCTTGTGAGTCAATAACGATGAAACAGTCACCCACATATCATCTGTAAAATATTACATTGAATCTTTTGGCAATTTTGGGTATATTCCACAGATTGTAAGAATATTTCTGGCATTATTGAGGACATTGGATGTCCCATACCTAGATCGTCCTTGGCAATGTATGTGTTGTAATTGAACTTAAAATAATTCTGTCTGATTGTGGTCTTTATGAGGTTGAGTAGTTGACCCGTGAATCATCAGGTGTTATCGAATGTAAGTTTTTCTTTTAGCATGATCAGTGTTTCATCGACGGGTATAGACGTATAGAGTTTCATGATGTCTAGAGATAAAAATCGACAAATGTCAGTCAATGTTAAACAGGTGGTAAAGTTCGCTAGATCACGGCTGTTTTTTAGTCTATATTTGTCTATAAGGTGCATAACATCAACCTTTATCGTTGCCAAGCACCGTACGCATAGCCTCCAGGCTCTGCAAAGATAACCATGGGACCAAAAAGGTGACTACACACTCAAACGGAGATAGCGGCTCCGAAGGGGGACCCAATAAAACTGGAGCAACCGAAAATCCTAAAAAAGATAAAAAAGATCCAAAAAAAGAAAGCAAAAATAATAACAACGACGATGCAAGCAGCCACAATGTTCACAGCGCATCGGGAGAGCGTCGTAAAAAAGAAAAGCGAGAAACTCTGCAGGACGCGTCAGATGTTCGACCGGTGGAGGAAAATATAAAGAACATCGAGAATTCCATAGTCACTGCTGCGATCGTTATCAAAGCAACTGAAGCAAGGGTCTTAAATCCCGAAATAATAACAAACCATCCTGAACTCCACAAAGAGATTACGGCAGGAAAATATAGAAGCGACCAGACAAATAAAGTAACGTTGTGTGATTTCATTGCCGACGTCAAAAATGTAGCGGAAGTACTGTATTCGGAAACAGGAGCCGATAACCTATCCCAAGAACGTTGGTCACAAAGTACAATTGCCACCTAGCGACATGAAGAAGAAAAGCTAATCCAAAAAGTGGGAGATGTTGTAAAAACAAAACAATCTGCATGCGACTCACCAAAAATACCAGACAAATAAAACGACGTTGTGTGATTTCATTGCCAAAAATCAACAAAGCAGTAAAGGCTAGGTTCCTTGAACTAGAGGAGCTCCTAGACCGTATAGAGCATTATCGGAGGAGCTGGTTGAAGGCCGAAGAGGACCAGAAGGCGGAAGATGAGCAGAAGGCTAAAGAAGCGTTGGGGGCTAAATCTAGAGGGCTCGCACAGATAGCGCAGAAATGTCAATAAAAGAATGGCGTCTAGCCCAATCGAAGGAGATCGGGATAAAAGAAGGAAGGAAGAGGTACCTGATGGACGTGGAACACAAGATCAAAGGTTCCAGATAGTGCTGACAAAAGGAGCGAAGAAAGCCGCAAAGAAACTCCTTCAAAAAGTGCCAGAAAATAAGTTTCACACGGACGCCTAACAAGAAAAATACCTGATGCGAAACAGGAGAGAAAGAAGCCGCAACGAAGACCCCGGAAACAGGCATTGCTCGTAAAACCCGAGATGGTCGATCCTACCCGGAGGTGCTGCGGGATATCAGGGGAAATGTAAGGGGCGAAAACACCAACACTGCCATTAAAGCTGTATGACCAACGCTGTTGGGCCATATACTGGACGAATTTGGAGCAAAAGCCGAAAATAGGGAAGCATTCTGCGACGCAGTAAAGAAAGTCCTCGGCAAAAGCGCAACTTCAGCCTCGCTCAAGCGGATAGCAACGATCGAAATAAGAGAAAATAACGACGTCACGGATCTGGCCAAGGTAGAAGAAGCCATCCAAACGGACTTCCTTAGCGTGGACAAGATCAAAGTACAGCTGACAACAGAGAAACATAGGGAACAATGTGTGGCCGTCATTGACTTGACCAAAAAGGACGCCAAACAATTTCTGAATAAGGGAAAAGTAAGAATAAGGTGGGTTGTCTGCAGGATACTGCTAAAAGCAGTGCCTCTTCAATGTTTCAAATACCTTAGCTATGGTCACACCGCACAAGTATGCAAAGGATCCAATAGGAGCTCCTTGTGTTACAAATGCGGTGAAATGGGACATAAAAGAAAAGAGTGTACGAAGCAGGCACACTGTATTCTTTGCTGATTCAAGACTGGATCTTGGACACGTCTTGGGATCAGGAAAATTCCGGATTTTCCAGGAAACCCTGGCCAAGGCGAAATCAGTACTTCGATGACCCATTTCCTGCAGCTAAACCTACAGTTCAACCGCCCAAAATCTGAGTGAGTAGTTTGCGGGGGACATGAAAGCCATTTTTTTAGCTTCTGAGTGAGCTATACCATGACAAAAGTTCGGCATCATACTATCCTGATGAAACTGGGACTGCTGCCATCTGGGTTCAAAATAGTAATTTCCAGGTGGAGAGCTGTGGACGTGGGGGTGGTTTTGTGTGGGTTTAGTGCTCAGGGACCACTTAATTTAGCGTGTAACTAGCACCGAACGAATTGATATCATCTTTCCAAGCCAAGTTTATTACTTTGGAGAGCGCTCTCTCGAACGCGGACGGGAACGTGCTCGTCGGGGGCGGGGGACTTCAACGGTAAAGCAATCGAATGAGGTATGCCTCAAACAGATCCGCGAGAAAAACGAATCCTAGGAATGGTAGCCAGGATGGCACTCGTCGTACTAAGCACCGTCTATGCGTGAGGAAACCATACCTGATGTGACATTTGCCTCGGAGTCCTTAGTACGGAGGATGCACAATTGGAGAGTAATAGAGGACTACTCAACCAGTGATCATCAGTGCATTTGTTTGAGATCAGTGATATTGCCTCCCGATGTCCGTGCTCTCGGCTTTCTACAATTGGATGGAACATCGGAAGGATGGGCGTCGAGAGTTTCATCGAGGTGCTCACAGCAGGTGCCCCGTTACAATGAGATTCACAGGGGACAGAAGAACTGGCAGATCAAGACGTGGGGAACTTAACAGTGAACATCGTTACGACTGCTTCCAACGCTTCTATTCCCCATCGAAAACCCTGGCACGGCAAGCCCCCAGTGTGCTGGTGTCCGACTGAAATTGCTGAAAAGCAAAGGGCGTGTCACAAGCTTCAGCGTGGGGCTCAACGGGCACGAAACTGTGACGAGACATGCAACCGCGATATCAAAACTCCGTCAAATTCGTTATTAATAGTACATTTTATGAATTTTACGTTTTCATCTATAAAATCTAACAATACCACTTAAATTTATAAAAAATGCGTTCCTAAATTCTCATGCTTTCTGTAAGTTTCTTAAAAATTGAGTCATAAACAGTTATAGACAATTGAAGGTTTATTAAATCATTATAGAGGTCAGCACCTTGAAAATTAAATGCTAACAATATGTTAATTTTCCGAGCTCAATTCATTGAATTGTATGAGTCAAGTTTTGATATTCAGAAGTTTGATTTTCCAATAATTTGACAATACTCTTCTGGCAGGAGCACTCTCCTGCTACTTTTACTTGTAATTAGACTAGCTTATTCTTGGTTTAAATAGAGTAGCTTGGTATTGGTACCGTGACGGTATATAGATTGGGAAGGCGATGAGTATTCTTTTGTTTTGGATGCAAGTATACAGAATCTATAGAGTAACGTAGAGTGTTATGTAGATTTAGGACGGCGTTTTAAACCGGGAAATTTGACGATGGCTGAAAATAGCTACAGGTAATTTCTCCGTTTGAAGGGCTCTATGTATACACTATTTTTTCTGATCAAAGCTAGTTTTGGCAGTGTGAAATTTTTATATGAAATGATCAATAGAAATATTGTTTGAAACACTGGTTTGGTAACGTAACCCTTCTGCCAGGAGCCTTCTCTAACGAACGCAATTTGTTCAAATTGACGGAAATTAACTTTAAAAACACAATAAATTGATTCGAATGATTTCAACCGAATTCATCGATGCAACAATAGACTGTTTTCAGATTGTCAGCATACACGAGTGCATCTCTACTTCTCAGGCTCCATAAAAAAATGCAAGTATGACTAATTTATCCATCTTCTGATTTGCATCGCTTTCGTTCAGAAAAGATTTGCACTGCTATGCTAAACTGATGAGTGTGCATGAACGCTAAGGAACAGTGCACACCATTCACCTGAATCTTCTATGAAGACAGTTTGAAGTATTTTCTATGATATATGAAAATAAATTTGGGCATTCAAGCGCTATAAGTGCACATACCTACATTGTTATCAATAATAAAAGGGTGTAGAAGGATGTAAGTTGAATCACACTAAATTTATTGTTAGTCATTAAATCAGAGTCTGCACATGTTTTGTTGATTGCATTTTGCCACAAGTGAGTTGCCTTCATCAACTTCATTCTCCATAGTGTCTTACGTGCATCCGTTCACTGCCTAAGGATTCTAGTTATGGATACAGGTCGTTTTGCAAGGCGAATAAAGGGAATTCTCGGGGTTTGTGTGAGCTAGATGAATATCATACAAAAAGCTTTGGCTGCTGAATAAGGCTTAATTTGTTTGCGTACTCTTCAGAGACAAGCAACGAATTTTATGCATTTTCAGGATGAAGTGTTAGATTATCCTCTTGAAAAATTTACGTTTGCTTATTCCGAGCACAATGAAAGGATAATTTTTGAATCTTGATAAACGATAGTGTACAGATAGTTTGCTAGGAGATTCTTGATATGTTTTTACTCGATAAATTTTATTGGGCGATTGTGTTGCATTCAATTGCTTTCCATTCAGGACGAAATTACTTGCGGTTCGGTCGGGGGATAAATTGAATGTCAGTATTAATGTCTTTGTTTATTTCGAGTACCTACTATTTTTAGGTTTCTATTGAAAGAAATCTGTTATATTCTACATATATGTATATACTCGTATCACTATAGTAATTATTGTAAATATGAAAAAAATGCAGATTTCATTAAAATTTATGGAATCTAAAATAAATTTTAAATATTTGATATAGTCAAGGATATGAATCCTAATTAAAAAAAACTATAGACATTCAATCACTTTTCTTTCTACGGATCCCAATTCGAACACGCTGAATACGGTTGCATACAGACTTAACGTTGCCTGGGAAAAAGTTAATTAAGGCCCGACGGAAGGAAATTAGAGGTATAATTCAAGTTAAATGAGGACATTGAAAGGGTGAACATAGTATTAACAAGTTGGTTTGACAGCACTTCACTCCTGTCAGAAGGGTTTCATATTCAACCTTTGAAACGTAAACACCAACAATCAATCAACTCAAGAAACATTTCAATGAGATGTATAGGGTTTTGTATAAGGGGCATAACAATTTCGTATCTTTATATAGCCGCAACCTTAAACTTTTTTAATGAACTGTCAGTATCAAAACAGTAGGTAAAGTCAACATTTTCATCATGGTAAAGTTCACGAACCAGCAACGTTTGAAAATGATTAAATATTACTATTAATGACTAGTATCGAATAATTCCCTAAAGCGATGAAGCTCGTTTCTGGCTCAATTGCTGTGTTAATAAGCAAAATATGACACTGTTCTATCCGCAAAAAATTACTGTTTGATGCGGTTTTCATGCAGGAGGTGTTATTGGGCCGTATTTTTTTCGTGAATGAAAACGACCGTCATGTTACCGTCAATGGAGAGCGCTATCGATTCAACTAAAATCAATCGCATCATAAATACTTGAAGATATTTATGTTATTCATCTTTTCTGAAGATTAAACCGAAATTGCTGTATCCCATTTGATAGAAACTCCATACAGAATAGCAACATTGCGTTCTCTAAACTTACGGAGTGTAAGGGCCTTTTATGAGACTATTCAAATACTTTCATTGATCTAAGGGTTCACTTACGATTTTATTAAGGAAAACATGAAATTTGAAAATCATACTATTGTGGACAAAGTTGAGCGAGTTTCATCTTCTTAGGTTTTTATTGTTCTTGTACTCATATAAATATAGCTCCACGATTTTTTCAGTGTTTTCGGATCACAGGTGTCCAACTACGAGGGGAGGGGGGTAAAACTTTTTGGTGCACCGCTCCATCCCCTGCACTCCAAATAACACTGTCTCAAGACATGTATCGAATAGCTGTCGTTAAGAATTCCTTTAACAACCCACACGGCTCTTTTCATTAAAAATGAATTTAAGGCTCCCCTTGCGATAAAGCGGGGCCGCTTACAAGCCGTTAAAACATTTTCGGGTACCCAAATTTTCAAGGGGTCCATCATTCGCCACCTACGTACCAAGTTTGATGACTTTAGCTGCGATACATAGATGGACTGACAATACCGATTTTAATGAAAGTTTGTGGGTAGCACATAATCTTAAAATGAAAAAAAAATCACTCAACTCGATCATTTCAAAATGAAAATAATGGATGTGCAAAGAACTTCAGATGAATTTTTTGCCACCCGTATCAAATTTGTTTGCTTCACTATGTATATATTATATATATATATATATATATATATATATATATATATATATATATATATATATATATATATATATATATATATATATATATATATATATATATATATATATATATATATCTTCTTTTTCGTAGCACGTTTTCGTTATTTTAGCACCTAAATACACAAATTCGCTCACATTTTCGATACTGTATTCGCCAAGTGTGATATTTTGTGTATTTGAGGTATTTTTCCTCGACTGCGTCATGAGCTTTGTTTTATTTTAATTGATCTGTAGCCCTACTAGTTTTGCTTTGCTGTCGAGTTTCAGGAAGAGTTTTTTGGAAGTTGTTAATGACTGTGACAAAATGTTGATTTCGTCCGCATAAGCTACTGCTTGGCTTGACTTGTATAGTAATGTACCTCGCGTATCGACAGGTAGCTTCCTTGTGACGTACCCCAGAGCTAAACTGAATAGCAATGGGGCCAGCCCATCTCCCTGCTTTAGTTCGATATTTGTGTCAAAGTCATGGTGAGTTGGTTATTGTGGCGGACTTGGGAGGTCGTCGGCATCATTGTCATTTTGGGAAGACGGAATCATTTGGCTGGGATGCCGAAGCAAAGTATTATTTCGTATGGTACGTTACGATCAATACTGTCGGATGCTTGCTTAAAGTCAACGAAATTTTGGTGCACGTCTATATTGAACTCCTAGTATTTTCCCAGTACCTGTTTGATAGTGAACAATTGGTCTTTTGCCGATCTACCTGCCCTAAAACCACCCTGATACTCCCCAACAATACTGTTGGAGTATGGTCCGATTGTATTTTTTAAGATCTCTGAAAATATTTTGAACGCTGTACAAAGAAGTGATATGCCTCTATAATTTTCGCACTGTAGCTTGCTTAGAATATAATTGATTGGCTCCACTCTTTTGGCATATGTTCTTGTTGCTGGATGACTTTGTGAATAGCTTGATGACCACTGATGCCACCATATTTGATGAGCTTCACTGGAATCTTATCGATGCCCAGCGCTTTATTATTCTTTCGATGATGGAACACACTTCATCCAAAGTTGGTGGGGCCAATCGAAGCTCTCCGCAAACATATATAGACTCCGATATTGTGGAGGATTAAGGAGGTTGTTTAAATATGATGCCCATCTTTGCTTACTCTTGGTTTCATCAGTGAGTATATTGCCGATGTGATCACGACAGAGCATGGTTTTGGGCTGATAACCAAGTTTCAGGCTTTTCACTAATTTGTATGCTTGTCTTTTGTTATTGCTCACTAAAATTACGTCTACGCTTCTCAATTGGACGCCATAGTATTTTCTTTTCTGAATCGCAATTATCTTATTCGCTACTCTTCTGAGATGTTCATAATGTTCTCTCTTTGTCCTGGTTTTAATACCAGCATAATCCTTAAACGCCTGATTCTTTTTATCTGAAACATTCTGTCACTCATCATCGAACCAATCATTTCTCTTGCGCCGGGCTTGATGTACGATCGTCTGTTCTGCTACGGTCTTAATAGCCGCTTTGGCCAGAGGTCGTTGCTTGTTTTTAACGATTTGTCTGATAAAGTGGGAGCCAGCTGGTGGTCGAGGGTACCTCCGTGAAATTTTTGGCCACAGACGTCGTTTGGAGCCTTTCGATGTCAAATTTTTGTAGCGAGTTGGTCTTCGCTGAAAATGTCTTTGACAAACGGTATCAATAGGTTCGTTTGACCACGAAATTACCTGAGTTACAATTGGCTCCTTGGTATGTACGGACGTCAAGTATGCTCGAGGCTCAACGTTGTTGGATCAAAGCATGATAGATCTGGTTTGGGTGTTGCCATCCGGTGATACCCAGGTCATTTTATGAAAGTATAAAATGTGGGAAGCAGCTCGAATGTATGACTAGATTTCTGCTACATGCAAAGTCGATTAGGCGCTGGCCGTTGTCATTTGTTTCTTCGTGGCCTCTATTTCCTCCAGTCATTCCCCAATGAGATATCTCACTGCCAAGCAACGTTGAAATCACCCAGAATTATCGTTTTTAGGCAATGAGTCGACTAGTATTTCTAGGTGATTGTAGAACATTTTCTTCGTTTCTTCGTGCTTTTCTTCAGTCGGGGCGTGAACATTAATCAGTCCGATTTTGAAGAATTTTGCTTTTATACGGATCACACACAACCGTTCATTTATTGCCTTGAAATCAATAACGTGTGAATTGCACTCTCAGTCCACAATAAAGGCCAGTCCTAATTCTCGTTTTCCAGTAGGCTTCCCACTTTTGAATATTGTGTGCGATCTTATCTCTTCAATGTCGTTTCCAGTGCAGTTCGTTTCCTGGATTTCAAGTATTTTTAATTGATATGGATACTGGTTTGTTGTTAAAGGTCCTTAACTGCGCCAGGATAGTTCAGTTGCCTGACATTCCAGGATCCAATGCCATAGTCCCTTTTCCGATAGCAAGGTCGTTGCCGTGAGTGCAATCCATTCTGGGGCCCATCTGCAGGTTTCGAAACATTTTAAGGTTAGTTAGCCCGTCGCCCACACTCCATTCCGGCAGCATGGTTCTTACTTCCATTCCGTTATCAGACATGGAAGCTTCGCCTTCACTCTATTACGTTCCCACAAAGGACGTGTAGGTAGGATTTAGTATCAAAGGGCTTGGGACCGTCTATGGCGGAGTTATATATATATATATATATATATATATATATATATATATATATATATATATATGTATATGTATATATATATATATGTATATGTGTATGCATATATATATATATATATATATATATATATATATGTGTACGCAGATATATATATATATATATATATATATATATATATATATATATATATATATATAATTATATATATATATATATATATATATATATATATATATATATATATATATATATATATATATATGTATATGTGTATGCAGATATATATATATATATATATATATATATATATATATATATATATATATATATATATATGTATATGTGTATGCAGATATATATATATATATATATATATATATATATATATATATATATATATATATATATATATATATATATGTAGGAACGATATCGGATAAAACATTTGAATATTTTTGTGATTGACTGTATTAGCAATGACGTTTCATAATGGACCTACTTTCTGTTGGAAATGTACTTGAGAGAGAAGTGACTTGACGGGAGTCTCTCGCTGATGCCCGTCACGGAAAATATGTTTAAATTATTCCTTGAAGTTTCTGCCTATTTGTTTTAATAAAACGTTTAAAACCCACAAGTGGCGCATTTCTTTATTTGCTCCTTCCATTCGGATCCCTACAAGTGGGGGCTCAACCGGGATTCGCCAAAAAATGGAGTAACTATTGAAATGAAAATAGAAGTAAAAGTGGACGAAAGTTCTAGACGGTGAAAGATTTCGTGTCCATACGTGTTCGATAGACGGCGACGCGTTCAAGGACAAATAGACGGTTTTGGTGCAAGAAGATTTCGTGTCCATACGTGTTCGATAGACGGCGACGCGTTCAAGGACAAATAGACGGCTTTGGTGCAAGAAGATTTCGTGTCCATACGTGTTCGATAGACGGCGACGCGTTCAAGGACAAATAGACGGTTTTGCTGCAAGAAGATTTCGTGTCCATACGTGTTCGATAGACGGCGACGCGTTCAAGGACAAGTAGACGGTTTTGGTGCAAGAAGATTCCGTGTCTATACGTGTTCGGTTGACGACGACGCGATCAAGACGAAAACAAAGAGTAAATTGTTCGGAAGATTATTATTTAATATCCCGGATGAAGAAAGCGAAGTACCAACGGGAAGTAAAGCGGTGCTACGCGAACGACTGAGGAGCTCAGTGGCCGTTGCTAAGATGGATATTGATTCGTTGACTGTGGAAGAAATCAGGGAACGATTGCGTACTTTGGAGTTGCCAGTCAGCGGAAAAAAGGCAGTTTTACGTGAACGATTACGTGCTGCGACGATGTCAGAGAACGAGGACGACGAGGAAGAGGAAGTGGCTGCAAGTGAAATTGACCGAACGCCCTCTGAATGTAGTGCGGTGTCTTTTAGGCAAACAATGTTGTCATATCGCGATGTTGAAGACTCGCTGGAAACATTTAGTGGCGATAAATACCAAAATATTGAAAGATGGCTAAAAAACTTTCAAGAAACCGCGGAAATGTGTGGGTGGAATGATATGCAACGAGTAGTGTACGCGAAGAAATTGTTACGTGGATCAGCGAAATTGTTTGTCGGTTTTGAGTGCTCCGCAAAATCATGGGATCAATTACGTAGCTCGCTGTGTGTAGGTAGAATTCGGACAGATAGCTAATAGCAAAGACATTCACAAACAATTGACTGAAATTCGAAAGTTGCCGAGTGAAAGTTCAAACGAATATGTTTATCGTGTCTTAGATATCGCGAGTCACGCCGAGATCGAGTTGGAGGCCAAGATACAATACATCATTGACGGTATTCCAGACGATGAGCGTAATAAAACAATTTTATATGGTGCGAGCTCGATAAAGGAATTACGACAAAAATTAATTCAATACGAGGCTATAAAATCGCGAATAAAATCAAAGTATCCGTTACGTGAAAAAAATACACCGGATACTAAGTCTGGCAAACGCTGTTTTAACTGTGGAAATTCCAATCATCTCGGTAAAGACTGTCCTGATAAAAGGATGGGAACAAAGTGCTTCTCATGTGGTGATTTTGGCCATGTTGCAAGCAAGTGCCCAACCCCGCGAGTGAACATCCCGAAGGTTAGATGTGATGCGTTAAAATTAGCGGATATGAAGACTTATAAAGACATACAAATATGCAAAAGAACAATTCGTGCAGTTTTTGATTCGGGTAGTGATCTCCATTTAATAAAACGTAGTATCTATGACGGACTAGACGCTCCATGTCTTGGGAAAAATTATGTTAGATTTGGTGGCATTGGCTCTGGCAGTCAGCAAACTCTTGGTCATTTTACCACGACGGCTACAATAGACGGTGTTCGTTTAACCCTTACGATTCATGTAGTGCCGGATTCGACTTTCCCATATAACTTGTTGCTTGGTGGTGAATTATCGGAGTTCGTAGAAATAACAATAAAAAATCGGAGTGCTACTGCAAGAATTGTAGGCGAAAATAACTCCGAAGCAGCTCAACAATCAACAAAGAATGAGAAGGATATAATAATCGACAACGCCAATCAACAACCGGAAGAAGTCATCAGTCAACAAGGAGCGAACGACGAAAGCGTTTACGATCACTTGAAAACTTTAAGTGTCAGCCCAGATCCAGACGAGTGTGAAGTTGACCTGTGCCATATCAATAACTCATCTATAAAAGCGGAAGTCAAAAATTTCATCGAAGCGTATATACCAAACAAAATAAAAGAGACAGGAATCGAGATGCGCTTGGTTCTTAACAACGAAGTTCCGATTCACCAAGGTCCACGACGACTGTCGGACAAACAACGGAAGGTTGTAGCAGACATAGTCAATGATTGGATGAGAGAGGGTATCGTGCGATATAGCTCTTCGCCATATGCATCTCCCATCGTGTTGGTTGAGAAGAAGAACGGAGACGCCAGATTATGCGTGGATTACAGAATGTTGAACAAGAAAATTATTCGCGACCCATATCCGCTTCCGCTAATAGAAGACCAGCTAGACCGATTACAAGACTCGACGGTTTTCACCACGCTCGATTTGAAAACCGCATTTTTCCACGTACCTGTAGAGAAGGAGAGTGTGAAATACACAGCCTTTGTGATACCTGATGGACAATTTGAATTTCTTCGAGTACCTTTTGGTCTGAGTAATTCACCAGCTGTTTTCCAAAGGCATGCTAAAACTATTTATCGGGAATTGATTGCGAAAGGCGTCGTTTTGACCTACTTGGATGACATTATTATCCCGGCACGGAGTGAAGCAGAAAGTCTAGAAAAACTGAGAAAAGTTTTAGAAATCTCGAGTGATTTCGGCGTCATGATAAACTGGAGTAAGTGTGATTTCATGGCCAAACGAGTCGAATACTTAGGGTACATCCTTGAAAATGGTACAATCAAACCATCACCGAAGAAGACGACAGCAGTCTCGATGTTCCCAACGCCTAAAACCGTTAAGGACGTTCGAAGCTTTTTAGGTTTGACGGGTGCATTCCGCAAATTCATAGCCAACTATGCAGTAATTGCGCGACCTATATCCAATTTATTGAAAGATGGAGTCTCTTTCGAGTTTGGCGTGGAGCAAAAGAACGCGTTCGAGCAGTTGAAAACTGCACTGATAACAAACCCAGTTTTGAGGTTGTATAAGACGGGAGCACCAACAGAACTACACACCGACGCATCTAAGGACGGATTAGGTGCGATTCTTATGCAGAAAGATTCGGAAAATGGAATGATGCATCCTATTCATTATGCCAGCTGGAAGACGACCCCAACTCAACCAAGATATACTAGCTACGAATCGGAAATTCTGGCAATAGTGCAAGCATTGAAGAAATTCCGTGTATATCTGCTGAGTGCACAATTTAAAATAGTGACGGATTGTCAAGCATTCGCAAGAACGATGGCGAAAAAAGATTTGTGTCTTCGAGTTTCACGTTGGGCAATGTTATTGGAAGAGTTCGACTACATTGTAGAGCATCGGTCGGGATCATTAATGAAGTATGTAGATGCATTAAGCAGATATCCTGCAGACGTATGTGTTCTTCAGCGAATGGACAACATCATTCTGGAACAGATTAAAAATGAGCAACGTAACGACGAACAGCTGATTAAAATATTGGAAGATGGCAATAACAAGAAGACGCTCGAATTCACGTTGAAAGGGAATGTTTTATATCGTGAGATGGACGGAAAGACTCTGTTAGTTGTACCAAATACGATGCAGCACGACATTATCAGGCGTTGCCATGAACAAGGACATTTTGGTTGGAAGAAAACTGAGTATATAGTGCTTCAAGAATATTGGTTCCCTCAGATGCGCAAAAAAATCGAGAAGTTTATAACAAACTGCGTAAACTGTATTCTTGCGGAACGAAAGCAAGGCAAGACGGAAGGATTTTTGAACACCATCGGCAAAGGCGATAAACCGCTGCAGACATACCATATTGACCATGTAGGACCAATGCCTTCGACGAACAAGAACTATAACCTCCAAATTTGTTTGGCTGTATCCGACCAAATCAACTACCGCCGATGAAGTAATTGGTAGGTTGCAGAGGCAATCCACTATTTTTGGAAATCCTAGACGAATAATTTCCGATCGAGGGGCATCTTTCACATCAAAAGCGTTCGAGGAACTGTCGCCAAGAGGGAATTCACCATGTGCGAACGACAACGGGAGTTCCTTGCGGAAACGGTCAGATTGAGCGAATCAATCGAATTGTAATACCGATTCTTACGAAATTATCCATTGATAATCCTGCGACATGGTATAAACATGTAGAAAAAGTTCAGCAGCAGATCAACGCGGCCTACAGTAGAAGTATTGGTATGAGTCCTTTTGAAGTAATGTTTGGACAGACAATGCATCTAAGTAACAACGATGAACTACGAGCTGCTATTGACGAGGAAATCATGAACTGTTTCCAGGACCATCGATCGGCTCTCCGGCAAGAAGCGCTTCAAAACATTTCGAAAATCCAACAGGAAAACAGGCGTAATTACAACCAGAGGCGTAAGGCGGCACGAAAGTATAAAGACGGAGACTTAGTAGCCATACGAAGAACTCAATTCGGAGCTGGTTTGAAGGTGCATTCCAAGTTTCTCGGACCATACAAAGTAACCGCCGTTCTAAAGAAAGATCGTTATCGGGTGAAAAAGGTCGGCGAGCACGAAGGGCCGAATGAGACGGGGACCTCAGCTGACAACCTAAAGCCCTATCCGACGTCGATCGATTCCATTGCTGACGGGTTTCGCGGATTCGAAGACAGCAGCATCAAAGGGCGATGCATAGGTCAGGACGGCCGATCTGTAGGAACGATATCGGATAAAACATTTGAATATTTTTGTGATTGACTGTATTAGCGATGACGTTTCATAATGGACCTACTTTCTGTTGGAAATGTACTTGAGAGAGAAGTGACTTGACGGGAGTCTCTCGCTGATGCGCGTCACGGAAAATATGTTTAAATTATTCCTTGAAGTTTCTGCCTATTTGTTTTAATAAAACGTTTAAAACCCACAAGTGGCGCATTTCTTTATTTGCTCCTTCCATTCGGATCCCTACATATATATATATATATATATATATATATATATATATATATATATATATATATTTATATCTATATATATATATATATATATATATATTTATATCTATATATATATATATATATATATATATATATAAATATATGTATATGTGTATGCAGATATATATATATATATATATATATATATATATATATATATATATATATATATATATATATATATATATATATATATATATATATATATATATATATATATATTATATATATATATATATATATATATATATATATATATATATATATATATATATATATATATATATATATATATTATATATTCATATATTTGGCCAAGTACGCCATTTCGAGTGTTTCGATGTTAAATTTGAGTAGCGGGCTGGTCTTCGCTGAAGATGCCTTTGGCATACGACATCGGTAGGTTAATTTGATGACGTAATGATCTGAGTTGGCTCCTCGGTGTGTACAAACGTCAAGTATGCACGAGGCCCATCGTTGTTGGATCAGAACATGGTCGATCTTGTTTTTTTGTTGCCATCCGGTGATACCCAGGTCATTTTATGACTAGATTTCTGCTACATGCAATGTCAATCAGGCGCTGGTGGTTGCTATTTGTTGCATCATGCAGGCTATATCTTCCAGTCGTTCCCCGATGAGAAACTTCATTGCCAACCTTAGTGTTGAAATCACCTACAATTATTTATGTGTCGTTTGTAGGCAATGAGTCGACTAAAATTTCAAGGTGATTGTAGAACGTTTCGGACTTTTGTTTAGAGATAGTCAAAGTTTCTCATTATCTCGTGTGTCCGTCCACCTGGTTCCAACACGTTTTGATTCTGTCATCAAATACATACTCGCTTTAAAAGTAAAACCATTACCGTTCCATTTGATTTTGTTGCAATGATAGCAACAAATATTGACTGAGTGAAATCTGAAAGACATTTATGTCGTTAACTTTATCTGAAATTTTGGAGAACATCTAATCAAAAGCGTAGTGCCTGGTTCGATGGAGAGCCCGAATGATAGAAAACCCGTAGATTGTTTTCGTTGTAATTGGAAAAATTTCAGCAGGTTATAACTCCGCCGCAGACGGTCCAAACTCGTTTGAGAAAGGAGAAGAGAACCCCGTTGTTTCCCCAATCCACAGCTTCCATGATTCCTCATCCCATGCCCCACAATTAAATGGTTGTAAATGTTCTCGTGGTCGCACATTGGGTTTACTGGTTCCCCAATAATGCGACATTAAATGTCGAGTAAAGCTAATAACTGTAAATATATCCACAGGTACCCTACTTACACTCCCTATATGGTGACGTAAGAGGGTGAAGGCGAGTCTTCTGCACCTGATGGTGGGATCGAAGTAATAACCATGCCACGAGAATGGAGGTTGGACGATGGGCTGACTCCCCATCCTTGGAAAAGCCTGCAATGTTTCGAAACTTGCAGAAGGGCCTTGAAATGGATTGGACTCACAGCAACGACCTCGCAAACGGAAAAAGGACTATGGCATTGGATCCAATGTCATATCACTCAATTACTTTGGCGCTGTTAAGGATCTTTTACAGAAGGCCAGGCAATATAAATTAAAATTACGGGCAATCTAGAAAAGGAACTGGATTGGAAATGATATTCAATACATGAGATCGCACACAATATTTAAAAGTGGGAAACTAACTGGAAAATGAGAATTCGGAGTTCAAATCATACATTATTGATTTTAAGGCAGCTAATGAACGTTTGTGTTCGATCCGTATAAAAGCAAAATTCTTCAAAATCTGGCTGATAAATGTTCACGTCCAAACCAAAGAAAAGGACGAAGAAACGAAGGAAACGTTCTACAATTATATTACCTGGATCAACCCGTTACAAAAATTTGACATCAAAAGGCTCCAAATAGTGTCTGTGGCCAGAAATTTCACGGAGACCCTCGAGAACCTGCTTGCTCCCATCTTATCAGACGCATCGCTGAAAACAAGCAACGAGCTCTGGATGGAAGTGATAATGGCTATTAAGATCGTGGCAGAAGACACAGTCGGACATCAAGCCAAATGAATGGTTCGATGATGAGTGCCAGAATGTGTTAGACAAAAAGAATCAGGCGTACAAGGAATACGTAGGTAGGAAAACCAGAACGAAGAGAGAACATTATGAAGATCTTAGAAGAGTAGCGAATAAGTTCATTGGAATACTATGATGACCAATTGAGAAACATCGATGTAAGCATAGCGAGCAACAACAAAAGACAAACATGCAAAGTAGTGAAAAGCCTGAAACGTGGTTCTCAGCCAAAACCAGCCTCTATCATGCTGACATTGGCAATATCATCGTTGATAAAGCTAAGATTTAGGAAATATGGGCATCATATTTTAAGAAACTCCTTAATCCTGCGCACATCTCTAGAACATCGGAACCCATAGATGTGAGAGCTTCTGTTAGCCCACCAACTTTGGATGAAGTTTGTTCCACCATAAAAGCCCAAAAGAATAAAGCGCCGGGCATCGATGACATTCCAATGGAGCTCATCAAATATGTTGGCAACAGTGTTGATAAAGCTATTTATAAAGTTATCTAGCACATTTGGCAACAAGAACATATGCCGAAAGAGTGGAGTCCATAAATTATATTCCTTATCCACAAAAAAGGTGACAAGCTACAGCGCGAAAATTATAGAGGCATATAACTACTTTGTAAGCGTGCAAAATATTTTCAGAGATCATAGAAAATAAAATCGGACCATACGCGAACAGTATTATTGGTGAGTATCAAGGTGGTTTTAGGGCAGGTAGATCGACAATGGACCAACTTTTCACTGTCAAGTAGGTACTTGAACAATACTGGAAGCTCAACAAAAACGTATATCAAATTTTCGTTGAATTTAAGCAAGCATACGACAGTATTGATCATAACGTACTGTATCAAATAATACTTTGCTTTGGTATCCTGGTCAAATGAGTCCGTCTTACGAAAATGATGATAATGTTGATGACCTCCCAAGTCCGCATTAATAACGAACTCACCGATGCCTTTGACACAAATATCGAACTAAAGCAGGGAGATGGGCTGGCCATGAACAACTGCCAAGGAGCTTTTCCTGAAACTCGACAGCGAAGCAAAACTAGTAGGGCTACAAATCAATGAGAGTTAAAAGTCGAGGAAAAGTACCTCAAAAGACACAAATTATAATACATGGCAAATACAGTCTCAAAATTGTTTGCAAGTTTTTGTATTTAGGCGCCAAAATAACGAGAACCGCTAATGAAAGAGACGAAATACGTCGAAGAATACAGCTCGTAAATAAAATATTTTTTTCAGGTTTTGAGGAGCTTGATGACCAGCTGCATACACAAGAAAACAAAGCTTCAATTAAACAAGTCTGAGATAATACCTGTGCTATACTATGTGTGTGAAACATGGACCCTAGCCCAAGCATCCGCAAATATACTGAACGCCTTTGAGCGACGGGTGCTGAGGCGAATAATCAGAGCGAAGCTAGACGAGAACCAATCGTGAATGCGATGCAATCATGAGCTGTGTGAAATTTTTGACAAACCGGAGGTTTCAACGTTTGTGAGACTGCGGAAGCTGCAATGGGCTGGCCCCATAAATCGTATGGACGAATAACAGATACCCAAAACGGTATTCGTTGGAAGAACTGAATGCTGGAGACCAGTGGAAAACCGAGAAAACGCTTGGCTGACTCGGTCGACGAAAACAGTTCATCGCTGCGCGGATTCCGATATTGAAGGACGCGGTCAATGGACCGAGACATTCGGAGGTGCTTTTTGCAGGAAGTGAAGGCCTAAGAGGGGCTGTAGCACTACGAAGAAGAAGAAGAGGATAACTCCCGTTACTACGATTCGATTTTATGAAACCTTATTTTCTATTGGATCACTGAAATGCCGAATTCGATTGAATTTAAGGGCACCCGTATGAATTAAATAAAAAAAAAATTTTATGTTAACCAATCTTACTATCATTATTATTAACTAAGTTGAGTAAATTTCTACCAGTAATGTGTTTTTAATTTTTGTACTCATAAAACCAACAATGGGTATTAAAAGATCTCACCAAGGCCTTGAAGTTGACGCCCTATTCGACTATGTTCGGTGGAAATTTTTCTAAGGTATCACATCCTTATATAGGGAGACCCCTTGATGACTCTGGGTTTTCTAGCTCATGAGAAAATTTGCTGTAACGCACTGATGGACAGACGGACGGACGACGATTTTAATAAGGAATTGTAAATTTTTATTTTTTCCAAAATCCTAAAAGTGGTTGAAAAATGGCATGCCCATGTTACATTACTGATGATAAGGAGTCATCATGATGTCAAATTGGTACAAGTCCCAAAAACCCTAAAATGACAAATCAAAGCAACACGAACAAATCCAAACACTCGTAATTTGGCACCACAGATATTTATTACGCATGCAGAGCAAACCTGAACTAACAAAGTCACACACGTGTTGAGGGACTAAGATAAATTGACACAAAAACTTGAGCTGTCACAATTAAAACGAAAATATCTAACGCATTTGAATTAAAATGTTTTACACGGTCGCTTGATAAACAAACCATAAAATAAATGTTTGACTGATTATATTACATCAAATGTTTGAAACTTACTGATAAGTGCTAGGCTGAAGCTTGTTACGCGTGAAATTCCTTGCGAGAAAGTTTAGACTTCAAGAACTTTGCTAGCTACAGCGGATTTGGCCGGTCAAGACACGATGATCCTCAGGTGTCATCCGTTGAAGAGGATTTCGTGGCACTAAATTTATATTGACAATACCTATCGTTGAAATCTTCATGCAATGTAATTATAAAACTTTAGTCTAAGCTCAAGCTTGCCTGGCGTTTTGATAAATCTCGTCTAATTCGTGTTGGATCACTGTACGTCATCGTTTGGAATTCTATAACGACGGGTGACTGACTTCTAAGTGGGTGGCGTCAGCCGGGAGAAAAAGGTTAAGGTATTTTGGATCTTGAAGATAGGAAAAGAATCTTCGTGCTCCAAAAACTATCGCCCAATCAGCTTGCTGCCTAACATCAGCAAAGTGTTTGAAGTGATACTCAACAAAGCATTAACCGCCCACATTGAGAAATATGAGTTAATCCCGAATTATCAATTTGGTTTTCGTGCCAGGCACTCGACCATACATGCGATAACGAAAGTAACCTCAGACATCTGTGGGAAACTAAACAACAGAGGATGTGTTGTAGCGAGTCTCATTGATATGGAGAAAGCCTTCGATACGGTGTGGTTAGATGGACTAGTTTTTAAACTCCTTCAGGACAGGTTCCCCAGACAACTTGTCGCCATGATGTGCAATATATTATTCGGGAAATCATTTGTTGTAACTGATGGAAATCTGGCTACAATGCACGAATTCAAGGTCTTGAATGGTCTATAGCAGGGAACAGTTACTGCGCCTCTGCTTTTCTCAATATACATTCGCAAGCCATTGAACGGATTTGATTGTAACGTCTCACCAACGCGATCATTGGTAGCGTTTGCTGATGATCTGATCATCTATACGGCAGACCAAAAAGCTGCAATAGCTCAGAACAATCTTCAAAAACTATTCAATGATGTGCAGGTGTACACTGATAATTGGCGAATGAAAATCAATGCGCAGAAGTGCGAAACAATTTTGTTTTGGACAATGCTGCAGGGGGCAGTCAAGACCCGAAACGTAATTGGAAGGATTTCCACAATATGGCTGACGGGGGTAGTTCAGAATGGGTTCCATATGTATCCTCTGTTCGATACCTCAGTGTTCATCTCGATCAGTATCTGTACAGTACTGAACATGTCAAAATCATGCTCAGTAAGGCACAAAAAGTAGTCATGGCCCTACGAAGACTCTTTCATTCCAGAAACATTGATCAAAAGGTCGAAGTTATCTGTTACAACACCCTGATTAGACCAGTTTTGACATATGGATGTCAGATCTGGTACAACCAGAGTGCTAGTACTATGAAAAAATTAAGAGTTTTCGAAAGGGAATGTTTTCTTGTATGTAATGGTTTGTATAGAAAGCCTGAAACGGATTGGAAGCATTATATATCGAATAAAAAAATCTATCAAACCACCAAAGTAATAAGAGCCGATATCTTCATACTGAAACTTCTTCGGAATCATATCACAAGATCTGTGACTGTGAGTGAAAACCCTTAGATTTTACAGCCGTTTCACCCTACAGACGCATTCGTGTATTTGGACATGAATCGGTATATAACCATTTGCTTCGCTACTGGCTTCAGTCCTCCAGAAGCATATATCACATATATAGACGGGCCACCGATAAAAAGACAAAATATTCTCAGAATTTGAGTTCACGAGACCAACAATTCCAATGGAGACACTCATTTGCTAGATTCGTTGAAGCTGGTCGAGCTGAGATGGAGCAATCCAGGTATTGGTGGCTGAATGACATTGTCTAAATTAATCAGTGTTATTTCCAGTTCTTGTGTTTTCGTTACTTAGTTTTTGAGTTTCAGCTCATTATTGCTACATTTAGTGTTTTTGTTTATTTGTGTTAAAAATTAGGGATAAGTTAGGTATATGTTATGTTTATTACATTGTGTTTAGAGATAAGATTAAACGCGTAGGTTAGGAATATTGTGATAGAAAATTTTAGTGTAAGATAAAGTTTTTGATTGAATTTTACTAGAATTAGGTTATATCATATTAGGTGTGGGATAAAAGTTCACTGTTGGGCTGAAGTGGTTAATAATTTTGGAATAGTGCTGGTTGGTTTTTTGTCGTTTTTCCAACCAAATCATAAAATATGTAATAACCTTAATTGATTTGAATTTGCTATAGTTTTTTGATAAAATGTGTTTAACTGATAACGTATAAATTTAGAGAGCCATTTGGGCCATTATGTTTTTGTATTGTTATTGTTTGGATTTTGCTTGATATACTTTTAAAATTTATGACGATTAGTATTGAACGCAGCACTTTTGACCATTCTATATTGGTCATACTATTGATAAAAAAGTCGAGAAAAATATGAATTAGAGCATTGAAACACAAATACGCTGTAGATGGCGCGCATGTATGTTTTGAAGGTCGTGGCTTGAGTATGTGATAGCTGGGTCCCTTACGAACAGTGTGGCATAGTTTTCGTCCGTGTGTCACAGCACTTTTTCTCGCAAACTACTTAAGTTAAATTTCGAAGGCAGGTGTAAAGTGATGCTCTCTTCAAAGTTCAATTACAAAAAAAATGTATAAGATATTTAAGGGGAGTGGCCCCCGAAAAAAATTTCATCAAAGATAGGGTATCAAATGAAAGGTCTTGATGAAAACTTTTCAAAACCAGTCTTAATTTGACACGTTTTGCCTCGAGGGGTGCACAGGGAGGGGAAATACATGAAAAATTTGTGAACCCCCCCCCCCCCCCTCGTGAAAGAACACCTGTGATCCGAAAAATCTGAAAAAAATTATGGAGCAATTACCTTAGAAGTCAAAATTCGCTCAACATTGTTAATAATAGTATGATATTTGAATTTCACATTTTCTTCTGCTAGTGACTGCACTTCTGAGAAGTTGGACACAAAACCCTTCTGACATGAGCGTAGGTTTGTCTACCCAACTTGTTCAGTGTGGAAGGGCGTTAAAAACACGGAAATTTTTCTGCGTTTGCGAAATCAGTTCGGTAGTTTGCGAAATCATTACCTGAATAGGACTGTTATGTTTAAATGGGTCAAATCGTTCAAGGATGGTCGCGAAACCGTCGAGAATGAGCCGCATGATCCTTGACCGCGAACCAGCATAACACCAGACAACATTTGCCACAGAGAACAGCTCATTTTGGAGGTCTGTAGGATGAATGTTCGAGACATTTCCGCTGAACTCGGCATCAATATTGATAGTGTAGAGTCTACTCGTATCATCCACGAACACCTTCAATATCGCTAATTAACGGTGCGATGGGTTCGTTCGAGCAAAAATTCACGCGGTTGGGAGTTTGTCGCCGCTTGCTGATGCGATACAAGGTAGAGGGGGGAGGTTTGTTAACGTGAATTTCCACTATAGACGAGACAAGGGTACACTATTACACTCCCAAAAGCAAGGTGTCGCCTAAAGAGTGGAGGAAGAAGTAGGAAGAGGTGCCAGTCAAAGCGAAAACAACCAGGTCCGCGGGTAAGGTTATGTGTACTGTGTTCTGGGACCAGCGGGGCATACTGTACGTCAATTTCCTGCGCACCCAACGTTCCATTAATGCTGCATACTAGTCAAGCTTTCTGAAAACACACGTGAAACCCGCTTATCGCTTCAAACGGAGGAGCATTCCAGCACGAAGTGGGATTCTTTTCCAGGATAACGCGTGCCCTCATACCGTGCGTCTCACGCTTGATACAATATCGGAATTGGGGTGGGAGGTACTGGCACGCCCCCCTGCCGCACCTTAGATTCGGATTTATCACCCTGTGACTACCACATGTTTGGAACACCGAAAGAAGTCCGCGGAGGTCATAGATTCAACATCGACAACGAGGTAGAGGAGTTTGTGCGCACATGGCTGTCCGAGTTGCCCAAGAAATTCTTCGATACCGGCATCAAAAAGCTTCCGGAAAGGTGGACAAAATGCGTGACTTGTGAGGGGGATTACCTAGAAAAACTGTAAATTATTGTAAAATTTTTTCGATAATAAATAAACGTGTCAGAGCATTTGTCTCAATCAAATTTGAACTGCGCTCGTATTACGTCTCTTTATAAAAAGTGGCAACTACTCGTATTTCTGAACATATGTAATGTGACGCCTACGCCCAGGAATCGAAGTGATTCCGATCCCGAACCCTTGTAACCGGCCAGATGGATATGTCCTCGAAGTGCCAGCGGACTTCATCTGTTGTGCGGATATCGTTGTGCAGAAAATATTTTTTTTTCTGTCCAAATATTTAGACCCGTGGATATAAATATTCGAAATATAGAATTAATCCAACCCCGGCACATTTCGAGACATAGCCATCTGGAAATGCCCCTCCACCATGGCCAAGGTAAGTCTGCTAACGGATATCTCCCGAGTTCCGTCTCTAACCTCATTCTTGATAGAAAGTCGCAAGAATCCTGAACGAAAATTGTTGCGTTCGTATGATAATTTTGTTTTCAGCTGGTTGCATGAAAGTTTTCACATCTGCAAACAATTTTCTTGAAGGGTCTGATGTCTTTTTGAAAAGTGGTGACAATTGTGACAATGAACTGACTCGGTATTGTGATCCACTAGAGCTTTGCTGCTATTATTGCGAAGCTATGCAGCGGCTGATCACCTCATCAATTTTAACGTTGCGTGAACTGCGGACTAAGTGGAAATATACCTTCGATAAAACCTTCAGTCGGTATCAAAGAAGAAGTTCCAGAAGAGGAATTGTTGGCGGATGTGAGGGCTTTCATGCAGCCGGCTGTAAACAAAATTATAGAAATAGTAACAAATGAGGTCGACGAGTTTACAATTGTTGATGCGGGAATCGAGGTTGAGGTAACACCACAGTTGCCACAGGAAAACAACGAACAGCTGATACGTGACAAGGCTGCTATTGGGAAAAAGTGCCCAAATCGATCAAATTCGATCGAATTATTCATTGGAAATAACGCAAAACGAGTGACAGGCCGAGCGTATCTTTTTAAACGCGTCGTGAATCTGACGTACAGCAACGTACAGGTTCGGGTAATGTTGACCGGACGTCCCATGGTACGTGACGTCATGTGCAAAAAACTGTTCAGCCAAATTAGGATGGATGTATGAATTCGCCACAGAAGACTCCCAAAAATATAAAGAGGGACGAGTTATTTTGGAATATGCACTTATCGCTGAATCAGAAGGATTTTTAGACCCATACAATACACGTTCTAAATACTGAATCCATATAGCAGCAAAGAATCCCATCTATAAAAGGCATCATCTAAATTAATTCATAACAGAGAGCCAGCCTAACAACAATAACGCACAGATGAAAAGAAAAACTTATGTATATATATATATTTTTTTTCATTCGATTCAAAACATCCCCACGGAAATATTTCGTTATTTAATTGAAATGCTAAGGTAGTAAGTGTACAAGAAAAAAACAAGTTGGGTAAACAGACCTACGCTCATGTCAGAAGGGTTTTGTATTCAATTTACAAAATGCAGTCACCAGATCGAATCAAATCAAGAAACATGTCAAAGACGATTTTATTGGAGAAAATGTGGAATACGAAGATCATACCATTATTAACAAAGTTGAACGAATTTCGAATTCTGAGGTTTTTGGTATTGTTATACCCATAAATATCTCCCTTGATAATTATTTCAGATGTCCATCCGTGACTGTGCCCCAACTGAAGCAAAAACTTACAGTTTAACAACTGTTTTGAAAAGCTTCCATGAAAACTTTCATTTCATACTCATATCGGCTACGTTTGATGAATTTTTTTTCAGGGGCCACTCTCCTGTACTGACATCATCGATTAATGGCCAATTTTTTCGAATCCTAGAATGGTTACAAAACCCTTTAGCTAGGAGCTCTCTCCCACCTCCTTGACTTGTTTCACTTATGAGAATCAATTGTAGGTACTCATCTTCAGTCATTCATTAAATTGAATCAAGTATTCAAAGCATGCACCTTAAACGTTGAAGTTGGGAAAAAATAACTCGAAATTATTCAATCTTCACATTTAAAACAGCCACTATTTTGTTTTACGATTACTGATACCACTAGCTGAACCGATTCTCAAAGATATACATGACATCTATCATTCCTGAACTTTTCATGCAAATCCCAGCAAAACTGTAGTGTCTGAGTCGGTAAAAAGCGCATGTTGTTCCATAGCCATATGTTGCCATAGTAATAAATGCAGCGCATATTGCTCCATAGTAAAACAGGAAAATTCAAACCGCTATAACTTCGCTAAATATGACTCAATCTTTATGAAACTTTCAGAATAGATCAATCTTATAAATAGACATCTACCTACTGAATTTCATTGACTTTAAGGGTACCGTTAAGATTTTATTCATGAAAACATAAAATCGATAAATCATACTATTACTAACAAAGTTGAGTGAATTGCGACTTCTCACGTATTTGTTGTTGTTGTACTCACCAAGGCCTACATTCCTGATTTTTTTCAGATTTTTCGGATCACAGGTGTCCAATCGCGAGGGGGGGGGACACAAATTTTTCGTGTGTTTCCCCTCCCTGTGCGCCCCTCGAAGCAAATTTTGCCAAACAAAGACCTGTTTTGAAAAGTTTTCATCAAGACCTTTAATTTGATACCCATATCGGCTACCTTCAATGAAATTTTTTTTTCGGGGGGTCACTCTCCTATATGGGGAGACCCCCCTTAAATACCTTATAAAATTTTTGTTGTAGTTGAACTTTGAAGAGATCACCACTTTACACCTACACACAAAATTTGATGTTTCTAGCTTAAGCAGTTTCCGAGAAAAACTGCTGTGACACACGGACGGACGGACGGACGGACGGACGGACGGACGGACGGACGGACGGACGGACGGACAGACGGACAGACGGACAGACTGGTCGCGAAACTAGTAGGGTTTTGTAAAATTATTTTACAAAACCCTAAAAAGTAAATCTCTATATATTTTATACGGTATAATGAAATTATCTTTATTCACCTTAGTGGGCAAGAAATAAAGTAAACAATCTATCTAACAAAATTGAATTTGTTTACGGCTAGGAAAATAAAAAATAAATAAATAAATCACCAGACTATAATAATTTATTTTCTATTCATGCAAAAACTAAAAATAAAATTTAAACTTGCACTTTAATAATCGCATTGTTGTTTACCTAAATTCATCATTGAATGCTATACGAAAGAAAAAAGATTATGAACAAGAATAATCACATAAATTTTAAAAGGAAGAACTAGCAAAAAGATAAATGAAAACTCTTACTAAAAATTCGTGTAAAATAAATCTTTAAAAAAATTCGATAAATAAATAAATCTAAAAAAAATTGATAATCTGTTGAAATACTTGTTAAAAGACGTCATGACGGCCTTTTTATAATACATTCAAAGAATTTGAAATATATAGCGTTAAATTGTGATGAATACCGACCATTTAAAGAAAGTTCTCTCGAAAATTTGCAAGCGAGATAAGAGAGTTAGTCGAAAGTAAAATTCCCTTAATATTATTATATGCAGCTTCTTGGAGCGTAATGAAAGTAGAATGCGTTCACCTAAAACGTTGAGCAACTATGAATCTTTGAGTAAAATAGTTATAAATCAAATTAAGCTACATTAAAAATAATTACATTTAGGGTTTAATTTATAAGTTTTTAACATTACGTTGTACCTTCTGTCTTCTTTTTTTTCACTTGTTTCAAAGTCAGTTATAGTTAAACTTTTCTTGATTTTAAAATAATTGTAAAAGTCCATTTGAAAAACTTTTAACTCTAAGGCAAATCACTGCTAAGTGATTTAACGGAGGTGATTTTTCTATAGAAGTATAAGCAAAAAAAATAGAAAAATTTAACAATTTTATTAAAAGCAGTAAAAATTTAAAATTATGTTTGCATGAAATACCTTTGAAATTTTGATTTCAATGCGCTTCATCTTTCTTTAGCAAAATGAATATAATGTCAAACAATTTGGTCGTTAACTTTTTTCATATTGCTAATATTACTAATTGTTTTATTCAAATTTAAATAAGAAATATTTATTACGGAGATTTTATAGACTGTAGCAAGCAATAACAAGAACGATCCACCTGATTGTCGCGGAAATCATATTCACAATATTATTCCTTTTGGTTGACTACTACCAAACATTTTCAAATTTAATTTCAATTTTAAACACTGCCAAGCAGATAAAACAAAATCGATCTGCAAGAGTCCATTTCAAGCGCATTTCCTGTTTGCATTGTACTCAAAATTTGCATTATCTTAGTTTACGTCACTTTAGCTTAGTTATGTTCATTAGTTCCATACTCTTTTAACCTTTGAATTATTAAGAAAAAAAATCAATTTCAACAAATTTGAACAAGGATTAGTAAAATGGCTATTAACCGTATTTTTCAATAATCATTAAACCTAATATTAAACACGAATAATTAATTGTATAAAAGTCTCATACAGATTACGACAAAATATGATATTTAATTGAAGTAGCTTACAGGATAAGGGTAGATAAAAATAGAAATAGTAATAGAAAGATTATACATATTGTTAGGAACTAAATATATAACAACATGAATTGCTAAGGTAACCCACGACTTTCCTTTTCAGTGACTCTTCTTTTTCAGTGGGAACAGAGAGTGTAGGGTAAGTATGCCGTCGCGAGGTTAGGGTTTCGACAAATCCGCTGAAGTCGGTTTCGCGTCGTGCGCGGTACGCGGTACCTTTGCTTGTTTCGCCATTTCTTTAGAGTAGTTTTCTTCGGTTTAAGTTCGAGTAGTATATTTTTCGGTACCGCGTCGGTGAATCGGTAACGCGCCTATGGGATTTTGTAGCGTTTTTGATTTGAGATCTGTGGATAGATCACATCCAGAACTAACGTAATGTAGGTTTCTCGTTCTGGATGAGTAATTGTTGACGCGTTTGAAAAACGGGCAAGTTCAGGTGACTGAAATATTGTAATTGAGCGTAATCCATTCGGAGACCCGCGACCGAAATCCTCTCCGAACTAGCTGGCCGACAAGCAGTCACCGCGTGAATGGATTACGGTGCACGGATTGGTTGACCTGTTGGTACCATCCGTTGGCACTACTCAGACTTAACGTCTAGAACCGATGAGAGGTCGGTTCCGCGTTCGATCTTGAAAAGAGAGAAAAATCATTACACATATTATGTTAATTTTAAGGTCCATGTAAAATTTTTTTTTTACAAAAACCTACTGGTTTCGCATCCTGTATGTCTGTTTGTCTATCCGTCTTTCCATGTGTACGTCTGTCCGTCTGTCCGTGCGTTGCAGCAAGTTTCCTCAGAAACTATAGACGCTAGAAAGCTCAAACTTTGTGAAAAGATCAGAAGTGGTGGTCTCTCAAAAGAACCAAACATTGCAAAATTGTTTAAGGGGGGTTCCCCCTTATAACGAAGTGGCCCTTAAAATTTTTTAAAATTAAAGGTAGTCGAGTAGGGTATCAAATGAAAGGCCTTGATTAGATCTTTTAGAATCTAAACTTAAAAAGTAATTTTATGCATCAGAGGGTCCAGCGGGAGGCAGAATGTACCAACATTTTGTGTCCTCCCTCGCGATTGGACACCTTTGAGCCGAAAAATCTAAAAGGCAGGTCTTTATGAGTAAGCAAATACCTTGGAAATCGAGATTCACTCAACTTTGTTAATAATAGTATGATTTGCAGATTCTACATTTTCACCCATAAAATCAAAATGGTACCATTAAACGTCTTGAAATGCTGCAGTTATATATATATATATATATATATATATATATATTGATTTAAAATATTTATGCCCACAAAATTTTTTGAAAATCCAATCGTAATCAAGTGAGTTGTAGCCGTTTCAATTGTATGGTATTGCAACAATACGTGTTGGTGGATGATACATATTTCAAATTGACCTAAGCACTTTTATTTTCTTCCAATTTTCATGAAAATTTCAATCGGCCGAGTATTCAGAAAAATTATTTAAGCTAGAACAAAATGGCGGCTGCAACGTGCTTATGAAGGAAACTCGGCATCTTTTGCATAAATTTGAGCTTCTTACCCAAATATTGGATGAATAATTCAAGCCTCTAGTCATACGTTCGAATTGCTTTCCACATCGACGCATTCATAAAATGACCTGGGTATCACCGGATGGCAACACACAAAGTCAGATCGATCATATTCTGACCCAACAACGTTGGGCCTTGAGCATACTTGACGTCCGTACATACAGAGGAGCCAATTGTAAGTCAGATCATTACTTGATCAAATTAAACTATTGATGTCGTATGTCAATGGCATATTCAGCGAAGACCAGCCCGCAACAAAAATTTGACAGCAAAAGGCTCCAAATGGCGTCTGTGACCGAAAATTTCACGGAGACCCTCGATAACCAGCTGGCCCCCATCTTATCAGAGGCATCGTTCAAGACGAGCAACGAGCTCTGGATGGAAGTGAAAGCGGCTATCAGGATCGTGGCAGAACAGACGATCGGACATCAAGCCCGGCGCAAGAGGAATAATTGGTTCGATGATGAGTGCCAGAATGCGTTTGATAAACAGAATCAGGCGTACAAAGAATACGTAGGTAGGAAAACCAGGACGAAGAGAGAACCCAATGAAAATCTCAGAAGAGTAGCGAATAAGATTATTAGGATTAAGAAAATAAAGTACTATGAGGACCAATTGAGAAGTATAGATGTAAGTTTAGCGAGCAACAACACACGAGAAGCATACAAAGCAGTGAAAAGCCTGGAACGTGGTTATCAGCCCAAAACCACGCCCTGTTGTGATGACAGCGGCAATATAATCGCTGATGAAATCAAGATTAAGGACAGATGGGCATCATATTTCAAGAACCTCCTTAATCCTCCGCACAGCTCTAGAACATCGGAGCCTATATATGTCTGCGGAGAGCTTCCACTGGCCCCACCAACTCTGGATGAAGTTTGTTCCATCATCAAAGCCCAAAAGAATAATAAAGTGCCGGGCATTGATGAGATTCCAGTGAAGCTCCTCAAATATGCGGCGGTAGTGTTCATCAAGCTATTCAAAAAGTCATCCAGTACATTTGGCAACAAGAACATATGCCGAAAGAGTGGAGCCAATCAATTATATTCCCTATCTACAAAAAAGCTGACAAGCTACAGTGCGAAAATTATAGAGGCATATCACTACTTTGTACGGCGTACAAAATATTTTCAAAGATCTTAGAAAATCAAATCGGATCATACGCCAACAGTATTGTTGGGGAGTATCAAGGTGGTTTTAGGGCAGGTAAATCAACAACAGACCAATTGTTTACAGTCAAGCAGGTACTTGAAAAATGCTGGGAGTTCAACATAGAGTGCACCAAATTTTCGTTGACTTCAAGCAAGCATCCGACAGTATTGATCGTAACGTACCGTACCAAATAATGCTTGGTTTTGGCATCCCAGCCAAATTAGTCCGTCTTACCAAAATGTCAATGACCTTGACGACCTCCCAAGTCCGCCTCAAAAACCTACTCACCGATGCCTTTGATACAAATACCGGACGAAGGCAGGGAGATGGGCTGGCCCCATTGTTATTCAATTTGGCTCTGGGGTACGTCATACGGAAGCTACCTGTCGATACACGAGGTACATTACTATACAAGTCGAGCCAAGTAGTGGCCTATGCGGACGACATCAATATTCTGTCACGGTCATTAACAACTGCCAAAGAACTCTTCCTGAAACTCGACAGCGAAGCAAAACTAGTAGGGATACAAATCAACGAAAATAAAACAAAGCTCATGATACAGTCGAGGAAAAATACCTCAAATACACAAAATATCACACTTGGCGAATACAGTATCGAAAATGTGAGCAAATGTGTGTATTTAGGCTCCAAAATAACGAAAACGGGCAATGAAAGAGACGAAATACGCGGAAGAATACAGCTCGCAAAAAAAATATTCTATTCAGTATTAACGATCTTGAAGACCAGCTGCATACACAGGAAAACAAAGCTCCAAGTATACAAATCTGTGATAAGACCTGTGTTATGCTATGGGTGTGAAACATGGACCCTAACTCAAGCATCCGCAAATATATTGAATGCCTTTGAGCGACAGGTCATGAGGCGAATAATCGGAGCGAAGCTAGATGGGGACCAATGGTGAATTCGATACAACCATGAGCAGTATGAAATTTTTGACGAACCGGAGGTCTGAAAGATTGTAAGACTACGGAAGCTGAAATGGGCTGGACACATGAATCATATGGACGAACAACGGATATCCAAGAAGGTATTCGAGACAGTTGGAAGCGCCGTTTGCAGGAAGCGAAGGCCCGAAAGGGGCTGTAGTGCTAAGAAGAAGAATTCAAGCCACTGATTTACGCTATTAGAAAACTTATTTTGAACCCTAGGGTGGTTACAAAGACCTTCTGTTAGGAGCATTCTCCTACTTACTCAACTTGTTTCTGAAGAAATGTTTGTACCTATTGAGAAATTTGGCCACAAGAGGGGAAAAATAGAAAACATCGTAATTTTAATGTCACGATGTTTGGAAACCCGCTATTATGTACATGACCAGCAAAATCATAATATTTGATTTTATTACCATCTACTTTCGTATGAAGTTTGATGTAAATTGAATGAAGATTAAACCTTTGAGTTTGATCAATCGCTAATTTGGAATTTGTGAGCCAACTTGAAAAATTTCCTTTGGTATTGGAATCAAGTAAGCAGTGTGGTCTTCTCTTTAACAAAAAATTGCGTTGTTTGCTGGCTTTAAATGGCCATCATTGCGAAATTTCTTGAGAAATTCCGCTAAAAATAAATTCATGTCATCGGAAGCACTTACATTTAAAAAAGCTTGTTGTTTAATCAATCCTTCCTTGCACAGATTTATAGAACGAAATCAAATTCCTTTGCTAACAATTTCACTATTTTATGGGACACAGAATACAAATAGGAAACCAAAATTCAAACGTTTTATTTAGGTACATCCGATAATAATTTCTTACGATGGTAAGCTAAATTTGCGATTATTCTAAGAGATGAGTCTTCTTCTTAAGCATAGGTACATTTTGCAGTGTAGAAAGCAATCGATATGTCTGTACTATATTAAAAGCTTGTTTATACCTTTGAGGAAGTTGTACTTCAATATGATTAACGAAATACCATATGCATTTTATTACATCCAAGTATCTTTTGTGTTAAGTTTTCAAAGCGTTAGCACTTGTTAATCTTAAGAAATCAAACAGAAAATATTCTTCGCCAATGGAAAACAAATTATAATTAGCACTCTTAGATACATTTCAACATATTTCTGTAGATTTATACGTACTTTGGGTTGGTTTAAGCTTTTTCATAAAATTTTCTTGCTTTTCAAATAAATGTCAGCGAGAAAAGTTAACAAACCGCGCACTCTTATATCTTTCAGCTATTCAGCACGTCCTGTTCCAAACACTTGTCCTGTACCAATCTTTGGGTTTTAATATATGAGCGCATTACATGATGTAGCATTGGAGCGTGTTTTGAAATATATTTTCCTCTTTGCTATCTTCACTATATCTGTTCGTGATGGAATATGTAGAAATTTAATCCTGGAATAAGGTTGGTGTTGTCATGTGCGGATTTGATGAAGCATTTATCATTAAATCGAATGCTTCCATAGTAAATTTTTTGAACGCCTCTATAGTCGAGTCATATTAAGGTTTCCTCTTCGGAATAAATGGTGCTAAGCTGAAATTTTGGCTTTAAATACAATCAACCGTTTTTGAGGTAGAGCGTAAAGAGTGCGCAGCGCTCAGCTATTTGCGGCATAATGCAAGGTCATCCGTGAGTCATGGTAAATAGTACTCTGTTTACAGTTAATTATTCACTAGAAAAATTAAAATTATAATAGTATAAAGACGATAAATAGACGCCTAAATATCATCACATTTTAGATATAAACATCTTTGATACAGAGCTTATCGTCAGCGAAAAGTTGGCTAATGGATATCTTGCGTCCTGGAGTTGTCGTATTTTGGTTTCGACTTTAGGAAGACAAAATTTTGACATCTCATACACGAATTATTTTATTCACAAATTGGAAAAGCAAATTCTAACGTTCACCGCAGTGCGTTTTGACTTCCGTCAAAGTACTGTCCGTTGCCCATACTGCTTGACTTCGATGAACTACAAAGAATCGGCATCTCAGCGCGACTGAAACTAGATGACAGAACATGTAAGTGGAGGCCCCCAACTAGCACCAAATAAAGTCAACGGCATTTGAGGTCCCGCTAGAGATGTAGGGAAGTCTCGGAGATCGACTTTTAGGGGATTGTAAAATATTTTTACGATACCCTATTAAAATCACGACCTGTCTGTCCGTTTGTCAGTCTGTCCGTCCATCCGTCCGTGTGTCACAACAAGTTTTCTCCACACCACATAAACTATAGTGATGAAATTTTGTATGTAGGTCAAAACTGGTGCCCTCTCAAAAGTTGCAATTCAAAAAAATATATAGGGGGGTGACGCTTAAAAAATTTTTTTTGCTTAAAGTAGCCCCCATGGGCATAAATGAAAGGTCTTGCTGTCGAAACAGGTCTTAAACAAGAAGCATCCGCGAGGAAGGGTGCCGGGTGAGGGGAAGTTACGAAACATTTTTCAGTTTTGGCGAAATATCTCGAGAACAGTGCATCCTAGAGAAAAAATTATTACGATAACAATTAAGGCTATTTATAAGTTCTGTTAATTGGTATAACTAGAATTGTCGCTTTGTATCTCCTCTCAGCCATATGAACCCGCGGGATTGAGAAATTTATGTGTGGCGAACTGGCTATAAAATTTTCGACGATTTAATTCTAGTGTAAATCAAGAATAATAATTGAAGTTCACATTATACTTCGGTATATCAAGTCATTCCATTTTCGATTGATTTATATTGTTGCGGTGGATTGACAACGAATAAAAAGAGATTTCACACAAGGAAAGAATTCTTGTGATTCCGGTTCATTGGTGGAAGAGGAAGTAAATTTTGTCTTGAGTTAAAATTGTATTCCCTTAAATTCAATTTTTTAGAACATAAAGTTGTGTCCCCTTCGATTGCCGTTGCCTAATTAACGAAAGGACTTATTATACAAAAGTGCATTCAGGAACCCAATGTTGCATCTCCACGCTTTTTCCCAATCAATTATCCAAGGTTCAACGGTGGGTGGAATGACCAGCTGCTCGTGGAGCCTGCTATATCGGTCAAATTGAAATCAACCTGACATTGATTCTGTTCGCTGATCATAAACATCTCCGATTGTATTGAGTGAGTTTAGTTTTACATGAAAATGACATATCTATAGAATTGATTCACATATTCAAGCGCATAAAACCGACATAGCACTTGTATTGAAAAAATTCCGGAATAAGTAAAAAAGTTGCTGCAATGGGCTGAACTCAAAAAGGTATTCGTTGGGAAACCGAGGAAACACTGTTGTGACTCGGACGACGAAGACAGTTCATCGCTGCTCTAATTTCGAAACTGGAGGATGTGGTCAACGGACCTACACAGTTGAAGGCGTTATTTGTAGGATGCAATGGCCCGAGAGGGGCTGTAGTGCTTCGAAGAAGAAGAAGAATATTTTAGCGAGAATTAATGCTTCAGCATTCATTTATATTTAACTATTTCCATCTAAGTGTTCATTTATATTTTTGCAACCATTTATATTATACAGTGCATTTGTATTTAACTGCAAATGCACGCGAAATTATAAATCCACGCTTTTATTTTACCTTTGAACCACTATATCTCTCTTTCAAAGCAAATTTGGAAATGCTTTGTGTGTCGGAAAATCGTTTAACAGGATCAGCTTTTTCCAAGAGCGCACCAGAGCCGAGGTAGCAACTGGTCTGTGTGAAATTGAGAGATCTCCTAATTCTGAGTAGAAATCAGAGTAGCCATGCCTAAACGGGCATTAGGGCCTAATGCGGAAACATTGGGGCACGCCTAAGTTAGGCATGCCTAATGCAGTCGTAATGGGCATGCGTAAGTTAGGCAAGCCTAATGCGAACCTAATTAGGCGTACTTGACTTAAGCAATTTTAGAAATTTCACGTTTTATTGAAAGCTGGAGAGTGAAAAAATTGTAATGTGACGCCTACGCCCGGGAATCGAAGTGATTCCGATCCCGAACCCTTGCAACCGGCCATCTGGAAATGCCCCTCCACCGTGGCCATTGAGAAAACTATGCCACTGGCGACAACTGGAGAGGCACATTGCCGCCATATGGCGTGCCATTCCACACCCAGCTGTTTTGTCCGATGTGACAACCGGGTGATTTTGACAGCCACATGGAGGCGAAGGAGTACAAATGGACGACGAGTGAACAAAACGTCATTAGGACACTTTGAAGTGTTTTTATTCATTTTCTGAACGAATTGCTTCGGAAACCGTCAATGAATACCTCAGCATAAAGACCAGATCATTCTTCGACGAACATAGCAACTATTGTGATATACGTAATAATTGTGATGCAATTTTTCGTCAATTAAAAGTTTAAGAGTTAACCTCTCTCTCTAGGTTAGTGTTGTGTCTAAAAGAAAAGAACGCGCGTCCCGGCTGTGTAGAATGAAAGAAAAAAGACCGGAGGAAATAGGAGCCTTGGACAAACCTGAAGCTTTGCACTCTGCTAACTATTCTTCAAAATGCTTGTTGTAGTTCTTGGGGACTTGCACATTCCACATCGATGTAGTAGCCTGCCGTCAAGATTTTAAAAGCTATTGGTTCCTGGGTGCATGCATCATATCGTATGTACCGGCAATTTATGCACGAAAGCAGATCAACAGGCTCAAATTATGAAAGAGGTTAGTTTAGTTAAGAAAGACTTAGAAAGTATTAGCAATATTTTGTCTAGTGTGAGCGGAAAGGCACAAGAAGATAACAGTCAGGCGAAAGGTGACCATGCGGGTGAAAGCAGCAGTGCTGAAAAACCATCAGCAGTGGCAGAAGTTGAAGGCTTTAGTAATAGCATAACTGCATCTAATCACTTCACCTTGAAATATTCAACTCCAGTTTTCTCGTAAACTTCTTCTAATGTTAAATATTGCGGCGGATTCAGGGAAGCAATATCAAATTACGCGCTAAACTAGTTAACACGTCACTTTGCGAGTTTGCAAAACAATTGAATAAATACCGACATCAACTAAATTGATACTGAAGGCGAGCCGAACAATTGACAGTTGGGAGAACGTCAAATATTGCAATTCACTTCGCTTGCCGAGGATCGTTTGTCAACGAATGGTGGGTGAGACTTTCTGCTAGAACGTTAGACGCTAGACAACGAATTTTTGGCGATATGAGATTCGGTCTAGCTGATATGGAACAGGTCACCGATGTCAACTGCCGAGTTGAATTTAAAGTGCTTGAGCTCGCGGAGAGGAAGTTAATTAAAGATTAATTCTTTCGAGGTGTCTGTTTGGTGGCTAGGATAAAAATTGGATTGGCAAGCATCTGAGATCTAAGCGCGGTTAGGAAGGTCTTATCTTAGCCAATGTGTAAAGGGGCCCTGCGGTATATATACGAGTATATCTAATGTGCAAACACTAATTTGTTGATGCGTTTAATTTTTCTTTTTGTAAGAACCCAAATCTACTGTCGTAAAAAAACAAATTTCTCTTATGTGTTTCTTTGGATGGCGTTCTTGTTTATATTTGAGCCACATGGCGCTAAATGACGCTATTAGAGAGCTGACGGTAGCCGTAAATACTCGTTGGTTTCCAGTGTTTAATGGTACAACAACAATGAAGGCGGCGAGTCTTTATATGAGCTCACTTTGTCCAATAATGTCATGAAAAATTTTGGTCATGAACCTACATTCCGAACCTCCAACGCAGCGTTTAAATCGATAATAGAACATTACATATACCTTTCACTAAATGCAAGGCGGGACTCTGCAGGAGCGTTTTTGAGTAGAAATATCAATTTACTCTATACATATAGGAAAGCCTATAAGATGAAATAAACATGCATCAATATCAACTCCCGACCGAATCCTAAAAGTAAATTAGAAAATTTCAACGATTGATTTTTCCATATCGGCATTTCTCTCGAAATACTGAAACACTTTCTATCTTTCCACTTAAGATTGAAATTAAGCAAAAATTCAGAAATTTAATTCTAGAGTACATTTACATGAAAAAGGCCTTGATTTATACAAAAGAAAAACAATATAATGGTTTAATGTTTAATTTCAGTTTTTGAATTAGTTCCTTTCTTTGATTGTTTTGTGATGATTCATTTGTTGATTTTTTAGTATGGACCATTTTTGGAAGTTTTATTTCTGGTTTATAGAGCAGATAAGTTTAAAGGCCACAGATGCTCGTAGATGTTGCTCAATAGATTTCAAAGTATTCCCCCTCAATATAGTACTTACCCTTTGAAATAACTTGTTTTCATCTGCCAATTTAAAATAATGTTTTTATACGATGGAAGTTATCGAGAGACCATTTTAATTTAAAGGGGCACTAAAATTATACTGTATGAATCTCGCTAATTAATATTTATTATAAGTATCCAGCATTGGCTTTTGATTTTGTATCCTTTTGGGTTACAAACTATTAAGACCTTACGATTTTTATTTTCAATCCGTTACTAAGACTTAATGGAAAGAAGAAATTAATAAGTATTGCCCGAATTAAAAATGAAAACTGATGGTCAATTTGACATATTTAGATGAGGGTTAAAAATCGTTGGACAATTCCTTATCTTAATTAATATTCAAGGAATTTATAAAAAAGAGAAAAAACGCCCGAGTGTTTCACTTGTATTAACTTATACACTATCAAAAAAAAGAAAAAATTGTGTCAAACAAGAATAAATGATATTTAGTACTTAAATAGCATAAGCTAACAAATTACATATAAATTTAATTCTATGTAAACAAAACTAAAACGAACTCAAGAGGTATAAACAATAGGACTAGTGTAAATATAAAACCAAATATTCAAGTATTTAATGAAGTGCTTCATGAAAAACAAATAACATACGAGTAGGAGAAAGTTAATCTGTAGCTCATACAAATAATTTCAATTTGTTTTATTGTTAACTGTCATTTTGGTAATCATTTTTAATCTCATATTACAATGCATTGTCTTAAGTAAAGATATTTAATCGTAATTATAATGATAAACACAAGAAAAATTGATGAAAGTAACTATTTAAGGTATTCCAGAATATGTCCAGTTGTAGACTTATAATTATTGGTATGAGATCAATTTGCTTGGTTCCGTTCCACACTTTTACTTCTATACCAGCAAAAAAAAAAGTAAACCTTCAATGTTTAACAGGAAATATTACCGTGTGAAGGAAAAGATGTTAATATTTGAATTTATTATTAAATTTTGTTTTTAATCATTTTTTTTATATGATGTGAATTGCTAAACAGAAAAAATAAATATAATTATTAAAAATGAATTGCTAGGATAACCCACGACTTTCCTTTTCAGTGACTCTTCTTTTTCAGGGGGAACAGAGAGTGTAGGGTAAGTATGCCGTCGCGAGGGTAGGGTTTCGACAAATCCGCTGAGGTCGGTTTCGCGTCGCGCGCGGTACGCGGTACCTTTGATTGTTTCGTCATTTCATTAGAGTAGTTTTCGTCGGTTTAATTTCGAGTAGCATATTTTTCGGTACCGCGTCGGTGATTCGGTAACGCGCCTATAGGATTTTGTAGCGTTTTTGATTTGAGATCTGTGGAGAGATCACATCCAGGACTAACGTAACGTAGGTTTCCCGTTCTGGATGAGTAATTGTTGACGCGTTTGGAAAACGGGCATGTTCAGGTGACTGAAAATATTGTAATTGAGCGTAACCCATTCGGAGACCCGCGACCGAAATCCTCTCCGAACTAGCTGGCCGACAAGCAGTCACCGCGTGAATGGGTTACGGTGCACGGATTGGTTGACCTGTTGGTACCATCCGTTGGCACTACTCAGACTTAACGTCTAGAACCGATGAGAGGTCGGTTCCGCGTTCGAACTTCAAAAGTTAAAAATCATTACAAAATATTCAAATGAAAATTTTGCAATTGAAAGTGAGATTAGGAATTTTTCATATTTTGTCACTTTTAGCCATGCCTGGCTTGGGCATGCCTGATGTGGGCCTAATTGAGCATGCCTAAACTTGTTCAGCTTAGGATTTGTTTAGGAAAACCCTATTAGACCCTAATGCCGAACGTACCCCATCAACTCCTAAACACAACGTCTTTAGGCACTGATGGGGCTTTCGACATTAGGGCCTAATTGCGTTTTCCTAAAAAATTCCTAAACAGAAAAATTTGTGTTATGATGAATGTAAGCAAAACTAACAATTCTTAGTAAGAACTTAGCATTTTATGAACATTTATAGTTTGGCGTAATACGATCATTTTACGAGAGTTTGACGATAATTTTAATTATGTTACGATAGTTTCATGACAGTTGTTATGTTTGCTAAAAAAAATACGTTCTCTGGGCAACCATTTTCTTCATTTTAAAAATATAGTTCCAATTTAGGCGGTGATGGGGCTTGCCTAAATAGTTCAAAATTTAGGTAGTGATGGGGTGTGCCGAAAAATTTTCTAATTTAGGCGGTGACACAATTTTTTTTAGGGTTGAAAACAAACAATCCTTAAACTCTTAGTAAAAATCTATATATTTACAATTTTCACTTTAAAATAAAATTTAAATTTAGGCTTTGATGGGGCTTACCTAAACAGTTCCTAATTTATACAGTGAAGGGGCTTGCCTAAAAAGTTCCTAATTTAGGCAATGGTGGGGCTTGCCTAAACAGTTTCTAAACAGAAAAGTTCTAGTTGTGTAAAATCGAACAAATAAAATTTCGGGATTTTACGTTTTGTTCTGATTTTGAATCACTCTGTTTCCTTAGGAATGTACTTTTTTCGAATTTGAAAATGCATTTATATTTTAGCAATTTGTTTCATATTCCAAATGTTTCAAATTCTAATTCCTAAACGAGTTAGAGCTGAATGCAAATTGTCCAAAGTCACCTTCTCAAGGGAGCTAGAGATATTCAAAAATTGAGCGAAATGTGAAGATAGGAGATCTCCAAATATCACGCCGACCATTGTGGTTTGTAATCATTTTCCACCAAAAGGAATTGTTTATGCAACTGTATTTTCTCAATGATTATTTTTATGCTTGTTGAAAGCGCAATAATTAAATAAAATTTCCCCCTTGTTTAATGTTGTGGATGCATATTAAGTAGTAATAATTAGGAATAACTTATTTGGGAAATTCTAAATCCTTACTTGTTAAATTGGCCGTTTGATACAAATAGCTTCATCAATATTGAAATAACGTTTCATTTCATCTAAAATACGAGTATATCTAGAGAATGGTAATACTCGCATGAATGGTATAAGTTACAGTAAATTTACTTATCTCAATTCTATAAATTGTATGGTAATTGTGGTGTCCGATAGTAGCTTCCAACTAAAGGACTTTTTATCATAGTTTAATTCTTCTTCTTTTTTTTCGTAGCACTACAACCCCTCTCGGGACTTCGCTTCTGCAAATAGCACCTTCAACTGCCCCGTTCTATTGATCGCGTCATCCAATTTTGAAATCCAAGCAGGAAAGAACTATCTTCGTCAACCGAGTAATTATTACCGACTTCATTTGATTGTTTTTAGGGTATTGTAAAATCATTTTACAATACCCTACTAAAATCACGCCCTGTCTGTCCGTCTGTCCGTCCGTCCGTGTGTCACACCACTTTTTCTCGCAAACTACATAAGCTAGAAACATAAGATTTTGTAAGTAGGTGCAAAGTGACGCCCTCTTCAAAGTTTCAACACGAAAAAAAATTTATAAGGTCTTTAAGGGGGGTCTCCCCATAAAGGGGAGTTGCCCCTGAAAAAAAAGTTTTCATCGCATGTAGGCAATATGGGTATCAAATGAAAGGTCTTAATGGGAACTTTTCAAAACAGGCCTTAAAATGACAAATTTTGCTTCGAGGGGTGCAGGGGAAGGGGAAATGTACGAAAATTGTGTGTCCCCCCTCCTCGCGATTGGACACCTTTGATCCGAAAAATCTGAAAAAAATCATGAATGTAGGCCTTTATGAGTACAACAACAACAAATACATGAGAAGTCGAAATTCACTCAACTTTGTTAGTAATAGTATGATTTATCGATTTTATGTTTTCTTGAATAAAATCTTAACGGTGCCCTTAAATTTAATGAAATTCAGTACACAGATGACTATTAATAAGGTTAATTTGTCCTAAAAGTTTCATAAAGATCGAATGGTATTTAACGAAGTTATAGCGATTTGAATTTTCCTCTATTACTATGGAACAATTTGCGCTGTATTACTATGGAAATATATGGCTATGGAGCCATATGCGCTTTTTACCGACTCAGATACTACAGCTTTGCTAGGATTCGCATTAAAATTTCAGGAATGATAGGTATCATTAATTTCTTTGAGAATTGGCTCAGCTAGCGGTATTAGTAATCGTAAAGCAAAATAGTGGCTGTTTTAAATGCGAAGATTGAATAATTTTGAGTTATTTTGCCCCAACTTCAACGTTTAAGGCGCATGCTTTTAACACTTGATTCAATTTAATGAATGCCTGAAGATGAGTACCTAAAATTAATACTCATAAGTGAAACAAGTCGAGGCGGCAGGAGAGAGCTCCTAGCAAATGGGCTTTGTAACCATTCTTGGATTCGAAAAAATAGGCCATGAATCGATGATTACAGTACAGGAGAGTGGCCGCTGAGCAGGTAGCCGATATGAATTTCCAAATGAAAGTTCTTTATAAGAACTTTTCAAAACAGTACTTGAACTGAAAATTTTTCCTTCACAAGGGCAACAAATACCTTAGAAGTCGAAATTCGATCAACTTTGTTAATAATAGTACATTTTATAAATTTTGCTTTTTTGTCTATAAAATCAACCTAGACACTACAAATATGTAGGAATTTTGATAAACATTTTAGAAATGGTTTGTAATATTGATGTGTTATCATGACTAGTCAAGCAACGGGGTCAAAACACTTGAAACGAAATAGTGGCGAGTCTAAAATCATAATAACCATAATAATTTTTCGAACTCAATTTATGGAATCTGTACTCGTATATTAGTCAAGTATATCAGGATAAATTGTTAGATTTACTAATTGTTTTACAATACCCTTCTGGCAGGAGCATCCTCCTGCTACTTCAACTTGTTTAACTATTCAACCTGTGAGGGTTCAAAATATTGTGCAACCGCAAACTCAATTCAAATAAACAAGATGGTCACTAGTGGGGTATTTTTGGCTTTCAGCGAGTTATCAAACTAAACAGTCCAGAGTGCTGACGACATGTATTTAACTGAACACATTAAAAAATGGGTGTGAAGAAGCAATTTTTAGGGTTTTGTACTAAGATACAAAACCCTATTGCAATCACGACCTGTGTCCGTCCGTCCGTCCGTCCGTCTGTATGTCACAGCACTTTTTCTCCGAAACGATGAGGCTACAGCCATGAAACTTTGTAGAAAGGTCAGAAGTGGTGATTTCTTGAAAGTTTAAGGGTGAAAAATTTTTTCAAAGGGGTTTAAGGGGGGTCTTCCTATATACGGAGGTGAACCATTTCACCATTGGTAGTCGAGTAGGGTATCATTGGAAAGGTCTTAATGAGACCTTTTCAAAGCAACTGTTAAAATTGCCTTATCGGTACCGAGAGGGGACAGGGGAAGAGGAAATGTACGAACTTTTCTCGTACAGCCCCTCTCGCGATTTATGAGTACAACAACAACAAATACATGAGAAGTCGAAATTCACTCAACTTTGTTCGTAATAGTATGATTTTTCGATTTTATGTTTTCTTGAATAAAATCTTAACGGTACCCTTAAATTCATTAAAATTCAGCATACAGATGAGTATTTTTAAGATTGATCTTTTCTGAATTTTTTACAAAGATCAAATGGTATTTAACAAAGTCATAGCGATTTGAATTTTCCTGTATTACTATGGAACAATATGCGCTGTATTACTATGGAAGCATATGGCTATGGAACCATATGCGCTTTTTACCGACTTAGACACTACAGCGTTGCTAGGATTTGCATGAAAATTTCAGGAATGGTAGGTACCATGAATATCTTTGAGAATCGGTTCAGTTAGTAGTATCAGTTATCGTAAAACAAAATGGTGGCTGTTTTAAATGCGAAGATTGAAAAATTTTGAGTTATTTTTCCCCCTACTTCAACGTTTAAGGTGCATGCTTTGAACACTTGATTCAATTTAATGAATGACTGAAGATGAGTACCTACAACTAATACTTATAGGTAAAACAGGTCAAAGAGGCAGGAGAGCGCTCCTAGCAAAGGGGCTTTGTAACTATACTAGGATTCGAAAAAATAGGCCATGAATCGATGATTACAGTGCAGGGGAGTGGCCCCTGAAAAAAATGTCATCATAGGTGGCCAATATGAGTATCAAATGAAAGTTCTTTATGAGAGCTTTTCAAAACAGTTCATAAACTGACAGTGTTTGCTTCAGTGGGGGCACGGGGGGGGGGGGGGGGATCGGAAATACAAATAAAATGTGTTTCCTCCCTCGCGAATGAACACCTGTGATCTATAAAATTTGAAAAAATTATCAAGGGAGATATTTATGGGTATAACTATAACAAACACCTCAGAAGTCAAAATTCGTTCAACTTTGTTAATAATAGTATCATCCTGCAATTTCACATTTTCTCCAATAAAATCGTCTTTGACATGTTTCTTGATTTTATTCGTTGCTGGTTACTGCATTTTGTAAGTTGAGTACAAAACCCCTTCTGACATGAGCGTAGGTCTGTCTACCCAACTATTTTGAAATTCAACCGATGATTTTCATGTTGAACTGGAAGGAAGAGGTCATCCCTTTGATGATTGATTTCCATTGTGATTACGTTATGGTCGCTATTATAAGAAAGCACCTGTAATGATTATTTTTAAATGTCCGTGTAGGACACGGGTGCCGATGGTCTGGCACAAGTGTCAGCGAGCTAAAACAACACCGAGCTCAGCTAACTAGCTTCGCTTAACGACCGCGTACGCGTGCTTGACGACTAGCATTTGCGGGATCATATGAGGCGGATTCTTGTCGAGCCACGAAGCTACACTACAAAATACTTATCACGCGTACTCTACTCTACAAGACGCACCGATCAATTTTTATTGTCTTTAGAAAAGTTCTATTAGGTGTCAATTAATCTACTCTACAGTAATTCAATATTGTTTTGCCTCGTTAAAGTTAGCGGACACGGAGGCTTGAGACAAACGCAAACATTACACAAAAAGCAACTGTTACTTTCACCGAAGGAGGTCGTTGCATTACAAGGAGAATGTCAAACCTAAAGATGTTAAAGTGGCAGAAGTGAACCACTCATCTCTGCCTAAATGATGGAAACTTGACGGATGCAGTTTACTTTACACTAGTAAAACAACAAACTAAGCAGTTTCGACGGGGTGACCACCTTATCTCTTCAGGAGCAGCCACTCCTGATCACCACGGGGCTGCTCGACTGCTTATGTTTATTACACACCTGCAGTTTCCGTTGAGGACTATTAAAGTTGAATTCAAGTCTTGAGTCAGCAATGCAGAGATCCAAATATGAATTTGTCCTAGGGTATGTTGGGAGCTCCGACCCACATAGATTGCACCTGTATTCAATTTGGTTCTCTGTTATCCACGATTTCAGGAATACACCTCTTGGATTATTGGTGGCGTTCAGCCATAATGTATCCTTGGCGTTCAGGTCACCAGCAAGAATATAATAATTATGAAGCCTGTTCCATTCGAGTATTTCAAACAAGGAATTGAGCTCCTCCTTGAGCTTGAGAGCAGTTCCACCTGTAGCATAGGCAGAGATAACGAAGAAGTTATCCCCACCTGGCAGTGAGATTTTGATAACGGAGACCAAGAGATTCAAAGCTTTTGAATCCGACTTTTTCAATATTTACAATAGGTCTTCTCACCAATATCCCAGCGCCACCTCCCCCATCACCTATTACCCTATCGTTTCTTACGAATTCAAAATTCTTTTATGTCATGGAGTGCCATGAATTGAGGTGGGTTTCAGTGAGGATTTTTGTTTTTTAAATACTGAATAAAATTTATGTCATTGTCTTGATTTGAATTACCTTCGATGTTTTCTTCAATTTCCATTTCTTCCCCAGCGCTGCAAAATAGTTCTGACTCTCGTTGGTGCCACCAGCACTTAGAACTTCTTCTGGAATTGCTTGCTTTGCGCTTTTCTTCGGCTTTGTTACCTGTTGCAATGATATTGCGGCTGCGTCTTCTGAGGCTTCATCTCTTTCTTGAATAGATCCTTGAGGGACTGTATCTCTAGCCTTAGCTCATCGTTTTCTTTTTGCAATTTGGCGATTTGTTAATTGTCCGCTATTATTTGCAGCTTGCACCCTCCATCTGTGGAGTTTTCTTCATTATGTTTTCTCTTGGTGATTATCGCCAGTACCGTATTCGTCGTTTCTCCAAGTTTCCCCAACGGTGGGAAGCCGTCGGGCTCCTCCATACCAGCGGCCCTGAAGTTTTCTTTGGTTCATCGATTAAGTTTCTTCCGATAAAAATTAACTTCAGACTGACGTTTTTTTTTAAACTTATTTAATTTTTGAAAACTTTTGACACGAGCGATTTAAAAGACGTCTATACGCAAAGACTGCTACGATCCATCCCTCACTTTTATAAAGCCTCTGTATCTCAGTCATCTGGATGTCGTTTGGGATTATTCCTGCTATCACATATGTCTTTCCTAAGATTGTTCTGGATGCTCGGATAAATCAGCGTACTCCTTGTTTTTATCCTGCCTTACTGCAAACTGGTGCGCTGCCCCTGTGCAGCACCAGTGGTAGCTAGGAGGATTGAACGACAAAATCTTGAGATCAGAACTTGGCGGTTCTTGCTTGGTAGTCCTCTGATATTTGGAAGCATTCTTGCTGCACGCATTGTTAGTGCCTTGTTGCAAACCCTGTTCTAAATGAGCTTAAAATTTGAAGAATAGGTTTTGTGAGTGAACATGCAGGAAAATTGCAGTTTTGACTTCTCTTTCGTTTCTTCTTATCTCACGTTTTGTGGAATTTTCGAAATATTACTCTTTTTTCGTTCGTAATTAAATTAAGTTAAATGAGGTTCTCAGATAATCAAAGTATTTTTAAGAATATTATTCAATTTGGAACATTGGCTAGTGTTTATTTGAATATATTGTAAACGAAAGAATTTCACTTATGTTTATTTCCAACTGTTAATTATGCTTTGAGAAGAGCTGGCAACTCACCTTGGAAAATATTGGGACTAAAGCAATGTTTTAAAATTCATTCAAGCCTCGATGTAGGACCCTGGAATCATGATCCCATATCTATAGATATTTCTACATGCATCTATAGAACCCGGATAAACCATAGCCAAGCAAGGAAAGCATGCCATGGCAGAAAGGCCAAAAAGGATGTATCCCGCTCAAGCGGAGAGCCTCTCGTCTCAAATGCACACCTACAATTTATAATTGCCGCAACCGTACGTGCTCGAGTAGTTGATTTCAAAACTTGATGTAAACCGGAAAATTATCATCAGAGAAGAACACAGGATAGCTGGAGGGGTGAGGGTTTTATATATAAGGACAACAGCGAAGGGCTGGAAATGTAAACCCTTGTGCCACGACTTTTGTTGTATTCCTGTCCTACCGACTCATTATATGAGAGAATTAATTTAATGGCTGCATGCACTGTTAATTGCATGTTCCTCCTCATCTTATGACGTTATGGAATGTTCAATGAAAAAGGTAAAGTAGCATCCTTAACAATATCTGCCATGTCTAAGTTTATAAAGTGAATAGTTTTATAACATCAAATTAGTACTATAGTTTAAAGAAATCGCAATTTCTATATTTTTTCGATAAAAAGTTTCAATTTGTAAGTAAATGTTTCTATTGTACATAAGATGCTAAAAAAGACTTGACGATTAATTAAAATTGAAGCTACGCTTGTATATTTATCAATGCGGATTTGGGCGGGTGGAAAGAGTAGGGTTTATAATCATATATTGCAATGCATCATAAAGTCATATGTAGGAATCATTAGGTGATATGCAAGAATTTTAGCTTTTTAAGAATTGTAACTATGAAAATTGTTGCCATTAAATGTTCTAAAACTGGAAGGGCTGTGGAAATAATTCTACTGAAATCAATGGATACAAAGATTTTCAAAGCTTGGTATTGAAGTTCAGGTTTTATAATGGTGGTGGTTCAAATACGCGATATTTTGTATTTTTGTGACCCTACATCTGTCACTTATCTTAAAAATTCTTCTTGAAATTCACGATTCGCTTTTCGACTTTTTGATCACTTTTCCTACCAAACCACGATTTGGAAGGTCATCGGCGGTTTTTGACTCTTTAAATCATTGAACTCACTTCTTGATAAACGATACAGACTTTTTAATATATTTAGCCGCCACTACATAGCTCATTTTCGGTCCTTAAGGGTGTGTGCAAAGGAACACGGCCTCGAAGCGGTTTGCGTAAATAGCACTCATTGCGATTTTAGTGTTTTCCCGACGGAAGATTGACTTCGACAGAAATTTTTTTTTCAAACAACAGAGGTTCTCTCTACCGATAAAAAAAATTTGAAGTCAATATCACTTACCAATCGAAAGCTATGCTGGATACTAAGAACCTGTTATAGTTAACCACTTTTAAGTTAATAATTGCAGCTTCAAAAGCTTCAGAAAAACGTGTCATGAATGGGGGAACTGATAAAAAGTGGAGGCCTCATATGGTGACAGGAGAGAGTGAAATTCGTAATCCATAATTTTTGCCTAAGTTAGGTCATGCTGGACTGCGCCCTGAATCGGTACATTTTGGACGTCTTCAATTATACTCTTTAGTTCAGTTTGCATCATGGAAGCTTTGCTGCCTTGAATGTATGATCAAGTCTTTGTCAATACTTCAGAATGAGAAACCTTAAATATATTGTACGAAGAAATCGTACCGATTATGGCAAAAAAACTATTATTCTTCAAATGAATGGTAAAGTTCAGCATAAATTAAGAAAATGACGTGAAAACTTAGACAACATTCGGAAACCCCACTTGGCATTCGAGGCACATACAAGCTAAGTTTGAGTATCAATACAGCTACATCAGACAAATAGGTTGCATGATAAGAACAAAATTTCGGCAACGCATATTCCGAAACCGAACGCAACACTAGAATTCAACTTCGCAAACTACATGTTTGACACACATGCATGCCACCTCACATTATAAAGTCAGTTATGTGGCTACATATACAACAAAAAAGCCGATATCTGAACATATCAGACTGCATGAAGATAAATAAATAAACAAGTTGGGTAGATATACCTACGCTTCTGCCAGAAGGGTTTTGTACTCAACTTACCAGAACTTCACTCCATTCACGCTTCCTTGTTTAAAACAGATTTCGTTGAAGTCGAAACACTCATTAAGTCCCTTAACTCCAACCTGTCCCCTGGTCCAGATGGATTGCCAAATATCTTTGCAAAATCTTTAGCGTCTTCTTTATATATTCCTTTGGATTTCTTGTTCAACCTCAGTTTAAGTACGGGCATTTTTCCTGCTTACTGGAAAAGAGCCAACAGCATCCCTATTCTCAAGAGTGGTGATTCTTCTTCTGTAACCAATTATCGTCCAATATCGTTATTTTCCTGTTTTTCAAAATTATTTGAGCATCTGGTACACAACCGACTTTCAGTGCTTCTTAGCCCTATGTTGGCAAAGGAACAACACGGGTTTCTTGAAGGTCGTTCTACCTCTAAGAACTTGATCGAGTTCACCGATTTCATTGCAAAAGCATTGGATAATCACTTGCAAGTTGACGTAATCTTTACCGATTTTTCAAAGGCGTTTGATATCATTAACCACAAGCTTTTTTGCTACAAATTGAGTGCGTATGGCATTGTTGGTCCGCTTTCATCATGAATGAAGTCATATCTATCTACTCACATATGTTGCGTTAGTTACAGTGTTATATCTTCCACTCCATTTTATCCTTCCCCTGGTGCTCCTGAAGGTTCCATTTTTGGCCCACTTTTGTTCCTCTTGTTTATAAATGATCTTCCATCGGTAATCATCCCCCTCCCTCTTATATGCAGATGTTTTAAAAATATTTCGTACAGTTAGGTCTATACAAGATTGTCAGCATTTACACGAAGATTTGAATGCCTTATATAATTTGTATGTATTTAATTACCTCTGTCTTAATGCTGCCAAATGCAGTAAAATGTTTTTTACCCTTAAGTCCTCTCCACAAGCGTTTAACTATATCTTAAATGATGTTCCTCTCACTGTTGTGAATTTTGCTAAGGGTCTTGGTGTTACTTTTGATTCTCTGCTCAATTTTGATACTCACATTCTTAATGTTACCTCTAGGGCATCCAAATTATTGGGGCTCATTTTCAGACATGCTCAACAATTCAATAGTATTTATACTCCTGTCTGCCTTTTTTCTTCCCTTGTCCGTCGTGTTTTTGAATACTCCTCCGTTGTTTTGTCTCCTCGGTACTCATATCCCATCGACAGAGCTAACAAAAAAGCGAAGAAAGTCACAAACAAACTCCTTCGAAAATTGCCAGAAAACGAAGCTCGCACAGACGCCCAACAAGACAAAATATCTGAGACGAAACAGGAGAGACAGAAGCCGCGACGAAGACTCCGGCAACAGACACTGCTTGCAAAACTTCAAGTTGGGCGATCTTACGTAGAAGTGTAGCAGGATATCATGGCAAATGTGAGGCACAAAGACACAAACACTGCAGTTAAAGCAGTAGGACCAATTCGGTCAGGCCACAAATCGGTCGGATTCGGAGCCGAGGGTGACAATGAAGAAGCATTCTGTGATGCAGTAAAGAAAGCTCTCGACAAAAGCGCAACTATAGCCTCACTCGATATCATGGTAACGATTGAAATAAGAGACGTCGACTGCGTCATGGACCTGGCCGAGGTAGAAGAGGCCATCAAAAGGGAGCTTCCAAATGAGGGCAAGGTTGAAACCAGAAAACCATAGGAGACAACGCATGGCCATCATTGACGACTGAAAATGTTATTGAAAAATTTTCGAATAAGGGCAAAGTAAGAATAGGGTGGGTTATTTGCAGGATACAGCGAAGAGCAAAGCCTCTTCAATGTTTCAAATGCCTTGGCTGTGATCACACCACACAAGTATGCAAAGGACCTAATTAGAGTTCCCTATGTTATAAATGCGTTGAAATTGGATATAAAAGAAAAGAATGTACAAAGGAGGCACACTGTGTTCTATGCAAGGACGCTGATTCAAGACTGGATCTGGTGCACGTCTTGGGATCAGAGAAATGTCATGTTTTCCACGAGGCCCCAACAAAGACTAAATCAGAACTGCGATGACCCGTATCTTGCAGCTAAACCTACACTGCAGTTCAACCGCCCAAAATCTGCTTGAACAGTTTGCGAGGGATATGAAAGCCAACTTTTTGCTGCTGAGTGAGCAACACCATGATAAAATTTGTGTATCATGGTATCCTGATGAAAGTGGTACTGCTGCCATCTGGGTTCGGAACAGTGATTTCCAGGTGGAGGACTGATAGTTTCGTGTGGCTTCGGTGCTCCGGGACCCTCTTCTTTAGTGTGTATCAAACGCCGAACCAATCGATATCATCTTTCCAAGCCAAATTTAATGCTTTCGTGGGCGTTGTCTCGAACCCAGATGGCAACGTCCAACGCTAAAGCAATCGAATGGGGCATGCCTTAAACAGGTTCGTGGGGAATATTTATTCTAGAAAAGGCAACCAGGATGGTGCTCGTCATACTCAGCAATTGAAATATGCTGACATTCTCCTCAGAGTCCTTAGACACAATTGGAGACTATTAGGGGAGACTATTAGGGGAATCATCAGTGCATTCTGCTTGAGATCAGTGATGTTGTCTCACGATGTCCATGCTCTCGACTTTCTACAATTGGATGGGACTTCAGAAGGATTGACGTTGAGAGGTTCATTGAGGTGCTCCTCTGCAAGGAGATTCGCAGGGGACAGAAGAACTGGTAGCTCAAGGCATGCTAAACTCAACTATGAGCATCATCACGACTGCTTGTGAAGCTTCTATGCCCCGTTGAAAGCCCCGGCATGGCAAGCCCCCAGTATACTGGCGGTCGATTGAAATCGCTGAAAAGCAAAAGGAGTGTCACAAGCATCAGCATGAGGCTCAACGGGTACGGAACCATGACGAGGCCTGCAATCGGGTGGCAGCATGTAAGTTAGCCAGGAAATGCCTTCGCAAATTGATTAACAACAGCGAAGCTTATTGCTGGCAAGATCTAGTGGATAATGTAAACAAGAATCCGTAGGGCCTTGGCTACAAGCTATTTATGCGGAAACTTGGTGCCCTACGGAAACCTTGCCTGCATGATGCGAGAAAGATGGACGAGATAGTGCGGTTACTCTTCCCTGCCCATCCCTTCTGTGATGAAACTGTCCATGGCGGAACAGCAGTCGAGTGTCCACTCTTCACACAGTTGGAAATGGAAGAGGCAGTCCTTTCACTGAAAGCAAGGAAGGCTCCAGGTCCAGATGGTGTTACAACTTATATATGATCATTATCCAGACTTGCTGTTCAGCACATTCAACGCCTGCCTGCGGGACGGGGGTTCCCCAGTACGATGGAAGGTGATATGGTGCGTGCTGATTATCGAGAGAAATCTCAGATTGCGGTCTACATACCACCCATTATGCATGCTAGACACTGCAGGGTAAGTTCTAGAAAAACTCATCAAGGGAAGACTCAGTTCTAGTCACTAAACGCACCATTGAACAAGCGAAACTTAGGCTAGGTATGCTAATGCGCTAAATAAGAGACTAGATGACTGCTCCTGGGAAGATGAACTGTGTGCCTCATCCCGAGTGTAGGACCGTAGCTGAATCGGAGCCATGGTGAGACTGACTTCTATCTGACCCAGCTTTTGAGGGGGCATGTGTGTCTTCATTCTTACCTGCACAAGATTGGTATGTTACGGTCCAACGATACCCTGTTTTGCCCATGAAGGAAGACAATATATACCACACATTTTTTGCGTGCATAAAAAGGGACAGGCTGTGGCGGGACCTCTACAGAGAGACGAGAGAGCTCACCCTGGATAGTATATTCGCAGTGATGCTCGAATCGGTTGACAAATGAAACCATGTGGCATTTATGTTCGGGCAGTCCTGGAAGATAAAAGGGACTCACAGCAGTTGGGGCTGGGGTATCGCTTGTCTGGCACTTCCTCTACCCCTCTCTCCTCCCGATAAAAGAGAAATCCCCCAGCTTGAAGGTACCTCACGGCATAACAAAACGAGACCCCACCCGAAGTAATGTGTCAAACGGTTCCAGGCTCCTTGAGTTGACACGGGAGGTGTTTAGGGGACGTCCAGTCACTTGCAAGCATGGAAGTCCCACACTTCGTGCGTAAATGACATTCCCCTCTCAACCACAAAGACTCCCATATCAACCCTATGAAAGACGTTTAGCCTTCCTTTCCCTCCCAACCTTTCTGGCCCGTCGTATCTATCTGGATCAGTGTTTCTTGTATCGACCTTGCAACCATCAAATATTTTCTATACTGTTTTCTGAGTTAGCTTTCTGCTTAGATACACGCCCTTCTCGGGTAAATAACTTCTTTGTAGTTCCATTTGCTGGTAAAATATATATTTTTATTCACCTATTTTGCGAATGATTAGAAGCATGATAAATAAGAGCTTGTTTCTTCTTATGATTTATATTTTGTTTTCAAACTAAAATTGAAATGTATCTTTGCTTATTCTACTTGCTTACTTTTGCTATAACTGTTAATAGTATCATACATAATCCTAAATTTATCATGAATTATTTTCTTTATATTTTCATTGCTTGACTTGATTTCTTCCGTTTTGTAGTTGGATTTTACTTTAATCTGTTAAAAGGAATTTATAAATAAATAAATAAATAAACCTACGATACGCAGTTGCCAACAACGAATAGTCAAGAAAAACATCAAAGATGTGTACATGTTTAAAAGAAAATTAATTGTTGCCCCATTTTCAACGGATATTGTAACAAAAATTACTCATTTCATGAATACCAAAAATATTTATGTTAGTCATCTTATATGAACATTTTAAGAGATAAAATCAAAACTACAGTGTATGCTTCCATGGAAAATTCATAAATACCAGATTCATGTATTTTTGTTGTAATGGCTATAACTTCCGAGAATATTATTCGATTTCCTTCAAACTTAAAAGAAATTAAGGCATTTTAAAACACTACTTTAATATTGAATTTCGTTGAGTTTAATGGTATCCATACGATTTTATTGAGGAAGATATGAATTTCGTAAGTCATACTATTATTAACAAAGTTTAGTGAATTTTGACTTCGAAGGTAGTTGTTGTTGTTTTACTTATAAAGATCTACCTCCATAATTTTTTCAGATTTTTCGGATCACAGGTGTTAAATCGTAAGGAGGACACACATTTTTCGTATGTTTCATCAAGACCTTTCATTTGACGGCCCACATGACAACCTTCGGTAAAAAAAATTCGGAGCTCCTCTTGCGATGTGCGGGGACCGCCATTTAAAAACCGTTGAAAAATGTATTGATGCTCAAGCTTTCAAGGGATTCTCACTTCTGATACACCCACAAAGTTTTGTATCCGTAGCTATTATTGTTTCAGAGGAAACTGCTTTGACATACAGACGGACGGACGGACAGAGTCTGACAGACAATCGATTTCATTAGGGTATTGTATTTTAGTACCCTTAAAAACATTCGATTGACGAGTCATCAATAAGCAAACACTCATCCGATCGAGAAAACCAAACGATAACGACGCACAAGGAAACACGGGACCAAACTACTAAAATTCATGAAAATAAAAATCAAATCATTTACTTTTATGACATTCTATAGAAGCCGGACCTTGTAAATACCGCTGATATCATAATAAAGATCATAGAAAAATACACAGGATGTGATGGGTGCAAATTAAAAAAAAAACCGATTATTTGTTATGATTGATTTGATTGCAGAAGAACATTCCTCTGAAAATGTTTCCAATTGTCGAATTCGATTTTAAAAATTAGTAACCAGAGTATAAAGCGCGGTGCGTCATAGCCGTATTTTGAGCGATTTATGTGACTTCTTATATCGTGTTTTTCTCTTCAAAACATCTGCTTTATATACACTATATTTATGTATGTACAACGACGAAATTTGATGCTTTATTGTGGAAAAATTTTACAATATATTTTATTAGAAGTGTTGTCAATCGGAAGCTGCAACATTTCCCCACCTTTCAGGCAATTTATGAATTCCACCCCAAACAAATTGTGCCGGCTTGGCGGCCAAAAACGAATGTATCCAATTTCGGATGCCTTGCTTTGAAGTGAAGCGAATTCCGGTGAGGGCGTTTTGCATCGAGCGAAATAAATGAAAGTTAGACGGAGCAAGGTCCCGACTATAAGGCGGGTGGGCCAAAATTTCCATCCACTATTTTCCAAATAGTTTTTCACGGGTCTTGCAACATGCGGCCGAGCGTTGTAATGATGAAAAATTATAGCCTGGTGTCTGGTCGCATATTCCGGGCGTTTTTCGATGATGGCACGCTTTAAACGTATTAATTGTAAAAAGGTGAAAGAAAGTATATACCCTTTAATTCTACTATTTATTTTAAATTTAGTATACAATTGTTTCGTTCTCTACTTGAGAACTTCCTTAGTACTACTATTCAAGTAGAGAACGAAACAATTGTATACTAAATTTAAAATAAATAGTAGAATTAAAGGGTATATACTTTCTTTCACTTTTTTATTTGAAAGTTCTACTAAAGGCGGAATATTTTTAACTAGTATTAATTGTGTTCGGTACAGGTCACCTGTGATTGTCTGGCCCGATTTCAACATTTCATAATATAAAGGCCCCTTCTGATTCCATCAAACACACAGCATAACCTTGGCGCCATGGATATTTGTCTTCGCCGTTGATTTGGCTGGTTGGCCGGGCTTCACGTATGACTTTTTGCGCTTGGAATTATCATAATGGATCCGTTTTTCATCTCCAGTCATGATTAGATGCAAAAATGATGTCTTTTTATGGCGCTCAAGCAGCATTTCAGACAGACAGAAGCGCCGTTCAACGTCTCTCGGCTTCAACTCATAGGGGACCTAATCACCCAATTACTTGCTGAGTCACTTCCCACAATTTGGCAAGTTCGTCTTGCGGTTGACACGAATCCTTATCGAGTAGCGTCTCCAATTCTTCGTCTTCAAACTTTTTTGGCTGTCCTGGGCGTTCTTTGTCTTTGATGCCAAAATCCGTTGAAACCATTCAAAACACTGTGTTTTTGCTAAAGCATCGTCGCCACAAACTTCTACAAGCAAACAATGACTTTCCGCAGCAGTTTTCTTTGCAAAAAATAACCCAACAGAACCTCCCGCAGATGCTGTCTTTTTCTCCAATTTTCGAAGTTATTCATCGTGAAAAATAATAATGCTGCACACAAGATAAAATTATTTTGTTGACTGATTTTGATAGCTGTCAAATGTACCTTCAAAATGACATATATATAAAGTTCGAACTTTCATTATATTTGTTAGTACGGACATCTAGCGTCGCATTCCGGTTATTAAGTTGTACACCCAATATATATATATATATATATATATATATATATATATATATATATATATATATATATATATATATATATATATATATATGTATATATATATATATATATATATATATATATATATATATATATATATATATATATGTATGTATATGTATATACAATAAAATATATAGGGTGACTCAAATCCAAAATAGGGGTGAAAGGGGATTTTATCAATATTAGAATATACTCCTAGGGGGTTATTTGATCCTGTTTGATGTAAGATTAGTAAAGGAATTATACAAGGTGCGTTCGAACATAAACGAGACATTTGTCATGAAAATTTTTTTCGTGGCGCCATCTGTGAAAATAACATCCTTTCCTGACTTCCAGCAAAAGTTTGGTGACATTCGGTTCAGTGCAAGCGAAGTTATTGCGTCTGAGGTGACAGTATGTTTGTGTCATTGTGTAATGATTTTTCCGTCTAAGTCACGAACGAGGAACCGACCTCTCATCGGTTCTAGACGTTAAGTCTGAGTCGTGCCAACGAATGGTACCAACCGGTCAACCAATCCGTGCACCGTAATCCATTTTCGCGGTGGCTGCTTGTCGGCCAGCTAGATCGGAGAGGATTTCGGTCGCGGGTCTCCGAATGGATTACGCTCATTTACAATTTTCAGCCACCATTAAACGCCCGTTTCAAACGCGTAGAAAACAAAATCATACGGAGAAGAACCCTACTTTACGTTACTCCGTATTTCTTCATCAATCCAGTCAAAGAACAAAAATCTAATCTCCATTTCGCGTTCCCGAATTTTACCGACGGGGTACCGAAAAATCTACTACGTTAACGTGAATCCGAAGAAAGCTAAGCTAAAGAAAAAAAGCAAACCAACAAAGGTACCGCGTACCGCGCGCGACGTGAAACCGGCCTCAGCGGATTTCTTCAAACCCTAGCCTCGCGACGACATACTTACCATGCACTCTACTCTCCGCTGGAAAGAAACGAAGGACCACTGGAAAGGAAAGTCTGCGTTACTTTTTAGGAATTCATGTTATTTTTGTGCAAATACAAAAAGAATACTTATAATTCATATTATTTTCAATGATGATTTTCTTAAATATTATTATTTTTTTAAATATTTTATTCTTAAGACCGTGGCTTAGTATTCATTTTCGTTTCACTAATTTTATGCATCGAATTTAATTTAAATGTTAAATAATGCTATCCATAGGCAAGACTAGTTTGTAGAATATGAAATTTTTATATTAAAATAATTTGTTTACTTAAAACGGGGAAATTATTCTATGAACATGATTATTAGTTGTTTGTGGTATTATGTTAAAATGTCTTCGTTTCTTAGAAGTTAAAAGAAAGCTTTAGCAAATCCACATTCATACAAAGTTATTTTAAAATTTTGAACTGCTTATAAGTCATGTGACATGCTTAACCTTATGAGTTACTGGTTACAAAAGGGAATGAATGTCAATATATTATTATAAAGTGGATTTATTTACAGAAATAACATGTCGATAATCATTATTATTTGTATTCTTTGTTGAATGTGTGTAGGTCAGCTCGAATTTCACATATTTTCCTCAGAAATATGTTTTCTATAAATTATCCTATCAACCAAGGTTCTCCGATTATTCAACCTCAAAGGAATATAATGGGGTTATCATGCATTAAATACTACCACAATTTTATTTGCTGACCTCAATGACTGAGACGTGTGGAGTTAGTTATCGAGACTACATAAAATTTCTCAAGCCGAGGAAACTTACACAGATTGACAGACAGGTCCCAACTTTAGTGGAGCTCTGCTAAACCTTTTTTTTTCTTTTAAATTTCTCAAGAGAATTTGAGTACTCTAACGGAGTACTAGTGGTTAAAGCTAGTTCAAAATGTTATCTTCGAAACTAATGTATATTTAAGTTAGTGAGAATACATTAAAGTTAGAAAAAAAAGTATTTAGAGTTGTAAGGATGATTTTTGCAGCACATTCAAAATTTCTAAACAAAATTATCACTAATGACACTGATTCTTATAGAAAATAAATAGTTCGACGATTACTGCCAATCTTTCTTTCGATGTCAAATCTGTTGGGGAGATTTTCGTCGGGTCGTTTAATATAATCACTATATGTGAAGCATGGAATATTAACGGATCACCAGGATAAGCTATAAAATCTGCGCCAAATGCTTCACCTGATGTAACATACATTCCCTTCTCCCATAAATCGAGCAATACGCTATACGAGTATTTCAATGAATTTTCATTGTTGCTTGGAAGCTTTACAACGGAGCCTTCATGTGGAAAAGGATGTTGGTAAGGAATACCGATCAACGCATTTTGTTAATCGAATTTGAAATTTTCAGATAATTCAGCGAGGACCTCATCGGCACCTATATTTATGTCTTTTGCGTCGACCCCAAACCTATTGGCTCCCTATTGTAGCTTCGTTGATTGGTGTATTTGGATTATTCCTCAAATGAGCTCTATTTGGCTAACGTTTTATAAAACCTAGAAAAACAATTTCTTATTAATTTGTGATTTTGAGTGATTTTATTTACACCAGCTCCTAAACACGATAAACAGCTAAGGACCACAGTCTGATTAAGCGAAGCAACAAGCACCATCAAGTGTCTTCGAACTCAGCTGAAAATGATTCACTGGGGTGTTCCATTAACGGGACAACTTGTTCTGCTATTTCAGCAACCAGACTTATGACTTATTTTATCATTACATGACAATAAAATATGTAGTTCAATTGAAATATTAACATATATTCAATGCAACTATATCTACGTCAATTTTCCGAAGTACTTGATTTTTCCTGTTTTGTCGATTAGATTGGGCCATTGGACGGCAAATAAATTCGTGAATGCTTCAGGATTTTTCCACTCAACGACAAGCTTTTAACACGGCAAAAACTCTCCACAAATACGATTTTGCATGATGGTATGATCTTTAGCGTGCTCATTAAATACGCCACAATGCAAATAGGTACACACGTTCCCGGTCCGTTATATAGAATTAGTTCAGGCTTAAGACGAAATACCAACGGAATGCAAGTTAATATAGCGATAATCGTAGTAAACGCTGAAGAAATGTAACTTTGCAGCACTTCCCGACTGTGAAATATTTCCAAAAACGAATAGGAATCAATTTCAGAAGATTCTACTTGATCAACACGAGCGCGACTTCTAATGTCAGAGCGTGCAATTGTTGAATGTCACTCACTACTCCCACACACTGCTACCATGTGGCTGTCAATACACTTCGACATCCCACGACAAAACTGACGTGGGATGTGAAGCCGTCACAACCAACATGAGATGGCGAGCCACATGGCAGCAAGGTGTATTGGTAGTGGTCGCCGCGGCGTCGAATGATTCATTACAATTGGTAGAACCGAACAAAGAGCTAATATCAAATCTTGTTTTAAAACCGGTAAAACGTTTACCGAAACATTTGAATTGATGAAAAAGTTTATAGTGATGATTGTCTATCTCGTGCCAGAGTTCATGAGTGGTTTACACATTTCAGAGATGGTCGTGAGGACATAAATGATGATGAACGTACGGGCCGCCCAAAATTAGTGATCACGGAAAACTCCATCGGAATTGTGCGTGAATTTATAAAAAATGAGCCAAAATCATCATTGAAATTCATGGAATCGGAGGCAAATATCTCCAAAACATCGATTTATTGCATTTCAACCGACCATTTGGTCGTGCACGTTCGCACTCTTGTGACTGATTTTTTGACTAAAAATCGCATTTTAACCATCAATCACTCACCGTGTTCGACTGATATGGTTCCCTGTGACTTCTACCTATTCGGCAAATTGCATTTGGCCATGAAAGGAAAACACTTTGCGTCCGTAGAGGGCATCCAAAAGATTTGTACCGACATCCTGAAGGGCATTCCGGTCAATGACCTGAAACACTTTTACGAAAATTTTTAGGATCGCGCGAAAGAGTGTTTCGAGGCCGGAGGAGACTATTTTGAATAAAGAAACTGGAATTTATCAGAACAAAGCTGCAAATACTCCTCAAAATCGTTGAACTGAAGTTGTGTCTAAATATGGGATAGCTGATAATAGATTGGTTATAACAGTTGCTCTTCAGAAAGATATTTGTCCTCATGGTAATACATATCCTATAAATGCTGTTCCTATCACTAAAAATAAAATAATTACTCCTGCTATTTAAGTATGTATATAAATGAATGAATTATAATAAATACCTCGCCCAATATGTAAGTAAATACAAATAAAAAAGAAAGACGTTCCGTTAGCATGAAGAGTTCGTAGTAATCAACCGTAATTTACATCGCGGTAAATACGAGCTACGCTGTTAAATGCAATGTTAATATCAGCAGTGTAATGTATGGCTAAAAATAATCCTATAAGAATTTGTATAATTAAACATAATCCTTATAATGATCCGACATTTCATTAAGCTGAAATATCAATTGGAGCGGGTGAATCTACTAGTGCATTGTTTGCAATTTTAAAAAGTGGGTGTTTTAATCGTAATGGTTTGTTCATTAGTTAGCTTATAAGTCGTAGAGGCTCGTAAAATAAATTAGTAATTTTTACTACTGCGATTAAAGTAAGTAATAAATAATTTATTAATATAATAGTAATCAGTTTATTTGGAACATTATATTAATTTATGAACGACAATTTATTTGATGAGATTAAGTTTATACTGTTAGTTATTTTTATTACATTTTCATTTTCAAATATTATATTGATTAGAAAATTGTCTATGATAAACAAAATTATGATGATATTATTATGATAAAAATTATTGTTCATATAAAATTTTTTATAGAAAATGTAAATATATCATTTGATGCCAATGAAGTTACGTAACTAAATAAAATTAATAAACCCCATAAAAAAATTAAAAATAAAACACATAAATATCAAGTTGAATCCTATAGTAAAAATTTTATTGTGAGTCGAAAGAACAATCTATGAGATTTGCTTTTAAAAGATTATTTTGTTTAAATGTTTACTACGACTGCGCCGTGAATAGTCCATCCTGAGGGTCCAATTTCGGAGGACGATGCTGGATGTAGTCTAATCGGTCGAGTATCATCCAGTAATGTATGCTGGGTTTCAAATTTGTGGATTGTATTGGCTTTAGTAGTTTCGGTACGTCGAAAATGCACACCATAAGTTGCTCTAAAAGCACGAAAAACATTTCTCACAGTATGCTGATTTTCGTAAATTTTCGTAATACACCTGAACAATTTGGATATATTGTTGCAGTGTAAATCTTTCGATGATGAATTGTCAAACAATACTGAATGAAAATTGATTAAAGCCTGACAGGAGTCACGGGTGATCTATCAAAAAAGCCTATTGAAAATCAAACCTCATGATGAATCACCCTTTATAAAGGGTACTAATGAATCATTGTAAATTAATGACGAAATTTTCCCTGGGAAATTATTGAACGTGTTTTAAACGGGCATTTGACGGTGTCTGAAAAGACTCAGACAAGGAAACTCCAAGCGAAGGAATCTCCAAAAAAGGCGAAAAACAGCTAAGTTGACAGATAAATTAATTGAAAAATTGTCAAATCAATATAGGGTAGCGATTCAACGCCACCTAGATTACTTGAGGATATGTACAATGCAATTTGAGCTGCTTTTTATCATGCAGTATCAACCAATTCAAACCAGCAGCACTTCCACTGCCTGCTGGATGAACCGTCGTGGTGCTACTGGAGAAAAGCTGAGGCAGTTGGAATATGCGCTTTGAGAAATATCAAGCATTTTTCTGCACTTGATGATGAAACTCAACAAATTTTAAGTTCGATATATGAAGAATTGACCTCCAAAGATTTATTGAAGTGGTGGTTGGGAAATCACACTTAAAACAATAACGAAAGCTTTAATTCATGTATTGAATTAGGCCTCAAAACACACTTTCGTTGGAAGAAAAATACTCGAAATAGCTGCTAATATATCCGCGTGTGTGTTTAATGAAGGCTTTATGAGTTTGTTCAATATAATGCAAGTTATGCGCGTCGCAATTGGCCTCAAAACAATGCGCCTCGTAGAAGATGGATGCTGCTCAAATCAGACTGGCCAACGGACGTAGTTTTGATGCTTCAAAAGAAGCAAGAACAGTACGATGACAAGTTGTTAATTGATAATGTTACCATCTGTTCCTCTGTGTTTATATGTTTCAAGCCTTTCTAGGATGCCAAGTCTCAGTCCTTTGCTTTGTTTGTGTAGAGTTTGTCAAGGCATCAGGCTCGTGTGCGTGGTTTTGTGGGTGCGTCGCATAATTGGAGTCTGCCTTGTTGTGTAAGAAAGATCGTAGGTGCTCCTTGTATTTTATTATTAGTTTCCGTGTTATCCTTCCTATGTATATCGTGTCGCAGCCCTTGCATGTCAGCTTGTATATGCCGCTGTGTTTTGGTTTCACTTTTCCTCCTATGTTATTGTTAGTTTTGAATGCAGTTTGTATATCCTAAGGAAGTTTGATAGTTTGTATGTCTCTTTGCCTATGTATGTTAACAAAATCCACTGTTGGTCGTTCTATTGGTTGCCGTTCCTCTTTTTGTTGTTGTTGTTTGTATCCGTTATTACTAGCTATTTTGTAAATGTTGTTTAGTTCGCTGCAATAGTTGGTGGGAGTTATGGGGATGGAATGGAGTCTATGCACCATTCATCTGTACACTGCTAGTTAATGTTGCGTGGGGTGGTTAGATTTTATGTGTATGGTATGACCAGTTGTGGTTAGTTTTCTGTATATTTTTTAGTCTCACCGCGTTTGTTCGCGTGTCACGCTTAGGTCCATATAGTTGAATTGTCCGTTTGTTTCTTTTCCCATAGTGAAATTTATATTCGGGTTTATTTCATTCATATAGATGTGTAGTTATCTTGTTTATATTCTTGTGAGCCAATAGCGATGAAACAGTCCTCCACATATCGTCTGTAAAATATTACTTTGAATCTTTTGACAATTTTGGGCACAAAGACTTCTTGCAAATATTGTAAGAATATTTCTGACATTATTGAGGACATTGGATGTCCCATACCCAGACCGTCCTTGGCAATGTATGTGTTGTTATTGAACTTAAAATAGTTCTGCTTGATTGTGGTCTTTATGAGATTGAGTAGTTGATCTGTGAATCTTCGACTGTTATTGAATACAAGTTTTTCTTTTAGCATGGTCAGTGTTTCGTCGATGGGTGTAGATGTATTGAAGTTGGTAATGCCTAGTGATAAAAGTCGAGTAGTGTCAGTAGATGTTAAAGACGTGGTAGATTTCACTAGATCACGGCTGTTCTTTAATATGTATTTGCCTTTTTGTGGTAGTTTGACAAATGTTTTACGATAGTTGTAAGATAGTTTGACGATAGTCTAACGATAGTTTAACGACAGATTAACGATAATATTATGATAGCTTTGCGATAGTCGTCAGATATTTTTAAATAATTGTAGTTTTAATGTAGTTTCACAATAGTTTTACGATAGTTTAACGATAGTTTTGCGATAGCTTATGGTGGTTGTACGATAGTTTTTAGATAGTTTTACAATAGATTTACGATCGTTTTACGACGGTTATACGATAACTATAATTATGTTGCGATAGTTTGTCTATCGTTAAACTATCGTAAAACTATCGTGAAACTATGTTAAAACTACAATATTATGAAAATATTTGGCAACTATCGTGATACGATCGTTAAACTGTCATTAAATTATCGGAATAACATGACTAAATAGTTCTCTAGTTCCTGAGAAAAGTTGCTTTGAGGCGCTGAAAGAAAGATGGATGGACGGGCGGACAGACAGGTATCGATATTAATAGGATATTGTAAAACAAAAAAAATTTTTACAAAACCTTAAAAGCGACCATGTATCTGAAAAATGAGTTTTATTAATACAACACGTCACGGACTGAAGAGCATAAAGCATGATTATCACTTAAGAGCGAAGGAATCACAGATTTATAACCAACTATATTTTTGCAGAGATGCACACTTCACTGTATTCCGAATTTTCCAAGTATTTTCACAATGTCAAGCATCGTAGCTTCAAGATCCAATAGTTATCAAGGAAACACAATAAAATGTTCACTTTTGATGTATTACAGAACAGGTCTAACGAATAAAATCTGCAATGTGGTCACAAATCATCAAAAATAGCGTCTTCCGATTCGTCAGATTTGACAGCACCATCTGAAAATGCGGAACAACCTAAAGAGAATGACATTACCATCCCTGGAGACAGTAAAAATTGAACAAAAACTCTTGCAAATTCTACCCTATTTGATATTCCTCATTATGTGAACCTGTCTGTATCTATCATAAAAAAGTCTCACAAACAAGACAGGTATCTCATCTAGTAACAGCACAACAAAAAATTTCTCATAGGTACCCTTATTTTTAAAAGCAGATAATAATAGTTTGATAGGCCGCCTCTTTGAAAGTTTAACACTATTTCAGGAAAATGTTCTGTTGTATAAAAACTTCCAATACAAGTCTTTTCAAACCAAAGGATATGCAAAAAGGTATTCGCTGGGAGAATTCAAGGGTGGAGACTAGTTGGGAGACCGAGAAAACGCTGGCCTGACTCAGTCGACGAAGACAGTTCATCGCTGCTCTTTGCGTCAATTCTGGCCTGAAAAGACAGTAATAGTTTATTCGGGATAAGAGACACGCCAAGGAGTGCTGTATTCGTACACCGAGCTCATGTGAAGTCATCCCCCGGCCAATGATCCTGCACCCGCACGTGAGTGCTACCTTGCACCCAAATGATGGCAGTACCAGATTCATCGGGGTTACGTGCTGGCGAACTCCTGTCATCATGTTGTCCACTAGGCAGCAGCAAGTCGGCTTTAATTTCATTCGAAAACTGCTTCAACAGGTTTTTGCCTACAGTACTGTAGTGAAAGTTTATCTGTTAGATGCGGATCATTGCAACACTGTTTTGGTCTTGGCCTCCTTGAAGACCTGACAGTTCGCAGTCCCTAGAACTTGCTTAAGTTTGCCCACACTAAGGCCAGCGGCGATATATATAGGAAACAATGCGTTTTGCCTGTGTATCGTTTCATCTTGTGCCCCGCTCTACTACCTTTGTATCGCAGTGAACTTCTCTCAGGCCCCTTGAACCTTTTTGCAGTATGACCATAACTAAGGCACTTAAAACAATGAAGATGTACTACTCTATGTCATGTCCTACAGAAAACTTAGCCAATCCTTCTTTGCCCTTGCCAAGTATTTGTTGTGCCTCTTTTTCAGGAAGGTTAACGATGGTCATGCACTGCCCCCATATATTTTCCTTGGTGAGCCTTATTTAAAGCCCGGTTAAGCCAGGAAGCTCACGTTCAATGGCATCTTTGACCTCGGTCACTTGTGTGATGCAGTCAATGACCCTGATAACAAGCGCTGCCATATTCTCGAAGGCCTTTTTAACAGCATCACAGAAAGAATCCCTGTTCATTGCCTTTGGCCCGAACCCCCCCAGGAGACCGCCAGATCAGGTGACTTATCCCACTCTTATGACAGTTTTTATCTGGCTTGGCTTAACCGGTCTTTTACCTTTCATAGGACATCTGCGTAAGACATACCATTGGTGCGTTTGACCAGCAGAGCCTGCCTTTGGAGTTAGCGCCGTTGATTATCCTTAGCTCGATTTACACTGAGTGTTATTCCACATTTTGCTTCCTGGGGAGGCTGCTGATCTTCCGTGGTTCAGAGAAGTTTTTTTTGCTGCTTGTGGACTTTATCCTTCCTCCTCTTCTCTGTGGGATCCTTCAAATTATTTAAACACAAACTTAGTTGCACATAAATACAAATTTATTCTTTAAACCAACTAAATTTTTGAGTTTATAGGAGAAAAATTGCGAAGTGTGAGTTACCCGCTTCAATAAAATTTGAAAAACCTGGCTGGCTGTTCACAACAATTTTTGCAAAATCGCAATAAATGTTCCTAAATTTTGTCCAAGTGCAACAAAAAACTAACAATTCAAATTTTTTGGTGGCTAATTGGTTACCGTGTTGCACCTCATAGGGGAGCCAGTGGTTCAAATCCTGGTGTTGGTTCCATTTTTGCTCTTAATGTTTTAATTTTTGACTAATACTTAAAAATCTACGCTTTCAATGAAAAAGCTTAGGAATAATTTCTTTATCAAATTCAAAGGCATAGTAGAAAAAGACGATAGTGAGTATAGTATTCTGAGTGAGAAATACAGGGTGCGTACGGTGTTTGAGGACAACTTGAGAGTAAAATTAATTAGCTTGAATTTTTAATAAAATGTAATGAAATTTCAGGAATTTCTTATACAATGTTAAATTAATATATGGCTATAAAGTTATTCAATAAAATCGCCATTAGCAGCAATAATTTCTTCCATCCGGGTCCGGAAACGATTAAATGCCCGAATCAAATGTTCCTTGTTCATATTGACCATTACGGCATTAATAGCAGTTTTCGGCGAAGAAGTAGTATTGTGAGGACGCTTATTGGTCTCACGCTCAACTACGCCTCATACGTAATAATCCAAATAATTAAGGTCTGGGGAGCTAAGTGGCCATAGGCTCGGTGTTATGTGGTCATAAAAATTTTTGGCCATCCAATCTTGTGTTGCCATCGCTTTATGCGAAAAAGCAAAGTCTTGTTGAAAAATGTATGGTCTGCCTCCGCTTATATTGTCTATCCAGAATTTCTCTACCGTCTCCAAAACCTCGATGTATGCAGCAGAGTTCACTTAAAGACCTTGAGTGAAAAGTATGGTGGCATAACATGTCCATCGTTGTTGACAACACCTAAAACCATAACAGTGGATGGGACTTCCCTAGGATTAGAACATAGCCATCTGTCATTTCTGCGATTGGTCTTTTGATCTTGGTCATAATTTTCTTCGCCGGAAAAAACCACAACATTTTGGGCGCCTCGGGGTGTTTGATTTTGTTTAAAAGACGTTTTGATCGGAGAACTCTCTGTTCCCGTGTTCGTTCCGACATGAACTGTATTCTGCGCATCACGTAAGACTTATACCGAAGGTCTTCGTGGACAACTCTACGAGTAAGGCGCTCAGAAACATGAAGCTCACTCGCAAGGACCCTCATAGATTTTGAAAGGTCCTCGTATATGATCGCTTGCACTTCCTCTAAAAATTCTGCAGACCGGACAGTGTCAGAACGTTGTCCGTGCTTTTTGCGTTTTGCAGCCGATTCGGTATCGCCTCCTGATGCTTCCAATTCACGGTGAACCTTATGCATGAATGAACGGGCGCAATTAAGAAAATTAGAGATCTCTAAATGTGTATGGTTCGTACATATCGTCGATGACAGCATGTCTCTTCATTTCTTGAGTGATGTTGTAGTCCGTCATTTCTTATCTGAAAAGGAAAAAAAAATAAAGTTATGGTCACATTTATGCATGTCCTCAAATACCGTACGCACCCTGTAAAATGATAATTTACAATAAGAGCAGCACACAGAAGCTTCTTTCGTGTACCCACATAGATTTTTTTAAATAATAGTGTAAGAATAATTTATTGATTTTTGTAGTAGTAGTAGTAAGAAGAGAAGGAATTTAGCGGATCTTTAAATTCATCAAATGTTCTACTTTATAGTGGCAATTAAATAGCACTTAAAGAGTGCTCAAAATTAAATATTTGTGTGTTTTCATCTGATTCCAAGATACTTCCAAGTTCAGCCACCACTTTTTCGATCATTTAAAAATAATGAACAAACTCAATTCAAACTTTAACGATATCTACAACAAAAACATACTCGTTTTAAAAGAAAAACCTTTGTCATTCCATTTAAACCTGCCAACATTTTGTTGCAATATTACTAATATGATTGGCTAAATGGACTCTTAACGATAGTTTTGTTATTCATCTTATCTGAAAATCAGGAGAGGATCTTATCAAAAGTGTAGTCTTCGATTCAATGGAAAGCCCGAATGGTAGAAATGCTCTACATTATTTTTGCTGCAGTAGGAGAAATTTCAAATGACTTTATCTTTCGTAAATAAGATTCGGTTTAATTGAAACTAACAGAGTATAAGGACCTTTTATCGGACTACTGAAATGTCAAATTTCAGCAAATTCCAGGGTACTCATATGATTTCACTGGGCAATGGTGTTTCAACAACTGATTGGGAATTATCATTGCCCAAATGTGTCAATTCTGTTAGTTGATATAGCCATTTAACCAAAAGTGTGCTTCATCATTGAACAACATTTTCAAATGAAATTGCGGATCAATGGCAATCAATAGATTTGAATAATTTGCAAACGTTGCTGCGATGTGAGTCTACTCATGATGAACTGTCAAAAAAAACTAACGTCAAAACAATCGAGAACCTTGACATCTGCTGTCATCAGAAACAGTACTGGCATGTTTATATTCTCCGCCTCTACTTCAAATGTTCAAAATGAGAAAAAATTACACAAATTTACTGAATGTTGTCTTTTAAAACGATCGCCAATTTGTTTTACAATTATTAATGTCTCTCATTAAACGGATTCTTATAGATATTCAGGATAAGGATCTTTCTTGAAGCTTTCTTGCAGATTCTGACAAGTCCGTAGTATCCGAGTTTATTGGAAGCATATATTATTTCATAGCCCTGTATATTCGTGTTCTGTCGCTTTCCCTCCCTTCCTCGCTATCGATATTGCAATTTTGTTATGGATATTAAAAGGTATCAGCATGACCTATCATTTAATACTCTACTCGACTATGTTCGGTGAAAAAATTTAAGACTCACATCCTTAAATGGGAAGACCCAACGTAAAATACTTTGATATTTTTTACTACTATAAAACTTTCATTAGCCAGAAACTTCTGAGCTGCTCACAAGGTTTGATGACTGTAGGTAGCTTCCCTAGCTCCTGAGAAAACATGCCGTGACGCACTGACAGATGGGCGAACGGACAGATAGGTATCGATTTTAACATGGTATTGTTAGAAAAAAATTAAGAAAAACCCTAAAAAGAAATATTCTGGGCTTCCGTTAATTATCGGCAACTTATGTATTTAATTCAAATTCATATATGTTTCTTACTCGTATTTCATGTTATCTCCCCGGTTTGGCAGAAAATCTATTCTGAATTGTGATCCATGGTTTATTTAAAGCGATATTTTGTTACTAATCTGCTTGTTGTATTCACTTTAAACTGACCTTAGAATGATTACCATGTCAATAAAATATCGTACTTGAAAAAGCATTTTTCTTTTGGTTGGTGCTTTCGCGAGAGTGTTAAAATTACACGTACAACAGCTATTTCAAGAGGCCATATGAAATGGCTGGCGATTATTTTATTGCAATGCAAGGGAACAGCCGTGCGAACAGCAATATCAAGGACATTTCTAGCTTTGACTCGAGCAACTTGACTGGGCTGAAAGTAGTAAAGTGTAAAAGCTGAGAGGCACTATAGAGGCTCTTGCGTGTAGAATATTTGGAGCACGGTGCATGAATATGAAAGGGAACGGTAATGGCAATAAATGCTTTTCACGTGATGTATTATGCGAACATACGTGCAAAAGTTCTATGAACAGGTGAAAATATGAATGGGTTATATTATTTAAATCGGACTATGTAACAAAACTATATAGAAGACCAAAAATTTGAATGCGGTGAATGTAACTAAATTTTATTTATATATTGGATAGTTTAAAAAGTACTGAGCCTTTTTTGTCACTAGATGGTGTTCGTTGTCATTTGTCGGGCAATACTAACCAGATTGAGTCAAACTGGCATTTGTTTAAAAGATGGCATTCCAGCCTACAATTTTCATATGGACAGTTTTGTATTTCGGCATTCGTGTCAAAAGTTGTATTCACTTAAAAATGAATGAAACTTCTGAAAAAATTCGTTAAATTTTACAATGTCGCTACGATCAAGGTGAGAATGCATCGCGGGCTCGTGAAAAACTTTGTGGTTTTTACGGTGAAAATACTTTATCAAAAGCCATAGTCAAGAGATGCACCTCACTCAGGTCGACCAATCACTGAAAAAGTCGATGAAATCTTCCAAAAATTTGAAGAAGATCGACAAAGATGCAGCCATGACATTGCCAAGAAACTGAATATCCACCACCAAACAGTTTTAAACCATTTGCTTAAGGCTTGATACACAAAGAAGCTCGACGTTTGGGTGCCGCATAAATTAACACAAAAAAATTTGATCGGCCGAATTTCCATTTGCGAAATGCTAATAAAACGCAACGAAATCAAGCCATGTTTGAGGCAAATCATTACAGGTGGTGGAAAATTGGTAAGATATGAGAATGTCGTTCGAAAAAGATCATGTTAAAAGAAAGGTGATCATCACAAATGACTTCAAAGCCAGGATTGGTACCAAATAAGGTTATGCTGTGTCTATGGTGGAATTGCAAGGAAATTGTTTATCATGAGGTGCTAGAACTTGGCCAAACACTCAATTCGGCTCTATTCTGTCAGCAATTGACCAGATTGCAACACGCAGTTCACAAAAACCGGCTAGAATTGATCAAAAGAAAGGGCGTTGTCTTCCATAATGACAATGCCAGACCACACACATTTTTGATGACCCGGCTCTGCAAAACTTCCCTACTGAAAAGAAATTCACTACAAAAAAGGACTGTGTAAATCACATGGCCAGGTTTTTCGCCGATAAGCCACAGTAGTTCTACACAGATGATGGATGGAAGATGGAATAATGGCTCTATCCAAGACATTGCAAAAGGTCATAGATAATAATGGACAATATGTACTTAAATAAAATCCATTTTAAATAATATTCTATCGAAAAATGACAAATAAGGCTCAATACTTTCTAGACTTACCAATATGCTATGACACGTTTAAAAAACGAATACTGGCTTTGATGCGCAAGACGTCTAGACTACCCGTTAAACACTTCCCCTGTTAACCTGAGAACCTAGCCTGCAACCGTTTGACACATTATTCCGGGCTAAGGCCCATTTTGATACACTTTGGGGTGCCTTCAAATGTGGAATCTCTCCTCTAGTGGAAGGGAAGGGAGGACAAGTGGTTGCTAGAAAAGTAATTCCAACGTTCCCAGCTGCTGTGAGCCATTTTTAAGGGTTTGGACTAAAAGACAAAACCCTATTGAAATCACGACCTGTGTCCGTCTGTCCGTCCGTTTGTATGTCAAGCACTTTTTCTCCGAAGCTATAGAAGCTGCAGCTTTGAAATTTGTGGAAAAGTCAGAAGTTATGAATTCTCGAAAGTTTTACGGTAATGAAATTTTCCAGAGAGTTTTAAGTGGGTCCTCTCCATATAGGGAGGTGACCCTTCAAAAAAAATTTTCACCATTGAAAGTCGAGTAGGGTGTCTCCATGAGACCTTATCAGAACCCAGGGGAGCAGGGGAAGGGGAAATGTATGATACCTTTCATCCGAAAAATTACAAAAAAAATCATGAGTGCAGGCCTTTATGCGTACAACAACAATATATACGTCAGAGTCGAAGTTCGATCGACTTTGTTAGTAATAGTAAGATTTATAAATTTTGTATTTTCTTGAATAAAACCGTACCGGTTCCTTTAAATTCAATGAACTTCAATACACAAATGGCTATATATGTCACAAGGCAAACCTGCCCTGAAAGTTTCAAAAAGATCCAATTGTACCTAACGAAGTTATAGTGGTTTGAATTTTTCTGTATTACTATGCAACAATATGCGCTGTATTATAATGGAACTATAGGGCAATGGAACAATATGCGCTTTTTACCGACTCAGACATTGTGGGTTTGCTAGGATTTGCATGAACGTTTCTGGGATGATAGGTATCATGAATATTTTTGGGGATTTGTTGAGCTAGTGACATCAGCATTCGTAAAACATGTTTTAAATGAGAAGATTACATCAATTTGAGTTATTTTCCTCCAACTTAAACATTTAAGGTACATGATATTAACGCTTGATTGAATTTATCAATACATGGGTGAAGATGATTACCTACAATTTAGAGGTGAAACAAATCGAGTTAGTAGGAGAGTGGTTCTACAAGAAGGGCTTTGTAACCATCCTAGTATTGGAAACAAGGTTCCTGAAGGCATGAATCAATGCCTTGAATTATTCATCCAATACTTGCATAAGAAATCATTCAAATTTATCTAAAAGATACAGACTTTCTTTCATAAGTACATAACAGGCGCCATTTTACTCCCGATTAAATAATTTTTCTGAATGCTAAGCCAATTGAATATGCTCAAATCAAACAATATTACTTACATTTTCATGAAAACCCAACCCAAAATAAGAGTACCTAGGTCGATTTAAAATATGTATCAACCATCAACACGTGTTATTGTCGTAATAATTTCATACAATTAAAATGATGATAACTCACTTGATTATGATTAGATGTCCAGGAAATTTCGTAGGCATGCGGATTTTGTATCAACCTACATAAGTGTAAAATTTTAAGAAGCTTTAGGGTACTCTTACAATTTTTGGGGAGAATGTAAAATTTACAAAACATACTATTATTAACAGAGTTGAGGGAATTTTGATTCCTAAGGTATTTTTTTGCCCTTGTACTCATAAAGACTAACTATAGTGATGTTTTTCTGGTCTTTCAGCCTAATGTGCCGAATTGCCAGGGGAGGGGACACAAATATTGTTAATACATTTTGCCTCCTCCATGATACCCTGATGCAAAAAAATACTTTTGCAGATTCTGAAAGTGAAGCATAAAATTACTTTTTCAGATTCTGAGAGTGCTCAGATCTTTCATTTAATACCGTACTCGCCTGCGTCTGATGAAAAAATTTGTTAATGGGCGCTTCGTTGTAAAGGGGAGCCCCCTTAAAAAATTTTGAAATATTTGCAAAAACCTAAACTTTTGAGATACCACCACTTCTGACCTTTTCACAAAGTTTGAGCTTTATTGCTTCTACAGTTTCTGAAGAAACTTTCTGTAACGCACGAAACTAGTAGATTTTTGTAAGATTTATTTCACAAAGCCAAAGGAACATCCAATAGCAAATAACCTAGAGGTCAAAATTCATTGAACTTTGCTAATAATAATAGGATTTAGAATTTTGTTCAGTACAACTGAATTGGGATCATTCAATTGGTAGAAATTAGCCATTTAAGTAGTTTTTGAAAGATTCTTATATTCCATACGTTTCTATAAAATTTTCAAAAGCTATAGCCGTTTGAATTTCCTCCGATTGGAACAATCATATACGATTTTTCTACTACATGGGCTTTTCATCGAACTAGATGCTACACTTTTGATTGGTTCCTTTCCGATTTTCCAGATAAGATGAATAACAAAAATACATTTAACATTCCGTTGACCGAAATGTTGGCTGGTGAAAATGGAGTTCTTTTAAAGCAAGAATATATAATCATTCTACATATCTGCATATTGTAGATCAATTACAAAACCCTTCTGAAATGACCGTAGGTCTGTCTACCCAACTTGTTAACTTTTAGAACTGCCCAAGCATTATGTGGTTCCATTTATCAACCGACCCAGGCATCTCCCTGAGTGGAATACCTGGGGAGAGCTCTCCAGTTTCTTTTTAGAGGTTCCGGTGTAGCTTTTAACATCCTGTGCATGCAAAAAATGTATGGCAAGCATGGTCTTCCCCTGCAGCGGAAAATCTACTGTCGGGTGATCGCAAATCACTAATCTTGTGCAAGTAAGGTTGAAAACACCCGTACCACTCAAGAGTTGGGCCAGGTAGAAGTCAGTCTTGCCATGCGTTTGATTAAGCCATGGTTTAAAATACGTCAGAAAAGGTGTAGTAAGTTTAATGGTTCGATATTGCCACAATTAAATGTTCCATTGACAACCATTATTTTGATTACATAAAATTTGATTTCGCCATTGAAAGTCAGTTTCACAGAAACAACAGATATTCTGAGTATGAACAATATTTTAAGAACCCTGAACTTTAAATGCATTGTAAACCAATCTGGTTTTACAAATAGATGAACGATAAATACATATGTATGTGCATGGTAGTAAATGGTATCGGGGTTAAATTGAATTGAATTTGCTGGTTCCCCAATCATGTGACATTAAATACAGAGAAATGCCAATAAGTGCAAATATACCTACAGCTTTGCAACTAAATCCTACGAGTAGTTGTGGTGACATAAGAGGGTGAAGGCGAGTCTTCCATGCCTGACAATGGAATCGAAATTACTTACCACGCCGCGCCGCTATATTGGAATTTGGGTGATGGGTTAACTCCTTGTCACTGATTTACATTATTTCAAAACCAGCAAAAGAGCTCTCAAATGAATTGGGACTAGGGCAACAACCTTGCAATCGAAAAAATTACTATGGCATTGAATTCTGGAATATCAGTTTACTGAACAGCCCTCGATCTGTTAAGAATCTTTCACAATAGGCTAGGCAATATAAATTAATCACACTGGCATTCCAGAAAACGAACTAGACTGCAAGCGATATTCATGATATGAATTTGCATACAATATTCAAAAGTGGGAAGTCTGCTGGCAAGTGAAAATTTGGAGTTGCTTTAATTGTGGGTAGGCAGCTCAAATCGCACATTATCGATTTTAAGGCAGTCAATGAACGATTCTGTGCGATCTGTATAAAAGCAAAATTTTTCAAAATTTGGCCGATAAACGTACACGCATCGAAGGAAACGTACTAATATCACAAAGAAAGATTATTTGACTCATTGCCTACAAACGACACAAATATAATTTTGGGAACTTTTAACACTAAGCTTGGCAATGAACTATCTCATCGGAGAATGACTAAAGGATATACGCTCCGGGATGAAACGCCTGATTGACTTTGCATGCAACAGAAATTTAGTTATACGTTCGACTTGCTTCCCACATTGACGCATCCATAAACTTCGTTATACATTTGATACTTATCCAAAAAAACGCAAATCTGTTTTATTTAAATGAACATATATATATATATATATATATATATATATATATATATATATATATATATATATATATATATATATATGTATATATATCTATATATACAATATATATATATATATATATATATATATATATATATATATATATTTTGGGAGTGATAGTGCTCTCTTCTTCATTGTTTTTAGATATGGTTTAGTTTTAAAACTATTTTTCTATTAATGGCCTTCTCAATTTACCTCTTTTTTTCAAAATCCCTTTTCATTTTAATTACCTGTTACAAACTATTGCTTAATTACCCTACTATTAACATCCGTAATCATCTTACTTAAAGAGGTTTATTTATACATATTTTAAAGAATAAAAAACTGGTTATTGGGCGTTTATAATTAAGAGAGCAAGTTTAAATATATCTTTTTTCTCGCCTTATTTAGATTATTTATGTAGTGTATGCTTTATTATTTATGTAATGCATGTTTTTTGAATTTCTATAAATAGTTGATGCGTTTCAAGCTTATATGGTCATACATGGGCAGTTCAAATATGATGGAGACAAACACTGTTGATGGTGTGCATGTATGTTTTGAAGGTCGTGGCTTGAGTATGTGATAGCTGGGTCCTTTTAGAACAGTGTGGGATAGTTTTCGTCGTGTGTGCATGTTTCACGCGTGTGCTAGGACCTCGAGTGAACGTCAATTGCCGACTGCCGTTGCGCAACGTATTGTTATTCGTTTTTTAATGTGGGAGGGCATTAAAAACACGGAAATTTTTCTGCGTTTGCAAATTCAGGTGTGTCTTTGCGATGATGATCCTCACTTTTCCAGAAGCTCATTAGAATGCGGGGTGCTAGTAAGCTATTTCTTAATGATTGCACACGTTGGATAGTATCCATCAATGTTTTCTGGAGACTTTAACTTTGTTTTCCGTACGGTTTGTACCTCGATGGTCGAATCTATATTTTCACTTGAGCCGTATTGCGCATTATTCCGCAAATGCACGGATGATTTGATCTTGTCCAACAACCATTCTTTCACGGTCCTTCGAAAATACCGGTCGTGGGTTGACAAATAGATGAATGTCGTCTTCCCCCGGCAAAATTGTTGGCAAATCCATAAATTAGCGAACCTGGCGAAGACTCCGCTTTTTCGAGTGCTAACTCCATGCACTTCTTAGCTGTCACTGCTCATCAACCTTGATTTTCGAGAATGTCGGAGCTCTCCTCTGAACGTAAATTTCCCGGGTATTCACTTCTCACCGTTTCTCCTAACTCCCAATCGCGGATCCAAAATATAGTGGTTGATTTCCACGTTCACTGCCAAACACCCGTAGCACTTATTGCATTCTCCTCACTTTTCATTTGAAACCGCCACGTATTTACTTTCCTCGCCCGTCTTTTATTTTCTTTTACGAAATATCTAGTCTAAGAGCTATGGGGATGCGATTTGACAATTTAGTCGCGACACAGACCTGTCACCCGGCCAACGGCAAGTGGTAGTTCATTCACTAACCAGCAGTCGACGTCAATTGGTTCAGTCGCAGAGAGCTGTCAAATACCCGTATCAACTGTTTGGAACATATCAACTGGTGGAGACATTTCATTTGAGGGGTGATTGATCTCTACGGAATATCGATCCAAGGAATCAAGGTTATCACAGCCCGAGAAGGGCTGCAGTGCTTCGAAGAAGAAGAAATACAGACACCGTTCGTTCATATCCTTATTTGAATCCACAGTTCAAATGAGTGGCTTTAGCTATTTTCATTCTTTCAGTCATTGCATAGGGAAAATTAACACCGTCGCTGATTTGGTTTCGATTTAAAATAATGTTACGCATGGGACTGCATCGTAACATAATAAATGAGACGAAATTAAGGTATTTGAATGCTATTGGTACTTTTGATGCTAATGGGCTTACTTTTGAATCGTCATTTTGTTCAGACGGAGCTCCCAAATGCAAAGAAATTGTGAAATACCCAGTACAAACCTTTCTGCCAACCAGAGAATCTGGCCTTTAACCCTTTAATATTATCTGGGGTTAAGTTTAATTTTTTACCATGATACCCCCAATAATACTATTGGCGTATGATCCGATTTAATTTTCCAAGATCTTCGAAAATATTTTGGCATATGTTCTTGTTGCCAAATGTGCTGGATGACGTTACGGATGGCTTTCTGAACACCGCTGCAGCCATATTTGATGAGCTCGGCTGGAATCTCATCGATGCCTGGTGCTATATTTTTCTATTGGGCTTTGATGGTTGAACGAAATTCATTCAGAGTAGGCGGGGCCAATAGAAGCTCTCCGGGGATATCTATAAACTTCGATGTTCTGCAGCTGTGCGGATGATTAAGGAGAAATATGTACCCATCTTTCCTTAATTTTGTTTTCATCAGCCATCATATTGCCGATGTCATCACGGCAGAGCATGGTCTTGGGCTAATAGCCTTTGTATGCTAGTCTTGTGTTGTTGCCCTCTAGACTTACGTTGATACTTCTCAATTGGTCGTCATAGTACTTTCTTTTAAGGGTTTTGTACTAAAATACAAAACCCTATTACCATCACGACCTGTGTCCGTCTGTCCGTCCGTCCGTCCGTCCGTCCGTCCGTCTGTATGTCACAGCACTTTTTCTCCGAAACTATAGAGGCTACAGCCACGAAACTTTGTGGAAAGGTCAGAAGTGGTGACTTCTTGAAAGTTCTAGTGTGGAAAAATTTTTCAAAGGGGTTTAAGGGGGGTCTCCCCATATAGGGAGGTGACCCCTCAAAAAAAATTTTCACCATTGGTAGTCGAGTAGGGTGTCATTGGAAAGGTCTCAATGAGATCTTTTCAAAACAAGTCTTAAAATTGCCTTATGAGTACCGAGGGGGGAAGGGGAAGGGGAAATGTACTAACTTTTCGCGTACCCCCCCCCTCGCGATTGGACACCTTCCATCCGAAAAATCTGAAAAAAATCATGAATGTAGGCCTTAATCAGTACAACAACAACAAATACATGAGAAGTCGAAATTCACTCAACTTTGTTAGTAATAGTATGATTTCTCGATTTTATGTTTTCTTGAATAAAATCTAAACGGTACCCTTAAATTAGATTAAATTTAGCAAACGGATGAGTATTTATAAGATCAATCTTTCCTGAAAGTTTCGTAAAGATCGAATAGTATTTAACGAAGTTATAGCGATTTGAATTTTCCTGTATTACTATGGAACAATATGCCCTGTATTACTATGGAAACATATGGCTATGGAGCCATATGCGCTTTTTACCGACTTAGACACTACAGCTTTGCTAGGATTTGCATGAAAATTTCAGGAACGATAGGTATCATGAAGATGAGTACATACAATTGAAACAAGTCGAAGAGGCAGGAGAGAGCTCCTAGCAAAAGGGATTTGTAACCATTCTAAGATTCGAAAAAACAGGCCATGAATCGATGATTACAGTACAGAAGAGTGGCCCCTGAAAAAAAATTTCATGGAAGGTAGCCGATATGAGTATCAACTGAAAGTTCTCTATGAGAGCTTTTCAAAACAGTTCTTAAACTCACCATTTTTGCTTCAGTGGGGCACAGGGGGGGGGGGGGGGGGGGGTAGAACATGAACAAGTTGGGTAGACAGACCTATGCTCATGTCAGAAGGGTTTTGTACTCTACTTACAAAATGCAGTAAACAGTAACGAATAAAATCAAGAAACATGTCATGTTCGAGGATCATACTATTATTAGCAAAGTTGAAAGAATTTTGACTTCTGAGGTATTAGTTATAGTTATACCCATAGATATCTCCCATGATAATTTTTTCTGATTTTTTAGATCACGGGTGTCCATTCGCGAGGGAGGAAATACATTTTTCATGTTCTACCCCCCCTGTGCCTCCACTGAAGCAAAAATGGTCAGTTTAAGAACTGTTTTGAAAAGCTCTCATAGAGAACTTTCAGTTGATACTCATATCGGCTACCTTCCATGAAATTTTTTTTCAGGGGCCACTCTTCTGTACTGTAATCATCGATTCATGGCCTGTTTTTTCGAATCTTAGAATGGTTACAAATCCCTTTTGCTAGGAGCTCTCTCCTGCCTCTTCGACTTGTTTCAATTGTATGTACTCATCTTCATGATACCTATCGTTCCTGAAATTTTCATGCAAATCCTAGCAAAGCTGTAGTGTCTAAGTCGGTAAAAAGCGCATATGGCTCCATAGCCATATGTTTCCATAGTAATACAGGGCATATTGTTCCATAGTAATACAGGAAAATTCAAATCGCTATAACTTCGTTAAATACTATTCGATCTTTACGAAACTTTCAGGAAAGATTGATCTTATAAATACTCATCCGTTTGCTAAATTTAATCTAATTTAAGGGTACCGTTTAGATTTTATTCAAGAAAACATAAAATCGAGAAATCATACTATTACTAACAAAGTTGAGTGAATTTCGACTTCTCATGTATTTGTTGTTGTTGTACTGATTAAGGCCTACATTCATGATTTTTTTCAGATTTTTCGGATGGAAGGTGTCCAATCGCGAGGGGGGGGGTACGCGAAAAGTTCGTACATTTCACCTTCCCCTGCCCCCCTCGGTACTCATAAGGCAATTTTAAGACTTGTTTTGAAAAGATCTCATTGAGACCTTTCCAATGACACCCTACTCGACTACCAATGGTGAAATTTTTTTTTTTGAGGGGTCACCTCCCTATATGGGGAGACCCCCTTAAACCCCTTTGAACAATTTTTCCACCCTTGAACTTTCAAGAAGTCATCACTTCTGACCTTTCCACCAAGTTTCGTGGCTGTAGCCTCTATAGTTTCGGAGAAAAAGTGCTGTGACATACAGACGGACGGACGGACGGACGGACAGACGGACACAGGTCGTGATAGCAATAGGGTTTTGTATTTTAGTACAAAACCCTAAAAATGTGTTTCCTCCCTCGCGAATGGACACCCGTGGTCTAAAAAATCAGAAAAAATTATCATGGGAGATATTTATGGGTATAACTATAACAAATACCTCAGAAGTCAAAATTCTTTCAACTTTGCTAATAATAGTATGATCCTCGAACATGTTTCTTGATTTTATTCGTTACTGGTTACTGCATTTTGTAAGTAGAGTACAAAACCCTTCTGACATGAGCATAGGTCTGTCTACCCAACTTGTCTTAATTTTAATGATCTTATTCGCTACTCTTCTGAGATTCATAGTGTTCTCTCTTCGTACTAGTTTTTCTACCTAAATATTCTTTGTACACCAGATTGTTTTTATCTAACGTATTCTGGCATTCAACATCGAACCAATCATTTCTTTTGCACCGGGGTTGATGTCCGATTTTTTGTTCTGCTACGGTCTTAATTGTCAGTTTCACTTCCATCTAGAGCTGGTTGCTTGTTTTAGCGATGTATCAGAAAAGATGTGAGCTAGCTAGCTGTTGAGGGTCTCCATGAAAGGCTGTAGTGATCCAAGGAAGAAGACAATGCACCTAGTCATTGTCAAATCCCTAATGGGAAAGCTTCTTTTTTTCTCAACTTATGGGTTGATTAAAGGTCGCCAATATATCATATTGGTTATGAAAAATTTTTCATATTAAGTGCAATGGCTTTAGGTAAAAAACACTAGAACACACTTATTCTCGATGTTTTAGGTATGATTGTAAAGTCAAGTGATTGTTTCGGATTTATATCCAAAGAAACTAAAGGAAATCCTATTATTTCGACAGTTGTTTGCTCGTTCAATTTCCAAGCAAAATTAAAAGATTTTGTGGGATAACCACACTTGCCTCTCTGAGAAAATATTGATAACTAAAAATTACTTTTCGCTAGTATTTTACCAAAGGCCGATTTACCAAAAAGAAAAAAGTACGGAAGTACTCATGTTACCGAAAAATACAAAGTCATGCAAGATTTATTCGTTTGGGCAATAAAAAACAGTAGATAAATTTAGAATACCGAAAGATCACATGAATCAAATGGCAGCTAACAAAGCCAATCTAATCTATTACTGATATAAATCAGCTGGATTCATTAATCCTGTCATTTTATTTTGAGATTTTATTTTGCTTGACAGTTAAACCAGGTTTATAATATATTCGCATATGAGTAATTGTTTCTGGGTATACTGATGCTAACTTACATTCTATACCACGAGTCTGTCTAGGCTTGAAGCAACATTTTTTTGTGATAGGTAAATGAAAATTGTTTGCGCTCCGAAATAAGAGTTTCAAGATGCCCACCGAATGAAGCAACCTTTTTACAACATACAATTTAAAAGAAAAAAGAAAAGTCAGTGCCAAATATTTTACTTCATCGTCCCTCTTGGGCTTCCAACTATCTCGGTCCATCGACTTTGTCCTCCAGTTTCAAAATCCAAGCAGCGATAAAATGTTTTCGTTAATTGAGTCAGATCAGCGTTTTCTCAGTTTTTCCACTGGTGTCCACCCTTCAGTTCCCCTAACGAATACCTTTTTGGGAATCCGTTGTTCGTCCGTACGATTCACGTGGCCAGCCTATTGCAGCTTCCGCAGTCTTGCAATCGTTAAGACCTCCAGTTCGTCAAAAATTAGTTATATCGAGTTCATCATTGGACCCCGTGTAGTTTCGCTCCAGTTATTCGCCTCAAGACCCACCCCTTGAAGACTTCCAATGTGTTTATGAATATTCGGGTTAGGGTCCATGTTTCGCACCCATAGTATAGCATCTCAGCAAACCCTCTCACCAGTTTGCATACACTCAAACGATATTTTCATACGGCTTAGTATATTTTTCTACCCCACGTCACAAAGCTTTGAAACATATGCTATGTAAATAAAATTCGTTCGTTCGTCTCTAATTGCTAGCCTACGTACTCCTATGGGGGAGCTTTTTCACTTTATTCGATAAATGATGCTGCAAAAGGCAGCACGTGCAAAATGTACGAAGTTTATTTGTTTGCTCAAAGTGGTTTTGGAAAGTAAGCCTGCAACTTTGAGAATACCTGTAAACTATGAATTACATTTTAGAAAAAGTATTATGCATTGAATTTATTGCCAGACAATTGAATTGATTAGCAATAGGGTCTTATTCAAAATATTATCAGAAATTTATACAACGCACACGTTCCGACGTCCAGATAAAAGGGTGAGGGGCAAGACATCTGAAAAGTTTTCGAAAGGGGAAGTGCACATGCATTATCACAGATGAGAGCTAAATATTTTAGATGAATTTTTCTCCAAAGCTCTATTAGGCTTTTAATGAATTTCCTAATGAACGCAAGAAGTGCATTCACTACTTTATGGTTTACTGAGATAGGTCTAATCATAGGTTTGTATACTGGGAGCCTTATTTTCCTGTGTATGTAGCTGGTCTTCAAGATCTTCAAAACTGAATAAAATATTTTATTTGAGAGCTGACTTCTTTGGCGTATTTCGTCTCTTTCGTTATCGGTTCCAGTTATTTTGGCTTCTAAATAAACAAATTTGCTCACATTTCGATACTGTATTCACCAAGTATATTATTTTAACTACAATTTTTGAGGTGGTTTTTCTCGACTGCCTCATGAGATTTACTTTGTTCTCATTGAATTGTAGCTTTCCTAGTTAGTGTTTTGTAAAATAAGTTTGCAAAATCCTACTTAAATGGCCTCCTGTCTGTCCGTCCATGTGTCACAGCAATTTTTCTCGCAAGCTACATAAGCTAGAAACATATGATTCTGTGACTAGGTGTAAAATGGTGCCCTCTTCAAAATTTCACCGCAAAAAAAATGTCTTAGGTGTTCAAGGGGGTGGGTCTCTCTCCATGTAAGGGTGTGGACCCTGAAAAAAAAATTTCATCGAGTGCAGGCAAAATGGGTCTCAAATGAAAGGTCTTAATAAGAACTTTTCAAAACAAGTGTTACACCAGCGGCGAGATGGCGCTGGCCCTGGAAAAGGGCCATAGGCGGTATGAACGGGTCAAGAGTGTGTAGGCGTGCGTCATAGAAAAGTTTAGTCAGTCGGCACTCTAGATTAAGGCGAGACGTGAATGAGTGCTGTCGTATGGCGTAATTATTGGATTAATAAAACTTAATGATTAAAACCGTGTGTTTGATTAAAACTGTAACAAATCAGAAGTGGGATCAGTCTTCGTGTCGGAAAGTTGATTTTTTCGGCGTTTCAATTACAAAATTTGTGAAATTCAAAAGTGACGCCGTTTCTTCGTTGAAATAACGAGCGAAATATATGGTGGTGTGAGTGCAACAGGCGATCGCGTTCAAACAGGTGTACGTGCAAAAGCTAAAGCAAAGTTGACGAAATGTCGATCGCGGCAGAAGAGAACTTATCGGGCGCAGAGGAAGATCTGTCTCCGCGTAAGGCAAGGGCAAAAGTGAATGCGGGCATATCTGGAGCGGAACCGGAAATGAGTGTGTCAGCAGAAAAATCAGATGTCAATGCAGCAGTAAAGGCACTGATGGATGGCGTATTGGCGGTGACAATCCGGGCGGCGGTACAGCAACAGGCAGCATTGATTTTTGCGGAAATGGCGGAGACGAGGGAATCGTCAACTGCAAGTAAAGCGTCTAGAGCTGAGTCATTGGATCGTGAAACGATGGCATGTAGCCGTCGAGCAATGCGTGTGGCTGATGATATTGTTGAGTGGTTCAATCCTGAAGATGCTGATATGAATGTGGATCGATGGTTGCTAAAAATAGATCAGCTTGGTGACATTCATGGGTGGTCGGATTACGACAGAAGTACAATCGCGCAGGCGAAGCTACATTGTGCGGTGAGGACCTGGCATCGGCGGTTAGAGTCTTATGACTACTCGTGGATACAGTGGAAGGCGAAGTTAGGTGCATCTTTTCCACGGCGGCACGATTTCGCTGGAATGCTGGAGGAGTTAGTGCAGCGGCGCAAACTGTCGACGGAGCGTATGACCACGTATTACCACGAAAAGTTGGCGTTATGTGCTCGGGTAGGCATTCAAGGCGAAAGTGCCGTATCGTTTTTCGTACGTGGATTACCGGAGGAATTGCGGGCGAATGCACATGCGGTAAATTATACAACACCGGAAGCTTTGTACAATAAGTTTTTAGCGGGGTTGGAGTCGTACAAGGTGGAGAAAAATGTTGCTAAAGCTGGTGCGGCAAGAGAGGCGTACGCAAGGCGACCAGTAACTTCTCAATTGGTGATCTGATGTTACAACTGTCAGGCGGAAGGCTGGAATTGTAAGGCCAGTGGACACAAGTCGTATGAATGTGGTCGGAAAGGATTTGCTGGCGAATAAAAACAGGTGAGTTTACTTATTCAGCCAGCATATAAAACATTTAGACAGACAGGATATGTAAATGGCAAGGCATTGCGGATTTATATTGATACCGGAAGTATCGAAAATATAATAACAGAGGAGGCTGCTATACGATTGCAATGGTGGTGTGCAAAACAAAGAAAGGTGTAGTTCTTTGCGGCTTCGGTGGTGGCAAAGCAGTGGCATTGGGATCTAATTGTTTCGAACTTACGATGGATGGAGTCGACTTGAAAATCAAGGCGTTAGTTACAGACTGTGACATGGGGCAAATTGAGCTGCTGCTGGGACAGCGGGCGATTAATAGCCCTGGCGTAGCGTTGGTGGTTAGGAACCAAAAGGCGGTATTGGTGAAAGACGAAGATTTGGGCGAATTACTGCGGCGAGTGCAATTAGAGGCGGAATCGCCAAGACTTCAAGTCACGCTGCGAGAGGATTTCGAGTGTCGACCTCATTTGTGCGGATGGGCAATGGTGGAAATAAAACAGGGTCCAGCTGGTAAAACGGCGCTCTTTCCAGCGAAATCTTTAAGAGATGGCGAAGTGTTGGTGGCGATACCAGGTAGCCTGTTAACAAGCGGAAGTATTGGTGCATTAACGGTGACAAATGTTGGGCGAGGCAACGTTCGTTGGAAGAAAGGTCGAATCATTGGCAGAATGGACCCTGACCAGTTGGAGGACGACGAGGAGTTTTCCGAAGAAACAGTGGCAAGGCTGTGTAGTTTGGAAACATCCAAAGGTTTGAATTTTAGTGAGGTGCGGCTGGGTGATATTAGTATGGAAGATAGGGAGCGGGTATTTGATTTATTAAAAAGAAAAGCACATTGCTTTTCAGCATTTGAAAACGATGTGGGGTTAACGGGATTAGGTGAAATGAAAATAAAATTAACCACAGATGTACCTGTACATTATCGTCCATACAGGTTGGCGATGTCTGAAAGAAAGATTGTGCGGGACAAAGTTCAGACATTTATAGAGAGCGGAATTGTTAGGGAATCTAGTTCGGCGTATGCTAGTCCTATTGTTCTAGTACCAAAGAAATCGGGCGAGGTACGGATGTGTGTGGACTATAGGGCGTTGAATGCAATAACTATAAAAGAGCGGTATCCGTTACCACTTATTGCAGATCAGCTTAGTAGATTGGCGAACAAGTACTATTTTACTACTTTAGATCTGGCGCAAGGATATCATCAGGTACCAATGCATCCTGAATCGGTTCATAAAACGGCGTTTGTCACTCCGGATGGACAGTATGAATATTTACGAGTTCCGTTTGGATTGGCGAATTCCCCGGCAGTGTTTCAGCGAATAATAAATAAGATGTTAGGAAAGCTAAGGCATGAACATGTGTTGGCATATATGGATGATCTATTAATTCCATCGGTTAGTGTAGCTCAGGGAATAGAATTGTTAGAAGTAGTGCTAAACTTGATAGAGCAGGCAGGCCTGAAGCTAAATTTAGATAAGTGTACGTTTCTGATGGAAAGAATAGAGTATTTGGGACATGAAATTTCGGCGGAGGGTATTCGTCCAGGGAAAAGGAAAGTTAAGGCGGTTATTGCGTTTCCGGCTCCAGTAGATGTGCATGGTGTCAGGCAGTTTATTGGGCTGACTTCTTATTTTAGGAAATTCATACAAGGGTTTTCAATACTGGCGAGACCATTAACTGAGCTTACCAAAAAGGATGCCCAATGGAAATGGGGTGAAGAAGAGCAGAAGGCGTTTGAGAAACTGAAGAATCTTTTAGGAGATAGACCAGTACTCATGATGTATGATGGCGAGAGATCTACTGAACTGCATACGGATGCAAGAAAATGGGGATTGGGAGGTATTCTGATGCAGGAAAGTGAGAGCGACACTAATTGGCGACCAGTAGAATATTTTAGTAGAGCTACAAGTAAAAGTGAACAAATGTATCATAGCTACGAATTAGAGACATTGGCGATAGTCGAATCAATAAGGTGATTCCGCATATATTTAGTAGGAATACACTTTAAAGTTGTGACTGATTGTGTGTCAGTCAGGGCGACTCTTCTGAAAAGAGATTTGATTCCTAGAATCGCCAGATGGTGGTTGGCGATTCAAGAGTTCGATATGGAAATAGAGTATCGACCAGGTGGGCGAATGGCGCATGTAGATGCATTGAGCCGTAATTCTATAATAGATGATTCTGTAGTTATGTTGAGTGACAAGTCGGTTGCTGTGAATATTGTAAACATCTCGGAGGATGATTGGTTTATGACTGTTCAATTGCAGGATACTAAAGCACAGGCAATTGTGTTGGCGAAACCTACTAGAACTTTACGATCAAGTGAGGCGGTAATAAAATTACGTGAAGTATTTGGCGAATTTGGTTATCCTAGGCGTATTATTAGTGACCGTGGATTGGCATTTACGAGTAAGCAATTTAGTGAATTTATGGCAGAAAAGGGCATTAGGCATGTACAAAATGCAATCGCAACCCCGAGGGCGAATGGTCAAGTCGAAAGGGCGAATCGCAAAATTATACAGGCGTTAGCGACAAGCGCGGAGACAGAGAGTCGATGGGACGAAAAGCTGCCAGAGATTGTGTGGGGTCTCAATAATTTGGTGAATGGTAGTACCCAATTCTCTCCTTCACGTTTGATGTTTGCACATCAAAATGGTTTGATAGCTGATTTGGTGCTTGGCGAGCTAGCTAGCGAGGCGAGGACTGATGAGAGTCCAGCGAGCATGGCGAATGCGCATGGTGCTGAGATGGCAGACCTAAATGTAGGCGAAAGAGCAGACCACACGATGAGCGAACCAGCACTTGGCGAGGCGCCGTCCGGCGTAAGGACGAGGAACGAAATGGCGAATATTTCGGGCACCAAAGGGAACCAGCAGGATGACGATCTTGTAGGTACCCCTGAGAGCCAACAAAGTGACGACTTTGAGGGCATTGCATCTCAGTTAAATCATCAGCTGTGGGCGAATCGTAAGCGGGCGGGCGAAAATAATAAGAAGTGTGCAGGGCGAATGAAGTCAAGGTATGACAAGCGGTGAAAGGTTGCAACTAAATATGAGGTGGGCGATTAAGTACTTTGGCGACGGGCAGCTACAAACTTGGCAAATTCAGGCGTCAATCAAAAATTGGCGAATAAATTTTATGGTCCTTTTAGAGTTTGCAAGGTGATGGCGAATGATAGATATGTTATCGAGACGGTTAAGGGTGTACGGGGTTACAAGCGGTTTAAGGCGACTGTGGCGATTGATTCATTAAGGCGATATTATAGTACAAATTGCGAAGTAGACGAACACGAAGCGGAGGGCGAGAAGGGTGAAGAGGTGGATCGACTGGATCTGATAGATCTACTAGAGTCGTAATTTAATATATTAATGAGGGCATTAATTTCGTTTCAGAATGGCCGAGTGTTACACCAGCGGCGAGATGGCGCTGGCCCTGGAAAAGGGCCATAGGCGGTATGAACGGGTCAAGAGTGTGTAGGCGTGCGTCATAGAAAAGTTTAGTCAGTCGGCACTCTAGATTAAGGCGATACGTGAATGAGTGCTGTCGTATGGCGTAATTATTGGATTAATAAAACTTAATGATTAAAACCGTGTGTTTGATTAAAACTGTAACACAAGTCTTAAAATAACAAGTTTTGCTTTGAGGGGTGCAGAGGAAGGGGAAATGCACGAAAATTTTATGTTCCCCTCGCGATTGGACACCGATGATCTGAAAAAAATAAGAGAGGTAAGGGGGCGCCCATAAATTACGTGAGATGTTTAAGGGGAGGAGGGGGTCGAGTCAAATCTCATCTAATCTTACGTTGGAGAGACAGGGGGTCTCGGCAAATATCACGCAATTTTTTTTCTGATTGAAACAAAAAAAAAATTATACTATTTTGGTCCATTTAATCCAGATTGTACATGCTTAAGATTTAATCTTAAGCGTATATCGTAATACGATTAAGATCATTCACTAATTTGTTCGAAAGAAAATAATTTCATTCATACTTCGACGTTATACATCTACTGACTGTCAAACTACCATATTTGTTTTATACTAAATAGCTCAATTTAATCTGAATTTACGGTACAGTGTAGCCCGTTCTTTGTTTTCGCGCTACTGACAGCCGAACGCGCGACTCGATGAACGAGAGCGTACGAGCTGAGTGGCAGCGACACACGGACAGGTTGGTTTGTTTATTCTTGTAAATGTGTCACTCGACTCAGTGCATGCTCTTACTAATTTAAAATGAGTTATCAAGATTTTTATAACGCATACGTCAAAAGATACGTCTATAAGACGAAGAAGTCCTGCCAGGACGATGTGATAAAATTATGGAATACAGCGAAGCTAAAATTCCCGAAGAAAGAAGAGTTAATGCATCACATTCAACATGAGATTGAACCGCTTCTCAGGGAAGCCGCTGTCTACTTTAACATTCAAGGTAGGTTAAATATATTTTTTTAAGAAAATACTTTTTTTATAAACTTTATTGTTACAATTATAACCCGCCGTCGGTGACTTGTATGTCTGTGAGACCGGGTGATACAAAAAAGTGTAATAACTTTTTTGTACGTGATCGATTTGCACTAAGATTTCGAATAGCTGTCTTATTACGCATCCCTTACCCGCCAATTAACGCCGTGACCTTGTCACGGGCGCACATCCTAGAGTTTTGGTGACAACCCGGTCTGTGAGACCAATCACGTGAGTGAAATACTAAATTTTATACATTACAAAACCTTTCATATTATTGATTATAACTACCTAGTTTTTATAAAAAAATACTAATAATATTTAACTGTGTTTATTATCTTGTTGATAGTAAATGAGTTATTTGCATAAAATCAATTACTTTTCTAAAAAAAATATTATACATAGAACTTGCCTAGGATGTTGTGGCAAAGACTTGCAGAGATTTTGGAGATCAATGATGAACCTAGGACTGCTGGTCCTGTCCGTAATGGTCGATGCTTTGACTTTATTATGATGCTTTGATTTCAGACTAACACTAAGATCTCTAATAGTTCTTCGATTCAGGCTGGGACAAGCACTGAAAGTGTTCCAAACGTGGAATGTGCAGGTAAGGTTCAGATCAACGATCATAATATTCAACACGCGGGATCTGTGATTCAGGATGAGATTAATGACCAGCAGTCAAGAGATCAAGATTTGGACGTTGGCCCTCAACCGGCAAGTTAGTATTCGTCTTCCTTTCTATAGGTGACGTTTTCTTCATTTTCTCCTATTCTAAATAATAGTCTTCTGCATTTCACAGGCGCTTCGAAAATCAGCGATGATGAGGATGAAGCTATGTCGAACACTACACCATCCAACGTACGTCCCACTCCAGCACAAGATACTATGAAGAAAAAGATTGCTAAGCTGCATATGGAGCTTGACTTAACGGAAAGGCGGAAAGGGTCTCTAGTAGCTGACGGCACTGAATTTGATAAAGCATATAATTTGCGGCGAGAAATTGACATTTGTGAGAAGAAGCTCAAGCTTAAAGAAAAACAGAGAGTGTACTCTATGACGCACAGAAAAAATAAAAAACAAAAAATTATTGAATTATGTTCAAAGAATCCCGATGCAGCTAAGTCGTTGACGCCTCGTGCTGGCCCTGGAAGCCCACGTTTAGAAGAAGAACAGTCTGGGTTGCTAAAAACAATGAGTGATTTAGCCCTGTTTGGTGCTTTTGCTGAAGAGCGACGTCGTTGTGAGATAGTTCGCACGGTCCATACGCTTTCAGAACTTACAAATAAACTAAGCGAGCTGGGATTTAATATTTCACGAAGTGCTACTTATATTCGACTGTTGCCTAGACCGGCAAATACACGGGAAGCTAAGCGCCATGTAGTGACTGTGCCGGTGAAGCTGAGTCGTCCTGAAGCTGATCATCATAAGGCACACCAAGACTAATACTTTTCTTTGGCCTCCATAAGGTCACTGGAATCGATAGCCTCAATACTTGGTCCTGACTCCGTAATTTTTTTATCTCAGGATGACAAAGCCCGCGTTACCATCGGCCTGACAGCGGCAAACAAGCAGGTGCCATTATTAATGCACGTTGAATATAAAGTGTCGTTACCAGATCACGACTTTGTGATTGCTTCGGGGCACAAATTAATTCCAAGCGTGTATGCTTTGTGTGAAGTGAAACCCAATGAGATAGGACGACCAGAAGCTGTTTCATATAGTGGACCAACTTATATAGCGATACGAAGTGGCAAGCACTCTTCGTCAACTGCAATTAGTCACGCTCAAGACTTGGACACTCTTTTAACAATTGAGTCTTTTTCCAAATTTACAAAGAATATAGACAGCAAAGTTAAACCTGTTCTTATAATTTCAAGTGACGGTGGGCCTGACGAGAATCCACGATATCGCAAAGTGATTGCACACGCCATAGAGCAATATGATTTGGACGCAGTATTTATTGTGTCTAATGCCCCTGGCAGGAGCGCAATCAACAGAGTAGAGAGACGCATGGCTCCATGCGTCTCTCTACTCTGAAAAAAATTAAAAAAAACACCTCACGTAGTTTATGGATGCCCCCTAAGTCTTTAGTAGCACAAGGGCAACAAATATTCTAGCAGTCGAAACTCGAAAACTTTGTTAATAATAGTACATTTCATCAATTTTACATTTTTGTCTATAAAATCAAAATGGGACCATTCAATTTCCCAAAAGCTACAATTTAAGTTTTCTGATAGCAATTGTATGTGTCTTGAAAAATTTCACAATAATCGAACAACAACATTAACATGTGATACTAGGGAGATACATGTTTGCAACGTACCTAGACATGACAAATATGTAGGAATTCCGATAAAAATTTTCGAAATCGTTTGTAATATTGATGTGTCATTATGAATATTCAAGCAATAGGGTTAAAACACTTGAAACAAAGTGGCAGCGAATTTAAATACATGATAATCAGGATTTAATTTTTCGAACTCAATTTATGGAATCTGTATACGAATTTTGATATGCAGACCATATTGTTTGATTTACTAATTGTTTCACAAAACCCTTCTGGCAAGAGCATTCTCCTGCTACTTCAACTTGTTTTATTTTGCTGTCGAGCTTCATGAAAAGTTCTTTGGCGGGAATTATGGCTTTATAGGGATGCAAAGTAATATTGCCCTTTAAAATAGGTAGTCATTATATATAAATATTAACTTGAGTAATTTTTGCAGTGATTTCATTAATATGTGAATACCAGATGAGGTACATATTTACGAATAAGTTTCATAATTATTGTAAATTGATTGCAAATCGCATCAGACCTTGGCATTATTTTACTATCGTTTCCAAGATTAAAAAGCTAAATTTCCGGAAATAACTTTGTTATGTTCATCCTCTCAGATTTTCAATATCGTAAGAGTGAATTGCAGAATCCATGGATTTATGTTATGTTGCTGTTATGAAATAGTATACTTACTTCAAACAATCGGTGGCATGTGTTTCTACTGGACGTGCATTTTATACTTCTAATCAATGTTTATATATAAATATATATATATATATATATATATATATATATATATATATATATATATATATATATATATATATATATAAAGACGCATCTGATTGCAATTTACATAAACAGCTAAAACTTTTTACTCACTAATCACACCAAAGTCATTCGTGTGGTTCTCATTAGTGAAAATGCCACTTTATGCAAAAGAACCAGTGAAAATATTTTTTCTCGTAGCATCTTGAATGTTAAAAATCTCCAAGAACTCAACTCCTAAGATGCAACTGAACATTTGCCAGGCGTTCTACACCATTTTGCATAACGTAGCTCAGTCAGATGATGAGACGAAACTTTGTAGGTGCAATTATATTGCTGATTAGTGGGAGAGCACGTACATCTCACGTTTCGCTTCTTGCACTCACATATAATTAGACGAAGTCTAATTATACCGACAAGAACTCCAATGTGGAACCAACTCCTTCTAGCGAGAAAAGTATAGTAAAAGCAATAATTTTCCCATATGTTATGTATATGTACATTGTTTTGAGTAGGTTTACTGAGAAAAACAATGTGCCATTTATTTGAAAGAATATTCCAGAATGAATAGTTTGAATGTTCGATTTCATATCCAAAATTTGTGAGACCATTTCGAAATCCCGATATTTGAATGGTACATAACTATAATTGTCAATTCCCGTTTCCTTTGCGGTAAGTAAGTGAATGCAATTTACACACCTCAAGACGCAGGATTACATACTAAACGACTCCCATGTCATTCAAATGATCTACCATATCGACACCAAAGTTGACAGCTGCTCCATGCCGGAAACCGCAGTCAGAGGAAATTTTTATAGCAAAAAAATCGCGCAACTTCAAATAGCCCAAAACCACAGGCAGCGCATACAATGTAGCAAAAAGTATTCGAAATTTATTTCAATCCATGTTTACTACCTATACGAACAGTGTTACGTAGATAAACAGTGCAGTCTGCACTGAAAAACGATCAACAGCGCCAGAAATGTAGCCCAAAAATTTGCAAATCGTGTAAAAATTAGCGAAAATACTATCTGTAGCCTCAACTAAATTTCTCCAGCAAAACCACATCCAAATATATAGTAGGCCAAATTGTCACCTAAAGCCCAAACAAGCAGGTCTCGTTTTTCTAAGGTTTAAGGTGCCTTTGAGCTTCACTTATCCCTTTTGTAGTGGGGATTAAAGCGATTGCGAATAAGAGATTCCTCCGTCTATTACACTTTCAAGCGCTGTATTATGCCCAGAGAAAAGAAAACTAAGTAGATACACAAATGGGGACCAAATGAAAATGAGTAGTTTCAAGTTTGCGTTTAGTGTATTTTGTAGTGAATTAAGATGTTCAATAAGAGTCCGTAAAGGACTGCAGCGATGGTCTGCTGCCTTGGCAGAAGAAGGTGTCGGTATCTGCCGAGAATGCCCTCGTCTGGAGACGCGTGAATGCGCTGGCAGGCTAGCATTGCGGTGTCGTGGGGCGGGTTCATTTCCCCAGCACAAGGACCCCCTACAAAAAAATTTCGCACTCACGAATTTGACTGCTGGAGATCCAGAGGCAACCGAAGTCGCAAAGAGTGTAGCTAACTACACCGAGGGAGATAGAACTTGTTCTGAGAACAAGTGGAACGTGAAAAGAAAGGCGGACTTGGGGTAACCTCGTCATTACCCGACGAAGTTCATGGCCCACAAATGAAAGAGGGGCAAACGGGTAATGGTGGAGCCCCTTCGCACCCACCCAACCGGAAGAAATCCACGTACGAGTATATTGTGTTGCAGTGGCCAGGTATTCCTCTTCTGAGTGGAAAACTCATACAACTTGAATTGCATGAACTTTCCCATCAGAAGGGGAGTACCCCGGTGAACAATTTATGCCATAGAATTATACAATTTGATTGCATAACTCTAAGCCATAAAGAGGCACTCAGCTTGGGCCACTCAACCCGCAATATCACCTGAAACAAAGAAGAATTGCTTAAGTACCCGGCGGCTGGCTCATGTCTTGAGGTGGAAGCCTGCCACCGTACCGGGTCCTATACCCGGTTAGAGTCGGGAGAAAGGAAAGACCGATTTTGGGAAAATTAGCACTTCATAAGATGACTCATTTTATTCTTTTGCAAAATATATTTAAACATAAACATCATAATTATGAAGCATACAGATCTATTTATTCACGAGTTAAGCACTCTGTATGCAAGAACTAACGATGTAAACGTGCAATAAATACTTAACAATTTATTTAGTCTCTTTTTTTTCGATATAATTTATCATCGCCTTGGCAATTTTCCTGATTGCATTAAATTTATCAGAATTATAAATAAATTTTGTTTTTTTCTTTGTTTTCCTATTTTAAAGCAAGAGCCTGATGTGTTTTTTTTTCTTTGGAAATGATACGAATAATGACAATGTTTCCACTTATTGCTTAGAGAAATAACACAAGACGTACCGTAACTGGCGTTTAATATAAAAAAACCAAACAACCTCAAACCAAAAATTGCAAAATCAGCAAAAAGATCAATCATTCATAAGAGATAATTTGAAGCAGAAAATACGAGTTGTAATGGATTTTTCTATTTAGTTCGTTTTGAAGCGGAATGATACTATCAGTATGTAAACAATTATTAGGGAATATCGTTTTCTAGTTTCGTGAGGACATAGCATATTGTTGGATCAGCGATTTAGCTAGTTAATTTGGCGTGGTAATGATATGAAAATTTCTTTCGCTTTAATAGTATATTTGTCCGTAACGTACACGTTTATCAAACTCTTCGTGTATAATAAAAATATCTAGAAAATCAGTTCTCTCTTATGCATATGTACACTCATCTCTATGTCTGTTAACCGCGACGTATTGTGCATTGTGTCCGAATGTCTTTAAATAGGAAAAAGGTGAATGACCAGCATAAGTAAATGGATATGCTTGCATATAAACTAAAGCACATAAATATCTTTACGTAAAGTACATATAATCCAACGAGGTTTGTAATTTTCTAGCATATGCTAATCTATAAAAATATTTTATCGGTGGTCTTTTATAGTATTCAACATTACCCGACGAGCTTTGGCGGACTGACCGAACTAGTTACATTCACAACCTATGGAATTCTAACTGAAAATGCTTTGAACAGTATCAAACAACATAATGACTAATGTATAAAAGCCGGCAAATTCAAATGCACAGTAATCTATAAATGTTGGAAAATTTAAGTGGTATGAATCACTATTTGGAAATGCACAAAATATATGTATAAATAACACCATAAAAGGGTACTCACCTGCATGGTCCTCCGAGCGCTCGACGACGATGCAGATGGTGCGGAAATTTCGATTCTGTAACAAAGCTATTACTTCCATCAAATTGTACTTCTTATACTTGTAGTAGTCTGGTAAAACACTGAGGCAACAAATTCCTTTTATCACTTCCACTAGAATTCACAAATCCGGATTTTTCAAATCTACCTTATAGGCAGAATTTTTTAGCAGTAACTAACTCAGCTATTTTTCCTATTAACCAGTCTCGATCAACTTTATGGTTGCATCGCTTGTTGATAACAATTGAAAAGCTTCCAGCACTAGCAACAAAATATTCGTCGATTAAAGAACTGCAAGCAAAAACTATGTCCACAACGTTAGCGCGGCAAACGATTGGTGCTGTATAAACTTGAGTACGTATCTAGTGGCAGGAGAATTTTCCCTGATAAATCTTTTTAATAAGCTCAACTCCAATCTCAATCGGATCTTCAAATGCGGTTTTGATAAATATAATTTTTCACTCCTAACTCTGCAGTGAGTCGTTCAGAAGAGCGATATTACAACTCGACTCCGTTCACTTCTTATTTTTCGCACGGTAGCAATTACTCGGCTCGGCTGAGTGTTTTTCCTCGAGAAAATCGCAATTCGACAAAAGATCGGAAAATCGTTGCAACAGTTGAAAGAAAGTTGGACTACTACTCCAAGTCGCACAGGAAGCGTCCCCGGATGAACTTTTCGCACTTCTCGCTAATCGAGACGACCACGAACAGCAGCCGGAACTCGTTCACTTGGCTCGGGGGGGTTCTACACTTTGCGACACTTTCGCCAACACAAACCAGATAGCTCTGAAATTCCGTTCACGTCCAAATTGAAACTTTTGTGCGCAATCCTGACAGGAGTCGTGCCCCCACTAAACACTCACTGGCGATTTTCTTCAGCGCTTTCCACACGATCGAGCGGACGACTCGTTTGTGACGTTTTGCGCAATATTTTACGGTGCACGCTACCTCACCCACAGCAGCGCGCTGAGGAATAAAAAAAAGACAATAAAAATTTCTTCTACACCTTCCGCCACTATTCACACCTTTATCACACTAAACAGTGCAAGAAGTTTACACTTCCTCTTGAATTTTCCACCTGATTTTCCGTCCGGAGGGAAACTCCTGTCCATTTACTTTTCCAAAGCTTCTGGCCGAGTGCAGTCCAGGGACCGTTCTCTCTTTTACGGTACTTGCTTCTACTGCTACTGCTACTGCATGCCTTGGGCGAGAAATTGCGGGACTCTTGCTGTTCCTGCAATGGGTCTTCAGAAAGAGACCGTTGAGGTTAGCTTCGTTGGGATGACTGCTTCGATTATCGGCAACTTTCTTCCTGTACAGGGTGTTGCAGTAATGTAAGCGTTAGTGTAATTATGGAAATTATTACCTGAGATATTGAAACGATCGGCACGTCTTACCTCACACGTCTCCTGCTCAATGACAACTGCCCTGTCAAAAGTGTTTCGTAGTATCAGATCAATCTCAAACCGGTTCGATTGCAAATTGTTCTAGGTCAATCGGAAATTGTTCTAATTCAATCTGCAATCGTACCGGTTCGATCGTTTCGATTGATCTGGGACATTTTGAGTTTTTCTTTAACCCTTTAACTGCCCGATTATTACAATTTGTGGTAGAGAGTTGCAGACACCTGAGATATGAGCATAGTACTGGATCCGCAACCGGCCGTGAGTGCCGAAGCAATTATGTAGCAACCTTCGCTTAAGTTGTGTGAAGTTGAGGTTTGAAGTGATATGTTTTTGTTTTTGCACTTAACTTTACTCCGAAACACGTTCACGTTTATCAACTTTTTTGTTTTGAAGATCGCGTGTACAAAATTGGCACTTTAGGTCACTTTTTTATTCAAAACTTGCGAATTTTCCATCAGCTTTGACACGAGTTTTCTAACCTCTACATTTGCTCTTTTGTGAGAAAACGTTTGTTGTGCTCTTGCACATAACTTCACTGCAAAACACGTTTACGTTTATAAAGTTTTTGGTTTTGAAGATCGCGTGTACGAAATCGATACTTTAGTTTATGTTTTTTATTCAAAAGTTACGAACTTTCACCAGCTTTCTAGCCTCTACGTTTGCAGTGTTGTGAGAGAAAGTTTGCTGTGTTGTACTCAAACTATTCAACGAATGATAACGAAGGAGCGATCGTGGGCACTTGAAACGAAATTTTGTCCATGTGCGCGGGTGCGGGTAGGGGAAGTGATTCTTCTGAAGAGAGGAAAGAAAACCCTCTTGGGAATCAAAAGGGGAGGGAATCATATAGTTTCGAGAGCGTGAGGTATTTCTGTGTTAAATTTGCTTCCCACATGGACTTTGGATATGAGATTTCAACAAACAGAAAACTTCTCCTTTAAGCATTGAACAGTTTCTCTGCCAACCCAAGAATCTCGCTTGGCAAATTTTGACTTGTTTTGCCATGGTTTAAGACACCATCAATAATACAGGAAATAATTTTTCTGGAGAAAGACAAGGGGAAGGTTGGAAATGTACATTAGCACTAAAGTTATCGAATCTCAAAATGATTCACATTTCATTAAAATCTAGAGTTAAAGCTCACATTTCATTTTAAATTATTTCTTATTTACCTTCAGATGAAATATTGTGTTTGATTTGTTTCTTTCAAGGCATCGCTAGAAGCATCAGGGGAAAATTGTAACGCTGCGTTAACACTTTGACTTGCATAAAATAGGAATATAATTGTAACTCTTTTCTGTTGGTTTCTAATAAGCGAACATTAAATTTAGCCTACTTTCTTTTTTTTATTGTCCGTCGCTTCAACGGCCATAACTAGCAATCTGTGCTACTTGGCTCTGCTATTTTCGGGCAAAAGTCATCGTCATTATTTTTGCACACATTTGAAGCCTCTTTGTCAATCTTCAATTTTGGCTTCTTACACGTGCAAGCAGAAACCGATAGACAAATGATAACAGTTTCTCCTGCAATAACAATTCCAGTGACCATTGATGAAAAGCAGTTGTGAATGGAGGTGGATCCAGGCAAATCACTTTGTCACTGTCTTGTATAGGGATACCTTTTTTAAAATTATTGGGTCCTCAGTATAAGCTCAATCCGCTTGCTGGATTGAGACTCGACAGTTACGATGAGCAAAAACTTCATATTCTTGGCACGAGGGCTGTCAACATGAATTTCAATAGCATGGTAGCGCTCCTACTAGTGTGACTGGTTCAAAGCATTTGGTCTGCCGGTAGAAGGCATAAACGTAATTTCTGCAAATTCGGTTACCCCGGAGTTAAGCGAGGTTACACACCCAGCACTTGCAAACGACGGCTGAGGCTTAGGAGAATTTAAAGGATCTGCGATCAAACTAGATTTTGATCACATTGCTTCTTCGATATATTGCAGGAGGTACAGGACCTTACGTTTTGCAAAATAGAGTGATTGAAGAGATTCAACATCAGGTGGATGTTGGCATTTTTGAAGCGATTCCATATTCCAAATGGGCGACGCCTATTGTGGTGGTTCCAAAACGTGATGAAAGTCTTCGGCTGTGCGGAAACTACAAAACTATCGTAAACCGAGCTCTCAGGCCTGAGCGGTATCCACTACCTACTCTCAGGTAGCATTATCTTCTCTAAATTGGATTTGGATTAAGCCTTCACGCAGCTGGTAGTCCACGAGGAAGCTTCGCATCTCTTGGCGATAAATACGATTAAAAGCATCTTCGCTGTGAAACCGTTAACCTTCGGCATCTCCGCTGCGCCTGGAATCTTTCAAAGCTTAATCGAAAATTTATTGGCAGGCATTCACGGAGTACTAGTGCTAATCGACGATATTGGTGTGGTAGGCCAAGCAAAAGAGGAACATGTGCAACGCTTGAAGAATGATCTTGAAGAAAAAGTGCAAACTATTCGCAAAAAACATTGAATTTTTGGGTTACAGAATAGATTCTCAAGGAGTTCATGCATTGAAAGACAAGATTCTGGCTATTCTGGATGCCCTCTACAATATACGAAGAGTATCGATCAACAGGTTACAAGTCTTGAAAGCAGCGAATACAAGGATAATATATTAGTGTAGTCAAAACCTTCTCCTGCCTCACTCAGGAAAAAAACTTTTTGCTAGAGATCACCGAGATTCCGCGATGTTGAGTTTGGATTCCACTGCAGACTCTAAATCGCGAACAAGTGCAAAAATGTGAACCAGGAGATAAACAGCCTTGTAATGCAGAAATATATGATGGTGGAAATGCAATGATCTCGTGGAAATGAAGGTAGATATAATGACAAGAGAAACCGAATAAGAAGATTCCCAAACAACTTCAAAACGCAAGAAAAGAATAGCAGGCGCAATTGCGGACCTTCTTGAAGATACGCAGACGTGCGACTATGGTGAACTGTGACTTAAGTGACTCTAAATTAACTAATTGTTTATGATAACTCTTGTTTTTTTTTTAAAGAAAAACCTTTAAAATTTTTGCTTTTCTTAATCTATTATTCTTATTATAATTTAATATTCTATTTTAATATTAAATCTATGTCTTTTCTACTATTTGTAAATTCTGTGATTTAAGTAATTATTGCATTGAATTTGTTAAGATACGCATCAAAACGTTGTGCAAAAAGTTACGGAGGGAAGGAGTGTTGTTTACTCGAATTTAGTTTGGTATTTTGTTAAATTAATTGTCATTCAGAAATCGCGCCAGCTATGCTTAAAAGTGCAGTATAAGTATGAACGTGGCGACCCCAGTACCTTCTTAGCCACGCTAAGATGCGCACTTACTCCTTTGAATAAACCAAAATAATTTATTAAGTTACTACGTCTCTTCTTTATTTCGATCCCTTGGACACTTCAATTACAATTAAAAATTCATTGAAAACAAAAATCATATTTGTATCAAATGGTATTTATTACATATTTGCATTTAATCGAACAGTAGTAAACAGAGATGAATTGCTACAAGATAGCTCAGAGTCCGTCGTCCCCTTTCATCCTTGAACGAGTATGGAATCCGCGTCAATGACAGGCTCCTTTACTTTTAAGCCAGCAATTGGGCAGTAGCTCCGTCTTTTGAAGTTTCAGAGGCTGGGATGAATGGTTCTTGCACGCGAACCAGTTCATCGGGGTTTTAGATCTAGTTGGAAGGGTGAATTGGGGCACCACTACCAGCAGGATGCCTCACTCCTGTTGTGGGCCGTAAAAATCCTCATCATGGACGAGATTGTTCATCCTGTCGTATAAACGTTAGAGGGAAAAGTAGGTAGGTTTCATTACGAATTGTCGCGGTAACTTCGGCCGCTGACCCTATTGATCCGTTTGGATCTTAAGGCCCCCTAACATGTATACGTGGTCTTTGCGCTTGTTAGCTGCTAGCATGCGTACGCGTTGCGAGGCAAGGCCGACCCAGAAGAGTCCAGTTCTATTAAAGCTCGCTGAAGCAGCAGACTATCGCTGCATGTCCTTTGTGGAATAATAAAAACCACTAAACACTACTAGTGATCAGAGTCGATACATTCCTTTTTGGAGTTAATTCGACATCATTTCGTGAAGTCTGTTACTGTGAGCGACAATCGCTTGATTTTGCAGCTGTTCCACTCTAACGATGGGTATATTGAGACTTGTCTTACCACTGGCTTCATTCCTCCAGACGCATTCCTGTTTCTGGATACGAATCGGTATATTTTTGATTCTGATGGTGCCTCTGGTACCCCTGGTTCCCCGATAATATATCATATTTTACAATATACAATAAATAGGTCGGCTACCAATAAGAAGATTGAATATTCTGCGAATTGGAGCTCCCGGGATCAATGATTTTAATGGAGATACTCATTTGCGAGGCATGTTGAGGCTGGTCGAGCTGAGATGGACCAGTTTTGGTTTTCGTGGCTAAATGGCAGTTACTAAATTATTCTAGGTCGTTTGTGGTTTTGTTTTTGTTGCAGCTCATTATTGCTACTTTAATTTTAATTATAGTTTGATATTTTAAAATGCAGGCTAGGTATTTTGTAAGATTGTTCTGTTAGGATTAGTTGAAGTTGTTTTGACAACATTGATTAGAATTAAGTTGTTACATATTACTTGTAAATTCAAAGGACACTCTTTTGTTGTGTTTTCTAGTTAAAGTCAATTTATAATAGAGTTGATTGGATTTTTCTGCTTATTTCCAATTAATTGTTAATATTTAGTCATTTTCATTTGAAAACATTTGATATTGTTTGATAAATTTTTTTATGATTGATTATTGCTTGAATTCGTGAGCCATTAAGTTGTTGAGTTTTACAATATTTGAAAGCTTGCTTTATGTTTTTATAAAATTTATAAAGATTGAATCAATGGGCTTGCATGTGAATTTGAAAAAAAAATTGAAGGGGAGTTTATAAAAATATTTCAACCTAGGTCAAAGCACGTTTTGAACACTCTTCTCATGCTGTTGAATGCTCGCAAATTGAACACTTATAATTACGACGGTACTTGAACCGTGTAATAAGTTAAACGGGTATAGTTTAATTGAGTCACGACGGCACTTGAACCGTGTAACTATCGATGCACAATACAAATATACAAGGGATATCAGCTTCCGCGAAATGAAACATTTAATTGGTTGGATTGTCACAAAACTATGATTTTATTCTTCATAGTATGAAATATTTATATAATAAAAATGCCTAGCCTAAAATCAATTTCAAGAAAACAAGAATTCAAGAATATGCAAAATGTACAAGTACACAGAGAAAACTATGTAATGAAAACACTTAAATATGTAATCAAATCGATTGCTCTTATAGTTAATTTTTGGTTGATTACACTGCTGTTAATTCTACTATTCACATTCACAATACTGTAGGTAAATGTATTTATTGTAATGTCATTAAATTCATTATCTCGTGTAGTAGAAACCATAACCGAAAATCATTGAAAGTGAAGTGAATATCATTACTCATATCATTAAAAATTTGCATGAGTTCCACTGTAAAATAATGAAATTTTAACTAGTTCGTAATCAAAAATTTCATTTCATGATCGGTTAATTTCATTGAACATGTAATCAAACTTAATGGTGACGTGTCATGCATTCTTTTGCGAATGGAAAAAATATATACATACGGAAATAAAAAACTGTTTTGTTTGTTTTTTGTATAAGCTTTTATTTCTAAAACAATTTTAACGCACATCGAAATTAATAAATCAAATGCTACTCCATTTAAATTTTCTTATTGTTATATACTTGTTTAATGTTTTGTGCTACAGAAAAATAGTTCAAATCAGATCATCTTGAATCTTAAAGCTAGAACACCATTAGGTAACTTGTGAGGCAAACAAGGATAATACTGAAAGTTATCAATATGACAAATATCAAATGATTGTACTTATCTCCTAGGATGAAACAATTCAAATGCTCATGAAAATCTAAATTAAATTTTTCATAGACCAAAAGTAGATTTTCTTCGTAAAATATCATTTCATAAATTTTGTTGACAACAGAAGAATTTTTCGTTTTTAATACAAAATAATTTTGTTTGTATGGAGTCTCTTTATAAATACCACTTGATGCAATTGTAAGCTTTGTGGGTAAAATAAAAACTGCAAGTTTATTAAAATACAATTTCTGTGAGACATCAATTTGTTCTCCTTTTATTATATGGGTATATTGAATTTCTTTATTTTCGTAAATGAAATAAGCAGACTTGAATGAATACTTGATGGCTAAAGAATGCGAAAGATTAACTCTTGAAGTTATGGAATATGGATATTTCTTTAGCTCCTTATGTTTGCCTTCATTTCTTAAAGACCAAAACATTTTTAACGGTCCAACTTTTTTAATAACAGTAACATAATGTGTTAAAAAGTGTGCTTTAGGTTTCAAAGGTTCTTCAAAATTTATTCTATAGTCATGGTTATGTAAAGCAATTATTTCCTCAAGTTCTTTTAATTCATTCGAACTGAAATCAGATCTTAAACAAAAATCTAACAGCTTCTGCAAATTTCAGAAAAAGGCCCATACTGAGTGTTTTTCTGGAACAAAATCGCCAATCAATAATGGGAAAAAATGCATAAAATACCACATTTCAGTAGCCGACATGCGAATATTGCGTGATTTAAAAGCTTCTAGTTTTAAAGGAAGTGACATATTTTTTGAATCAATTTCACCGTAGTCAAATCCCTGTTTTCTATTGTTTAAATCATCTGAAGAAAAAATCTTGATTTTTTCAATGAAATATAAAATAATCAAGTTAAAATCATTCTAAAATATTCCTTCAAAGAGATCATAAAATAAATTTGATGTTCTGTATCGCCAACTTTTATACTTAAGCCATTAGTTTCAAGATCTAAAAGAATTTTAAACAAACTATAGCATACATCGTCGTGCTGATACTTTTTAATAAATTTAGATTTTAGAAGCATAGCAGGTAAAATATTTTTTAAAGAAGATATCAGGTGCTGTGGAATGCAAGAAAAGTTTAAGTACAAGGCTGATATTTAGTTTTCTCCGGAAAGAGAACCCAAAAAGTTATCAGGATCAAAATCATCGTAGCATAGAAAGTATGGTATAGCGATTTCGCCCTCATTTTTAAAATCACCGCAAATAGTTTACCATAGGGAGCCTGATGCAAAGTTTTCAATATTTTCACTTTTTGTATATTTTTCTATATTATCTATAGTGTTGCTTCACATGTTAGGCATTTCAAAGAACTTCTTAATCAGATGAGGTACGTCCATAATACTAGCTTTAACTTTTACATAGTCTAAAATTGGAATACCTCTTTGCACAGTACTCTGGACTTCTGAGGATAATGGAATATTTTTTGGCATTTTGAATAAATCTAACCTTTCTAGTCTTTTGATTAATTTATACTCATAATCAAATGCATCGAATGCAGTAGCAAACAACTGTTCTAGTTGCTGTAAAACATGTAATGTATGTGTTTGGTTATGAATAATGCTTATAATTGGAATGAAAATGTAGTTTTGAATATTGCGAACAATATCAAATACAGCTTTCCTTGGGAATGTATCTTCATTCATCAAGTATAAAACAAATTTAAGGATATTTGAATTGAAAAGATCTAAGCACTCAGAAAATTTAGAGTGACTTTCTAAAGTTCCTGCTTTAGTTTGTGTTTCAGCTATTCTGTCATCATTTGTTACCAACAATTCTGTTCTAAAACATTCATTTTTGACTAAATTTTGCTGTGAGGCACTAGGAATAGGTTTTGAAATATTGTTATGGGTTTCAGAATGCACAATAATATTTGGCAGTCGTTTTTCGATTGGTTGTTTGTGAACAAATCTCCGATATTTTTTAATGCATAGATATCGGAAAAAGACTGGCGACAATGCACTTGATTACATGAATATTTGGAAATAGAATGAAGTCGGTGATACCGTTTTAAGTGGAGCATGTATTCATTTAAATAATGAAAACTAGAAGCGAAAGAAAAACAATTAATCATTTTGGCTATTTACGACTGGCGTAGTGAGCTGATTCATCAAAGAAAATGTCTTAGATGAAGACTTTGTGCTATTTAAATCAATGCAATAAAAATAATTTTGGATGAAGTCCTATTCATTATAGTCTTTAGTCGAATATTTGATGTTCAATACAAAAAAACAATTTAAACATCGCATCCAAAGCGGCTACAAATGTTACAGCTTTATGATAAATATTCTCAAATACAACATAATAGTTTTGACCCTCATCTGCAATAACTGGCTGTATGCTAGCATTCATAATTATACACTTCTCCTTAAGTCTTTCATATTATATTTTAATGTCACCTTGGTTTTTTGCTTCCAACAAAGTACTGTCCAGAGCGTCTTGGATGGAAAAAGTTGTCACTTTTTTATTTCCTTGACTGGCAGCTTTCTTCTCGCTTGGAGTGCAATAGTTTGAAATTTATGTACAATTTATGAAAAAACTAATGTAGTTCAAACAAGAAAAATAAACTAACTTAAAAGATCCTCTGCAGCCTTGTGCGGAAGCTTATCTTCTTTTAAAATAACTGCAAATTTAGCTGTAAAGTCTTTCCACTTCGAACGGAGGCTGAGAGATTTTTCTTCACCAAATAAAGAAATAAAGTCCAAGTCCACCTATAAACAATATAATCTTAGAATATATTTTAATGTAAGCTTCAAAGTTTTATCACCAATCTTAGTCCTTCAGATTGTATTAGTAAGGGCCATTCATTGAATATCTCATTGGGAGATTTCGATAAAATGTCCTTCGGGGTCATATCAAACGGTTGTTCCCATTTCTCTTCCAAGATCGTCCAAGGTGTAGAGTTATATTTCAGCCACACTTTGCTCTGAGAAACTAAAGAAAAAGTATATACCTTTTAGTTCTGCTCGAGGTCAAATGTATTTAAAAAATTATACCACTGTTTTTATTTTAATCTGTATCTGATGAAAATGATAGCGAAGTTTCTTCAGAAGTTTTTGTTTGTGACGTGTAACATGAAAGATTTAATTTCCTTTTTCTACGCTCATATTTTAGTTTATTGTTATATGCAGCATATAAAGCTCCTCAAAATCAACCTCCTTTTACAAATTTTATAAAATAACTTTTCTATTATAAAAGTACAAGAAGCAATTAATTCCCCAAATTATGTATTTTATATCTATTGAACTAGCTTTTGATTCGAGAGGAAAGTAAGAAATAATTTTCTGAGCTATAATGTCACACTCCTTAGTGCCCATGTGAATGCCGTTGTAGATAAAGTAATCAACAATACAACCAATAATTTTCTTCCTTTTTGAATCATTAAAGGGCTTCTTAATGCTGTTGTACTCAAGAAGAATTTGCTTTTTGATAGATGAAGACAATAGAATTTCTTCTATTTCCTAAAAAAAGCTAAGTCTACATGCTGAATGTTAAATCACTCATCACAAACCAAATTTTCTACAATGCATTGTTGTGTGATACAATGAGAGAAAGCATCCCGTGCTACTGGCGATGGCGATATCGTTGATGAACTGGGAGTCGTTCTAATCATCCACTCCTTCATTTTATCTGAGGCGCTCAGTGAAATAGTTTCAGCAATTGAAACGGTTCTTAGTCCCTATGTTTGCAGTTTTTAATTGCAGTTAAATAAACAAATATACAATTTACCATTTGGGCTCGCCATTCCGCTAGTTTACCTTTAAATATGATTCTATCTGACAAGCAAGGTATTAGATTATCTTTATCACTTGTAGTTATGTATTTGAAACATTCCAAATTAATCTTTTTTTCTAAAAGGTAGCTATATACGTTTTAATGAAAATTGCAAATGGATATATTTTTTACCTGTAAAAATAGATACAAGGTCATCGGGACCCCAATTTTTCAATAAACCTATCGTTTCATTCAGGCTTTCGGGAACGCAGTCAGTAATTATATCATTTTCAAATGATAACCTTCTTGATTTGCTTGTGCAAAGCTGTAACGGTTCGGAAACCTTTGCTGGCTGTAATTCCTCTGGCACCACAGTTTTCAGCTCATTTAATAAATGCTGCTGATTTGTATGAACAAGTATTATCTGACAATCGCAGGTACATTCTAACCCTGGAGACAATACCGAACATAAGCAACCAATTGTTTGTTCGACACAAATTTCTTCGTGTTCATTTAAATTGTTTACAGATTCCATTTCAACTCAAATACAATTTTACCGAATTTTTCTGTTTAGCAAATGGAAGAAACCTGATGCGAAAATGCCTGTCCACAATTTTTAACTAGTATGTTTCCAATTAAAACTAACACTCGCACTGCAAATAGCACAATAAGTATTCACTTTCGATTAAATAAACCGCCACTTTTAATCAAACGTTGTAAATCTTTTAACACTAGCACTCGCGCTTCACACAATGCAATAACTTTAAACACAACTAAATGAGGGACAACTTCTAATCAAACGGTGTCAACCGAAGTTTTGATAAAAATGTTAGAAAATTCATTGTATTTTAGTACAATTGAAGTGAAATTAACTACCCAGAAAAGGGCTTCACTACAATTGCAGTTAGGTTCATCATTATCCAATGAATATCATAACAGGTTCACCAGACATTCTCTATTCTATGGTTGAAAATAATGAAAATAATTTTAAATTTGCGTAATGAAATGAAGGTATTATTTTGTAATGAATTTCATCTCTCTGAAAAATAACCACTTATTTGTAAAATTCAACAAAATTCTTGTACTTTTCATGGCAGATGTAATGATTTCTACAATTCAATAAATTTTTCCATATTTACCAAAGTTCATTTCAGTAAATTGTCAATTTCATTACCCATTTTTCTCTCTATGTACATCGATCAAAAGTAAATTGCCTAGGTCAACGTTTGAAATTAAAATAATTAAAGGTGAGTGAACATGAAATGCATCATCAGTATGAATTACATTTATATAGGTCAATTTCACGATATCAAAAAAGTAACTGAACAAAAAACTGCAAGGTAAGCACATGATTTAATAGCAATGTGATAATGGAATTGTAGGTAAGTGAACTTTATCATATGAAATAACGATACGAAAATTAAAAGTTATTGCATGAATGAACATCCTCCCCCATGTTGAATGTGTATTCAACTTCTTATTGTATGTTGACATTGAAATCTGCAGTTGATTGTTGTTTTGGCCGAGGTATTGGTTTCGGTATGCAGGAGAAGCGGTTATATTGGTTCCATAGCCAGCACCCTGCTGACATGATGGCGAGCAGTAGTGCTAAGTATCCAATCGTCAACTGATGGGTAATGTGAAACTGAATCTTGTTCGGTAATTCTGCAACGTGATTGTCCTTCACAAGTCGTTGCGGAACAAGTAATCCCTCTAGGTGCGGGTGTTGCTCTGTACCTTGCGCCAAGATTGGGTTTAGTTTTTCTGGTGGTGTTATGTTCTCCAGGGTGCTGATCCTTGGGTATAAGATGGAGCTGTTGCTTGCAAACGTGCGATGCCTTTCAATTATTACGTGGTTATGTTTAATTTCGCAATCTGGATCAATAGTAAGTAGCCCAGATTCCTTGAGTGTCATTTCAAGTCTTCTTCGGTGGCAGGTGGCAGTAATCTTTGTAGGGGCCCTTGATGACACATTCCATTGGTTTTCACGGAATAGCTTGACCCATACGGGGCTATCTTGTATTGAGTTAAACTCACAATTCTTATGGACCTGTTTGTTAAAAAGGCTTATCTCGCAAGCACAAATGTCTGCTCCTTGTTTATATATAGTGTGGGTGGTTACACATAGATATGTTTCCCTTCTTGTGATGGTACAAGCGATTAAATCATTTTGTGTCAGTGGAGTGTATTAGTCTCTATGTGAGTTTATCGCAAGATATGAAGCACATGGTTTTATGATGACGAAAGTGTTGTTAACCTTTGATGGTAGGAGTATAGTCCTTAGAAGATCGAATTGGTTTTGGTCAATCAACGGTAACTTTGCCTCGAAAAATACGTGATCACCTAGTACGACGCCTGTTATTGTCATTAGTTTGCATACTTGGACAACATCATCTTGGTCTAATGCGTGTATGCTGGAAGATGTTGCTTAATTGTTGCACTTTCCTTACTGAATTGTTGTGGTGATAATAGTAGGGGGTTCATTCTGCCGTGATGTGTATCGATCAATTAATCTGCTATTGCTGACTGTATGCGATGTAAGTTTGACACAACTGTAGTTATCTGAATTAAGAGTGATGTGAGAAGTTGGTAAATTTTCAATTGGTTTGTACCATCACCGTTGTCATTAACCCGGTTCAGCATAAGACTCAATTGGTCATTGATTGCGTTGAATTTTTGCACGGTGGTAGCCTGATCCTGCCTCATGATGTTGAATCAATAGTTGAGGTTTGATTTTTGAATAACGCCAGTAGTGTCTCCTCATTCTCTCGCACTGTGCCAATTGTACGGGACATTTCGTCAGCACATGCTGAGTCAAGTATGCCAAACAGTGAGCTAGCTATCGTTTCCAACTACGTTTAGTGCTCCTCTTTTTTGGCGCTTCGTTAGGAATAAGATATTGTCCAATTGTGGTTCCTTTTCGGAATGCTCAAATTCTTCGACAATTTGCTTACATGTGCTCTTTTGGTGCAACTGTTGGCATAGATGTTGCAGTGTTTTGGTTGCATTTCTGTCCAATATGGTTTGAAGTCGTAATAAATTATGAACTTCCACTCATTTGTGATAAACCTAACTCGGCCAAGGTCTTCAAAGTAAATGCCGGGGTTTGGCTCGAACTCCTTATATCTGATTGGTTTACTTAGTACGGCTGGTAACATCAACCATACCAACAGTATCGTCGAAAGTAGTCCACCATTAGATATCTTGACCTTTTTCCTTGGTTGATGAGATTCTTCATTCGAATCTTGAGTTTCTTGTTCCTTGTCTCTGCTATGAGTAGCTTCGATGTCACGTTTTTTTTTACTTCGGAGGATTCTTCTTCTAAGGATAAAGGTGCAAGCCGGTGAATCGCTCGTTGGAAAGTACCTTGTGCTGTTTTTACGTCTGCAGCCCGAACCAGACCATCATCCCCTTCGTATGTTCGAAGAATTTTTCCTAATGGCCATCGTATAACTGGCGATTCATCATCTTTTAGGATGACCATTGTATATGGGCGGACATTTTCACATTGTCTCTCCACTTGTGTCTGTATTACAATTCGTGCAAGTACTCACGCGACCATCGTTTCCAAAAATCTTGTTTTATTAGTGTTACTTGCTTCCACCTTTTCGTTAGACCTAGGTGTACTGGCTGGGCTTGTGAATCAATTTGAGCTATAAGAGACTCTCCTATGAGAAAATGTCTGGGAGGTAGTGCATTCAGATCATCTGGATCTGCTGATAGTGGTGTAAGAAGTCTTGAGTTCATCACTGCCTCTATTTCAATTAAACTGTTTCGAGTTATTCATGCGTAAGATATGTTTTTAAAATGATTGGCACTAAGAGTTTCTTCGCTGATTTGACGGCAGCCTCCCAGAGCCCTCCAAATGAGGTGCTCTTGGAAGGATGAAGTGGAAGGTGAAACCTTGTCTGCTGCATGTCTAAGTGATTTCTGCTTGTGCTTCATCAGAGTGAATAATTGATGTGATCTCAGTCAATTGATTTTGTGCACCCACAAAGTTTTATAGCATTGTCGCAATGCAAATGCTGACAGTATCCTCGTCGTCCAATGAATCTTTTCAAGGCTCCCAGAAAAGGTTCCGTTGTCAAATCTCCTACAAGCTCTAAGTGCAAGGCTTTAGTGGAAAAGCAGCAAAATACAGCGATGTATGCTTTTTACAGTTTCTTGCCTCTTAATTTGAAATGAGTGTATACTGGTCCGCAGAAGTCTACACCACTGTTCACGAATGGTCTCGCAGGTTGCACTCTAGATAATTGCAGTTGCTAGCAGTACTTGGGGGCCGAAATGTAGATTTTTTGCATGAATATGATTCATGAAAAGTTTTGTGATTGGGTCGCAGAATGGAATAAGCATCTGGTGTTTTGCGTCGTACGAAAGATTTGAGGCATGCAAAAGACCACCGACTCGGATGATCCTTCGTTCATCTAAAAAGGGCAGTAGGTTGCTGATGGTACTAGTGTTGTTAATCTAACCCTTTTTTTTCAACTGACTGATTTCTTCGGCAAAACTAGATTTCTGCATGTTGCGTACAATCATATAGAGGGCTTCATCTAGCTCCAACGGGCTTATTAAGACGCATGATGAGCATGGAACCACTTTTTCTCTGGTGTGGTTAATGAAGCGTCTCATATATGCTACAATACGTTGTAACCTCTGCATAGAGTTCCTATGGTTAATTTTGTAAATGGTTTCATCATCATCAATTGACGCGGCTGGCGATGTCTGGGCGGTTATACATCTTTTACTTTCGGGGTCATTTTCGAGATGCTTTCCTTTGACAAACAATGGAGGCCAAACAGATTCTCTTTCATGCAGAAAGAATTGCCCATAGAACACCAGCTTACAGGACATAAATTTTTCTGGGTTGAGGCCACGTGAGAGTACATCCGCTGGATTTTCCTTAGAAGTGACATGACGCCATTGCTGTTGCAGCGACTTTTCTTGGATCTCGGCAATTCTATTTGCTGCGAAGAGTTTCAAGCGCGATGAATCTGAAGTAATACAAGCAAAAACAATTTTAGAATCTGTCCAAAACAATTTTCGAGCTTCCTCGAGCCACATAGCAGTTTTTACTCGAGACACCAAATGAGCGGATAATGTGGCGGCGCATAACTCTAGTAGAGGTAGTGTTCGACGTTGAAATGGAGCTTTAGCGCAAAGAAGTTGAACAATAACTCTTCCATCGTTAGTGACGGAGCGGGTATATACTTCGGCACCGTAGGCTTGCTCGGAGGCGTCAGAAAACGCATGGATTTGGAGCACTTTTGACTACTCTTGGGCAAATATGTGTCGTAAGAATTGTATATTGTCTACTGCTGGTAAGTTGGTCCAAAAATTGATCCATTCCCTACGCAGGTCAGACAGAAGCTCTTGGTCCCACTCGATGTTGTACTTCCAAAGTTTCTGTACGAAGATTTTCGTGATAACGACTACTGGTGACATGATTCCGAGAGGATCAAACAGACGGGCTATATGTGAAGTCACGATTCGTTTAGTAATGCGTTCTGCTTGATCAATTTTTGCCTTGACTCTGAACTGATCAGTTTTCGGTAGCCATGTAAGTCCTAAGGTCTTAACCTCTGCGTTGGTCTCTTTATTGAAATCGAGCTCAATTTCTTGATCATCTTGAGTGATGGTTTGCAGAAGTTGAGGGTGATTAGCGCTCCATTTACGTAGTTTAAAACCTGCTTGTTGTAAAATATGTTGCAATTGCTTCTGTATAACCTTAGCCTCTGCCAAACTGTCGGAACCAGCCATGCCATCATCAACATAAAAGTTGTTCAGGAGAATTTGTGCTCCTTATGGGTTGGTGCTGATGTTTTCATGAGCCAGTTTTTGAAGACATTTAGTAGCCAGATATGGAGCCGGCGTAGTGCCGTATGTTGCTGTTAAAAGTCAGTAGCATTTAATGTGTTCTTGCAGATTGCTCCTATACAGAATAAGTTGGAACATGTAGTCATCCGTTTCGGCAAGAATTTGCTGGTACATTTTTTGCATGTCTGTGGTAAATACATATCGTGGCATTCGGAATCGAAGCAGGATGGTAAATGACTCACTCTGGATAGCTGGACCGGAATGTAGAACATCGTTTAACGAGTAACCGGTTGATGTTACGCATGATGCATCAAACACAACTCGTAGTTTCGTGATGCTGCTGTCTGGTTTTATAACACAGTGGTCTGGCAAAAAATAATGTTTCGCAGAGATCTGACTCATGTGCACTTCCTTCATATGCCCCAACAGTTTATTTTCCTCCATGAACTTAATATATTCTTGTTTTAACTTTAGATTCCTGATTAAGCGTCTTTCTAAGGCAAAAAACCGATTCAACGCTATTTGTTTGTATTCTCCGAGGATTGCCGGATCCATTACAAATGGCAATGTTACAATGAAACGCCTTCTAGGGTTACTTTTGATTGTTTGTATGAAGTGGTTTTCACATCGTTTTTCTGAGGCTGTGAAATTTGGCTCTGAGCTATCAATTTCTTCCAGTTGCCAAAATCTTTCTATCAGCGCTTAATATCATCTTCACTTGCTCTGTTGATCGTACAAATAGCATTCACGTTGGAAATTGCAGACATTGATGATGCATGTTTGAGCTTACCACTGACAATCCATCCGAGAATAGTGTTCTGGAGGATGGGTAGATTTGAATCCATTCGTATTTGGCCATTGAGTAAAAACTGGTGGTAAAACTCAGCTCCAATTAGAACATCAATTTGATCTGGGTGGTTAAAATCAGGATCTGCTAGCTCAACATTTTCAAGTATTGCCCATGATGACGTATCCAGTGGCTGTGTTGGCTACATTGACACTATATGAGGTAAAACAAGTGCCTCAAGCCGCGAAGAGAAGTTTCCCATTCTTGATTTTATTTCAACATTAACTCGCTGGCTGGCGTCGTTTTTTCGTTTACCTATACCCTCGATGCAAAGAGATGTCTTCTTTGGTGAAATTCCCAATTTTTTTACCAATCTCCAGATTAACTCTAAAACTGCTCTGCATTCTAACGTTTGGTCATTAGCTGCTACTACGGTGATTCTAGCTGTGTCTAGCAAAACATAGCTTCGAGGTTTTTGTTCACAATCCGCAACTTGCAGAGTTGTCAATGGCTGGTAGATGTAACTTGATGTCTCATGATCATCATTGTCAACTGATGCAAGAGTCGTGAGTTGATCATTGGTGCCTTTGGGTGCTAAGTCATGACTTACTGTATTTTGTTCTCCTACCAAATGAAGCAGTGAATTGTGTCTTCATCCACATTTTAACCAATGCCGAAAAGTGCATGCATTAGCCTTGTGGCCACCCTTTAAACAGTTCACACATAGTTGTTGTTTTTGTACAAATGCAGTTGGTTGGTGGGAGACAGTAGTCAAAATTTCTTGCAAGTGAACAACGGATGGTTACTTTCATTGCAAAGTTTGCACGTAATATCCTTCATGTCACTGGTGATTCATGATACTGGTCTGCTGCTATAAGGCCTATCCTTTTGACCTAAAGCTTCTATTGGAATCTGTGTTTCAAAAATTTTAAAAAATGTTGGAGCAATTGGTTCTCTGTCGGCTCAATGAGTGATATGCGTTTGTCGATCCAGTTTTTTATCAATAAAAATAGTAGCAGTGGATCCCATGTTGACGTTTCCACTTCTAAACTGTTAGGTGCTAGCATACTTTCACGGGTCACGTCATGTAAACTTTTAACTGCAGCCGTTGATGGATTGTCGGACAATATATTGGATTTTCCCAATAATTTTTGTATAAGAGCTGACATTAATACTCTCCTATTGTTGTATTGATCATGTAAAATTTCCAGGCAGTTTTATAGTTCAGCTCAGTTAAAGGCAGATGTCTGATCAATTTTTCTCCCTCTCCCGTAACGTTCATTTTTAAATACCACATCTTTTGGATAGAGGGGAGTGGTTGACTATCAATCATCTGGGAGAAAATATCGAAAAATTGCCTGCATTGTAAATAATCTCCCTCGAATTTCGGTATTGTTACTTTCGGGAAATTTACAGACGACTTTTCGCCACGCAAATGCTGAATTGATGCTTGATCTGCTTGTTTAATTGACAGCTTTACCTTTTCGGCGAGCACCATCTGCTCTAGCTCAACGTACCCGGAAGAATTGTAGCCTGCCGCCTCAAGATTCATACATTCCTCCCAAATTGAATAATGTAATGACTTAATCTGGAGCCATAAACGATTGATCTCCTCATTTTTTATGACATAGAACCCTTTGGGGTGGTCAATCGGATTTTCGATAAGTTTATCCAATATTCGACGAAGGGTAATCACTATGGCCCTTTGCCTTCGAATTAATTTAGCTACACCAACTTCCTCGGTCGTTCATCACCTTCTGACTTTTGCTCGCAGTCGGCACTGAACGTTTCTAAGGCTTTTTCAAATATTAGCAGATATTTGTTTGTTACTGTTTTTATCTCGTCGTTATACTCTTTCTTGAAGTAGTCATGGTCCATAGGCACGTTTTTTATCGAACGAACTTCGCTGTCTATAGCTTCGAAGTCAATCCATGCACGTTCTAATTTATGTCGCCGAGATTCAAAGTATGCCCTTGAGTTCTTTCTGTCGGAAGGGTGTTTTAAGGGTTTTGTACTAAAATACAACTTTACGACTTAGACACTACAGCTTTGCTAGGATTTGCATGAGAATTTCAGGAATGATGGGTATCATGAATATCTTTGAGAATCGGTTCAGTTAGTGGTATCAGCAATCGTAAAACAAAATAGTGGCTGTTTTAAATGCGAAGATTGAATAATTTTGAGTTATTTTTCCCCAACTTCAACGTTTCAGGTGCATGCTTTGAACGTTGATTCAATTTAATGAATGACGAAGATGAGTACCTACAATTAATAATCATATGTGAAACGAGTCAAAGAGGCAGGAGAGAGCACTTAGCAAAAGGGCTTTGTAACCATTCTAGGATTCGAAAAAATAGGCCATGAATCGATGATTACAGTACAGGGGAGAGGCCCCTGAGAAAAATTTCATTATGAGTATCAAATGAAACTTCTTTATGGGAGTATTTCAAAACAGCTCTTAAACTGGCAGTTTTTGCTTCAATGGGGGCACAGGGGGGGGGGGGGGGGGGGGTACGAATACATGAAAAATGTGCTTCCTCCCTCAATATAAATATACAAGGGATATCAGCAGCACTTGAACTGCGCAATGAAACACTTAATTGGTTGGATTGTCACAAAACAATGATTTTATTCTTCATAATATGAAATATTTATATAATAAAAATGCTTAGTCTAAAATCAATTTCAAGATAACAAGAATTCAAGAATATGCAAAATGTACAAGTACATCGATCAAAAGTAAATTGCCTAGGTCAACGTTTGAAATTAAAATAATTAAAAGTGAGTGAAAATGAAATGCATCATCAGTGTGAATTACATTTATATAGGTCAATTTGACGATATCGAAAAGGTAACTGAACAAAAAAATGCAAGCTAAGCACATGATTTAATAGCAATGTGATAATGGGATTGTAGGTAAGTGAACTTTATGATATGAAATTACGATACGAAAATTAAAAGTTATTGCAGGCGTGAACACATGCCTTTGTCTTGAATGTAATAAATCCCCCTGAGTTTCATTTTGTTGATTGAAGTTTTTATTCTAAAAATTTTGAAATTTTGACATAACAACTTTAAACAAGTTGGGTAGACAGACTTATGCTCATGTCAGAAGGGTTTTGTACTCAACTTACAAAATGCAGTAGCCAGCAACGAATAAAATCAAGAAACACGTCATGTTCGAGCATCATACTATTATTAACAAAGTTGAAAGAGTTTTGACTTCTGAGGTATTTGTTATAGTTATACCCATAAGCATCTCTCTTGATAATTTTTTCAGATTTTTTAGATCCCCATTCGCGAGGAAGGAAACACATTTTTCATGTATTTACCCCCTCCCCCCCTGTGCCTCCACTGAAGCAAAAACTGTCAGTTTAAGAACTGTTTTGAAAACCTCTCATGGAGAATTTTCAGTTGATACTCATATCGGCTACCTTTCATGAAATTTTTTTTCAGGGGCCATTCCTCTGTACTGTAATCATCGATTCATGGCCTATTTTTTCGAATCCTAGAATGGTTACAAAGCCCTTTAGCTAGAAGCTCTCTCCTGCCTCTTCGACTTGTTTCAATTGTATGTACTCATCCTCATGATACCTATCATTCCTGAAATTTTCATGCAAATCCTAGGAAAGCTGTATTGTCTAAGTTGGTAAAAAGCGCATATGGCTCCATAGCCATATGTTTCCATAGTAATACAGGGCATATTGTTCGATAGTAATACAGGAAAATTCAAATCGCAATAACTTCGTTAAATACTTTTCGATCTTTATGAAACTTTCAGAAAAGATTAATCTTATAAATAGTCATCTGCTTGCTAAATTTTATTGAATTTAAGGGTACCGTTTAGATTTTATTCAAGAAACCATAAAATCAATAAATCATACTATCACTAACAAAGTTGAGTGAATTTCGACTTCTCATGTATTTGTTGTTGTTGTACTCATAAAGGCCTACATTCATGATTTTTTTCAGATTTTTCGGACGGAAGGTGTCCAATCGCGAGGGTGGTACGCGAAAACTTCGTACATTTGCCCTCCCCCGGCCTCCCTCGGTACTCATAAGGCAATTTCAAGACTTGTTTTGAAAAGATCTCATTGAGACCTTTCCAATGACACCCTGTTCGACTACCATTTGAGGGGTCACCTCCCTATATGGGGAGACCCCCCTTAAACCCCTTTGAAAAATTTTTTCACCCTTGAACTTTCAAGAAGTCACCACTTCTGACCTTTCCACAAAGTTTCATGGCTGTAGCCTCTATAGTTTCGGAGAAAAGGTGCTGTGACATACAGACGGGCGGACGGATGGACGGACAGATGGACACAGGTCGTGATTGCAATAGGGTTTTGCATTTTAGTACAAAACTCTTAAAAATGAATCGAAAGAAATCCACTGTAATAATTTGTTCCAAAATATGTGATCTGTTATTGAGTCTGATTCTTAAAAAATATTAATCTTTTTATCTCACTTGAACAGACATCTTAGCTAATTGAAAAGCCCTTGCCATTCCAGTTAAAACTGACGTGCTGAAAGGTTTTTAGTGCTCTTAAAAATATCAAATAAATTAGACGAGCATAGTGGGCTCAACATCTGTTAATTCACAAGCAATTTTATCAGTTTGCAAATAAGTTACTAGAGAGACAGAAAATTAAAATGAAAAATTGATCATACATTTTATTGATAACCAGTGGCATGCTCGTAGATGCGCTAAATATCTATACAAATAGTAAATACAGGGACATTATAATAAGTAACTGGACTGAGCCTGGTGTTGTAGTATTGGTGGGGGTCTAGGTAAAGGGAACTGGGCTGCAGCAGTTGCCTCCAAGCGCTTGGAGAGATAGCATTGAGCGAGAGTGGAGTTTGTGTTCAGTTACGTCGTCGGAGTGAAAATGGAGCGTACGATCGAGCAACTGTTGGCATCAAATTTTGTGTCAAACTCAAGAAAACGGCCACGGAAACACTTCAAATGATTCAAGAGGCTTACGGTGAGGATGCTCTTTCCAGAACTCAAGTGTTTCAGTGGCCAGAAATTTCCGGGAGGGCCGCGATGACAAACAGCGTGTCGGTCCTCTATCAACGAGCCACACGGACACAAATGTGCAAAAAGTGCGTGATGGGTTGAGCAGTGATCGTCGTCTGAGCATTCGGGCTATCGCAGATGAGGTTGGAATTGATAAGATGTCCGTTCATAACATTATTAAGAACGATCTGGGCATGAGGAAGTTCTGCGCGAAGCTAGTACCCAAACACCTGACTGATGAGCAAAAGGAGCGTCGTGTTGCTGTCGCTTCGGAAATCCTTGATCGACTGCAAACCGAACCAGAGTTCTTATAGCCCGGATATGGCACCAACGGACTTCTTTCTTTTCCCCAAGATCAAGAGACACCTTAAGGGAACGCGGTTCGGGACTCTGAAAATCGTTCAACGTGCTACGACGAGGGCTCTAGACAGCATCGTGGTTGCCGACTTCCAGGGAGCGTTCGGGGATTGGAAAATCCGGTATCAGCATGTTATCGACTCCAATGGGGACTACTTTGAGGATTTCTAAAGAAAAATTGTACATATTTTGCCAATAAGAAATTTTCTGAGGTCAGTCCGGTTACTTATTATTCAGACCCTGTAGAACAATTATTTAGTATTATATCTTTGAAGAAGTTCTGCATTTAATATGTTGAATATTATTGTATTGATAGTTATCCTCGTTAATTAACACCATTTTTTCAACATGTATTTAAGTGAAGAGGTTTTTCTTTGGCATTTTCATTTTTCCTATATAAGAACTTTTTTGGGAAAACCGTACACTATAAAATTGAACCACACCCTGAGCGCGGTATCCTTTGGGTGCATCGGAAATTCGTACAAAGCTAGCCTCACCGTTATTGGCGCGAGACATCACTAGCTTCAAATCATTTCAAGCATATAATTTTCGTAAAGTGCTTACAACAAATTTCTGAGGTCGATTTCAAATCAATTCAACGCTTAAAAGTGAAATTAAACTTTAAAGAAGAAGAAAGAGCTTCGGGTTCGTGATCTCACAGACCAGTTTCGACTTCCATCCAGGACAAAGCAGAGTTTTAATTGTGAGCAGCAGATTACTACGGAACAATAATGATAATGATCACACAGTACATTCACCCATTCTTTCCCGCAAGTTTCCAATCAGCACTTTTTTATTCATACCATAAAGTGCATTAGCATTTCCAATCAGCACTTTTTACCTTTGATTATTCATAAGGTACATCAGCAATTTTGTTCATAGCGTAAAGTACATTGGCATTTTAAGATCAGCATTTTTATTTGTAGTTTTTTATTGAACATTGGTTAATGAAATTGTATCATGTCAGCTTAATTTTGTTATAAATTAGGCGTGAATTGTATCAATAAATGAGATTGAATTCCGATAGTTATAGAGGTGTTTAATTTCACAACAACGTTGAATTTTGTACAACTCCTTTTAAAAGCAAGCATTTAGTAGCATACAAAAAGGCATTCAAACAAAGCATTTCACATGTAAATATTTGACACGCCTCAATAGGTTTATAAATAACTACAAAAAGTTACACTTACGTGCTTTGATTTAGTGCATTTGCAATTTATTGCGATTTGAAGAGGATGTTCAGGACTTTCAAGTGAAAAACTCCCCACAGAAATCCACAAAAGTGAATGTCGGGATTCCTTTAACTACCGATTGTTTTAAGAAACTAATCTCTGATTTTTAAATGTTTTTAATGTTGAACATATCCTAGAACCATGGAAGAGAATTGCTTAGCGTAAAATATTATCGCAGATTTTATCCATACAATTAACTTCCTAGGATTTGGCGATAAAGACATAAATAATATTAGCTTAATTTTTCTCCAGTTTCAGGCAGTTGTTTAAGTGTTTAAACTTATGTAACATGTGAGTATGTTTATGATATGTTAAACTTCCTAACGAAGGCTTTGTAAATTGAAAATTGTTTAACAAAGCCAATTTGCATATACATTGGAAAGTGTAAAAAGCCTTAGTGTGAAGTTTGCTTTCCAAAGGCAAGATCATAATGAAGTAGAACGGAACTTATTCACCTCATTATCGCTGACTTAATGATTGTTTGGCGATGGAAAACTACAGCAAGCATGAAAATCAAGTAGCCGAGTCAAATTTCTAACTTTCAAGTAATTACTGTATCCCATCGTCATAATTATCAGTAATAAATCTGTATTCGAAAGTCACGGCTTGGTGCACATAAATGGGAGGAATTGCTGCCAAGTGCATAGAGAAACTCTGTCCTTGTTTGATTAAAAGAATTTTCGCTTTTCTAATTATGTTGCAGATTTTTCCAAGTCATGCTTGCGTTCAAGTTTACATCGCGAAAAACTCCGCTTTGATTATGTCAAACATGCTAAGATGTTTCGAAAATTCAAGAGGTTAATTACAAACAAGCCTTTGAGAAAATGGGAAAATGAGAGATAGAGGCATCCTCTTCGAATGATATGAAAAGATTATAGCGGTTCTCTCATAATGTTCAATTAAATAGAGTGTCAAAGGATTTATTTTTGTGTCATTAATGAAGAAAAGCAAACGGATTGATACCGAGCTATGTTGATGAAAGAAAATAGAAGTGTTGTGAGAGATACGTGTGTATGAGCTTTTATCTTTCTCGACTTGAGTCTTAAGGGGATGCTCTGGCCTGTGACTGATAATTATGACATAAGTATGTATTTATATCTATTCTTTATTTGGCAATGGCGTGGTAGATATTAAAATTGGAGCGTATATTTACTCGTATACAACAATAATGCTCGAATTCGAACATTCGAGTAACCCTTTTTTGAAAACAAGGTATGCCATGCATATGTGAAAAAAAAATATTTTTCCTGATATTCAACTTTTTAGTGTATTGTGAAGTAAGTTTACAATACTGTACTAAAATCACGACATGTCTTTCCATCCATCTGTGTGTCACAGTAAGATTTCTCGCAAGCCACATAAGCTGGATTGAGAAAATTTTGTATGTGGATAAGAGTGGTGCCCCCTCAAAAGTTGCAGTCCCAAAAAAAATATTTTGAAATGTTTAAGGGGAATCCCCTCATTTACGAAGTCGACCTTAGAAAAGTCAAAAGCTTTTCATTCAATACTAATACTTATAAGCTTTCAAAGAAGGTAAAGTAAATTCAAAACAATTAAAATAGTAAAAACTAAATTCATATATTATCAATTAAAAAAAATTTAATCAAAAACACAATAATTCGATTTAATTAAAATTATTACATGTAGTTTGAATCAACTGGAAAAAGAAAAACCAACCGAAACTATACAAAAATTAATTATAATGCTAATACAATAGTGTACTTTTATCCTACATCTAATATGTAAGAACATAGTTCTAATCAAATTCAATTAAAACTTTATCCTATACTAATACAATGCTAACACAATGATTTCTACGTCTAGCAATCGTTGTGAACTGATGTGTTTTAAATCACTCCTGTCAAGTTTGCAAAAAATCAAACTAATTTTTTAAAACGTCAGTCCAAAGTTAATTTTGATTTTTATTGGAAAAAGCTTTGTAATAATTTTAAATCTCGTTCGTTCGTTTGAGATTTCCTGAAGAAAATCTAAACCGGAGTCTCATCGTTTATCGACATGAAGTCTGTGAACGTGACAATGAACTGTACCCATCAGATCTACAAGTCCGGACACTCTTAGTCTACTTCGAGGTGGCTGCTGTCTGGCTAGCCAGTTCGGAGGGGAATTTTGGTCGCAGGTCTTGGGTGAGCAACAGCCCGAAGTACAAAAATCAGCCACCGGTTCAAGTGCCTCATTTAAGACGCGTCAAATAAGCTCCACTGACTCTATTTTAACTACCGTTACTCTTCCCTTCGATCCGAGGAAAACTACTAAACGAAACTAGGCGTTTCGGAACATTCCCAACACGGTGACCGAAATAAACTAATCTGCTCTAACAAAAAAAAAAAAACGCAAAACTCAAGATGTGGTTCCGCGTACCGACCGCGAAACGAAAGCGACCATTCGCGGATTACCGAAATCCTACCCCCTCGGCGCATATTCACTTTTCACCTGCATAACCTTCCGAAAGATGGGTTTGCTGGAAAGGAAAGACGGCGAGTGTTAGCAATTCATTTTAAATTTTAATTCACGTTTAGCCGTTTTTTGTGAGTTTATAAATTAGCATTACTGTATCGAGTGACATGATTTTTACTTAAAAAATAAATCATGAACATTTAATTACATCTAATATCCTATGACTTGTATAGAAACTTGGTATTGTACCCTTTAATTATGATAATTTTCCTTTCTTTTATGATTTCATTTTAGTCTAGTCAGCTTTATAAAATTGGCCTCAAAAAAAAAAAAAACGATTGCTAATTTAACAGTGACCAAAAGCGATCAGATAAAAAAACGATTAGTGCCAAATGCAAAAAATTAGAAATTAATTAAGATTATTACATATTTGATGATTTAATTGGAAAAAAGAAAAAAAAACCTAAACTATTCATAAATTATTTATAGTTTCAACACAATAGTTAACTTTTATCCTATACCTAATATATTATAATCCAATTCTAATCAAATGCAATCACAAACTTTATCTTATACTAAAAATGCTATTGTAATATTACTAACCTAAACGTTAAATCTTATCTGTAAACCTGCTATGATAAAGATAGCATATAACTGTCCTAAATATTGAAACTTATCCCTAATTTTTAATATAAACAAATAACACATTATATAGCACTGATTAGCTGAAACTTAAAACGAAACAACGAAAAAAACATAAAATCAAAACATAAACACGAATAATTTAGACATTGTCATTCAGCCACTAATACCTAGATTGCTCCATCTTATCTCGACCAACCTCAACTAATCTAGCGAATGAGTATCTCCATTGGAATTGTTGGTCTCGTGAACTCAAATTCGGAGGATATTTTATCTTCTTATCGGTGGCCCGTCTATATATGTGATATATGCATAGGCAAAAGTAACGAAAAGGGTGTCGCCACCTGGGAGTGAAATTTTGATAAAGGACACCTCAAGAGATTCAAAGTTTTGGATTCGAATTTGTCATTTTTTTGGAAATAATAGAGTCCTCTAACCAATTTTCCGTAGCCACCTCCCCCATCGCCATTTACCCCATTGTTTCTTACGAATTCGAAATACTTAAATGTCATGGAGTGCCATGAATATGAGGTGGGTTTCAGTGAGAGGCATGATGTCAGGCTTTTGCTTAACAATAAAATCAAGAAGATAGTCACGTCGATGTAGAGTAAAAATTGAGTTGAATTTGATCGAGATCAGATGAAGCTTAACCATGGGAATGTGACTGGATGACAAACTATTTTGAAGCATGTTGGCCTAAACATCGAAAAACGGAATTGATTAATTATGCTTTCCGAAAGAGATTCAAGCTGTTGGTAAATTTTGGGAAGTAGCTCGTTTTTGCCACTCACATTATTCATATTACTTATTTTATTTACTTTGTTGTCGGCTGGTCCTCTAGCAGCAAGGGCTAACGATACTCTGGGTTTTGCGAAGCTGGAAGGTAACACATTGCGATGTAGTTGGGTTTGTTTTTGGAAAAATTAACCATCCTCGATATGATGCTGGCTGACCAAATATACCGCAGTTAACACAGCATAATTTTTCTCTTGCCTCCATTTGAGCCAATGTCACCGGGGGCATGAATATCTTTACAGTAAACGAACGGATAATGCATGGCACAATTGGCAGCCGAATGACCGAGCACCTATAACACTGATTGACTTCGTGTTTTTGGAGACGCTACCATCTCACAACTCTAAAGTTCAAGCACCTTACCAGTTGGAGGGCACTTGGACTGCTATCGTTTGAAATTTGTACCAAATCAAAATGGTAACATTTTATCTTCAGTAGTTGATCTCTTTGTAGCAAAATTATTCACACTAATGAATTTGACAGTTTCTACGCTTTCCTGTAACATTTCAATTAGATCAACTATATTCTCCCTACAGTCCAGGCCCTTCAACAGGAAGGACTGATTTTTCTCCGGTTTTGGCGTGTATGTGAAGCTGGAAGCCTTCGCACTATTTAGAGCATTTTTGGGTAGCTTGAAATCAGCCAGTGTTTTTGTTTTAACTGTGAGCTTATCAACGGTCACTCTCTTAACTTCGAAATTATCTATCGTATGTTCGGCTGTCAGTAGCTGAACCATATCCCCTCCGCGCTGCCCAAAAACATTAATCGGAGGAACTTTCTCAGTTATCTTATTATTTTTAATAGCAGAACCAGCAGACGTACCAGTTGGCTTCTTCTCCTGCTTCGTATTTTTAGATTTTAAAATTCGATAAAGTTTTCACTAGAATCATTGATATTATCTATATTTCCTTGGCACTCCATCTCGGTATTCATATCGTTATTCATCACAGCAAGTACCGCATAGTAATTTGCGCTGTCGTTCGCTCTTTCTGCGCTTAGTATGATATCAGCATCATGTATTGTTGTCTTGTTCGTATCTTGTATTGTTAGTTGATTTGTATATTGAGATTTAATCACTTTTGTTTGGTTGACGTTTGATAATTTACGAATAATTTTCTCCAAAGTTTGAATTCAGAGTTTCATCTCTATATTTTCTCTGGTAACTCTTGCGTTTCCTTTGGTAACTCTTTCCAGTTCTTCACTTGATAGCGTAGTACGCTTCCCATGTTCAATACTTTCTTAATCGTTTTTCTTTTCATGAATTTTTCATTAGTTGCATTTGAAATGCCAGGCCCCGGGTCCCGTCAGGCTCCTCCATGCCCCTGGTGAAAAAAAAAACGTTTCTTCTTTTTTAGGTAAATTTCTCGAGAGAATTATATATATATATATATATATATATATATATATATATATATATATATATATATATATATATATATATATATATATATATATATATATATATATATATATTTATACTGTAAGCGTCAAAAGAAAGTGTACACCTATGTGTAGCATATTCAAAACCGGGTTTTAAAAGTTTTTTGTGTTTTGAAAAGGTTTAAGAAGGTTTATAACAAAATAAAAATTTTGATGATAAACCATCGCACTTAAAAATTCAACAACAAAATAACAAAAAATACTTCATTTTTTACGCATCAAAAATAAGTTCACAATAAACAAAATAAGCAAACATCTTCAAATTAGTATTTAGTCTGCTTCCCTTTCGCCTTTAAAACAGCTGTTAGTCGTTTTGGCATTGACTCAATCAATTGTTTAGTCAAACTGACTGGAATTTTCTGCCATTCTTCGATTAAAATGGGCTTCAACAACTCTTTGCTTGTTATATTCCGTTTTTGGATTTATGTATCGAGATAATCCCACAAATGCTCGATGGGGTTAAAGTCTGGAAATTGTAGAGGATGATCCAGCTGCTTAGGTGTTCGATACAATAACCATTCCTGCACGAGCTTTGATATGTGCTTTAGGTCGTTCTCCTGCTGGAAGACCCATGAGTATTTAACCCTACTTTTGAAACACTAGATTGTAAATTTTCTTTCAAAATATCCAAGTAATCATTTTTATTCATCGTTGTGTCAAAAAAGACCAGATTCCCAACGATTGATGCCACCATACACCCCCAGACCATAACCGAACCACCACCATGCTTTATGGTTGAACTTATGTTCTTCTGATCAAATCGGCGTTCTTACTTCTTCATATTCTGGGTGATTTCTTGGAACGAAATATTTCAAATTTACTTTCATCATTGAAAAGTACGTTTTCCCAGAATGATATATGCTTTTTTCTTATACTTTTTGGCATAAAGCACCCGGAGTTTCTGATTCTTTTCAGAAATGTATGGTTTTTTACGGGGTACTCTGCCATGTAACCCATTTCTATTAAGTATTCGGCGGACAGTACTTGCGCTGACCCTGACCCGAGAATCTACTGTTATGTTTTCTGCGATTTTCACTGCACTCACTGCTGGATTTTATCGCACATTTTCTCACAATAAATCGTTCATCACATACGGACAACTTATTTGGACTACCGGAACGAGGCCGATCACTTACGTCTTTGAACTTCTCGAATGGGTCCTAAAGTTTTTTCACGGTGTTATGGCTTCTACACACCACTTGTTATATTTCCCGTAACTACTTTCCTTCCATTCTTAATTTTACAATAAGTTTTCGCGTTTCAATTGCACTTTGCTTTCAATTGCACTTTGCTTACCCATAATGTAGAAACTTTATCATTCTATGGTGCAAATAAAATTACGAGTGATTGAATTATCGCATCATGTCAACCAAGTTTGCATTTTTGAAGAACTATAAACTGAATCTAACGTAAGTTTTCCCGATAAACACATCAAATACAGGGTGTGCTGCAAGCTGTGCACTTATTTTTGACGCGTAAAAATGAAGTTTTTTTTGTTATTTTTTTGTTGAATTTTTAGTGCGATGTTTTATCATCAAATTTTTTATTTTGTTATTAGAAAATAGAAAAACCTTTTCAAAACTCAAAGCATTTTTAAAATCCAACGTCTAGAACTCATTTTATGAGCTTTTGAATACGCTACACATAGGTGTACACTTTCTTTTGACGCTCACAGTATATATATGGGATATAACGAAATTTGTGACCACGCTAGAGGTTGTGATTTCGCTCCGATTTTCACAAAATTTTCAGCAAGGGTGTATTGAGTAAATATATCAGTTAAGTTTGTGAACCGGCTTTATCGGCCGGGCGAAATCGAAATGGCGGCCATTTTAGACGAAAAATCGTGATTTCTGTTTTGACCAAAGTATAGCTCTGATTTGGATGAAATTGGTACAAAGTTTCACTGATATATGTGATGAATCTCACAATAAAAAATCTAAAGTCGGTACGGCTGAAACAAAATGGCGGCCGCTCAAAGGTTGAAAAACGTACAAAATCTTGTTGTTGTAGTTTTGACCAAAGCTTTTCAACCAATGCTAATGAATATCGGTGGTTTGATACAAACTATAAGTATCTAAAGAGTTATGTAAAAAACTGGAGGTTAGGTCACAAAAAACAAAATGGCGTCCAGTTGAAGCTCAAAACTTCAAAGTGTGTATATGAAACTTGATTTTAAGATAGAAACCAATTAGATCTAGAGACTTTGACATTTTGGTGATCATGAATGTGCAATTTTCAAAATGGCGGCGGTTTAAATATGGCTTTTTTTAGGTTTTCGTGGCCGTCTAGCGGTCACATTTTCCAACGGATTTTGATGAAAGTTGAGATTATGGATCCTTGTACTAAGTTCTTGTATTATGTATTATTTTTTGAATCGAATGAAAAATAAAAAAGTCGAAATTTTAAAACGTAATATTTTTAGCTGCCATTTTCACTGAAAATTGAATAGTTTTGCCCTGTCTAAAGTGAAACTCTGATTTGAACGAGATATGGCACATTGATTGATGAGGTCCTAGCATACAAAGATTGAACATGATCCAAAATCAAATGCATGCATTCAAAATTTCGGCCCCCGAAGTTCAGAAGGCAAGCGCAATGCGCCAGTTTAGTAGCAACTGAAATATTGAATTTTTGTCATGGAAACGTTTTAAATGACTTAACTTGGAAGTATTCATAAAGCAGACCATTTTTAAGATATTTAAAATACTTTGAACAATACCCTAAATAATTATAAAATCGTGACTTGTATGTCTGTCCGTCCGTCCGTCCGTTTGTTCGCGCGTCACAGCAAGTTTTCTCGCAAACCATATGAGCTAGAATGAGGAAATTTCTACGTAGGTAGAAACGGTGGTGCCTCTTAAAATTTGCAGTGCAAGAAAATATTTTAAGGTGTTTAAGGGGGTCGCCCCCATACAGGTGGGTGACATAAAATTTTTTTGATTTCTCTAGCCCTCTAGCAGCCAAGTTTCTCAACAGAAATTATAAGTTATTAAGGCAAGTTAATTTAATTTAATTATGCGAATCGGATGACAAATAAAAAGTCGACAATTTACAGCTTAATATTTTCAGCAGCCGTTTTCAATAAAAATTCAAAATAATGGCCCCTGATGGTTCAGGAAAGTATTGAAAATGAATATATTAATGGCAACGCAAGTGCTGATTAAACTTATATGGAAATCTTTTGAAATTAACTATTTAAGCTTTTTAGGCCCATTAGTTATCACCTTTGTATGGTAACCACTGTGAAATGTGTAAACAGCAAATGTGGAAAGGGCGAAACCTGTTTTTTTATGTTTATAACAATTTATTATCCTTCGATTTTCAATATGGTATCCGTACGTGTGCAACTCAATTTAATTAACGAAATATTTGCGCCACTATAAAGGGTCTCGAAATACGAAAGTCGGCAGATGCTTTTTATGTTAATAAATACCCATGTGGTACTACGAAAATTGCAGTAAGAAGTCTAGTAGTAGGCAAGCTAATTCTTTTTCGAAACCTTACGCTACATACGAGAAATTTACCTTTCCGGCTGGTGCTGTCAACGGGGATTTTTGAACTTCTTGAGACTTCTCCGCAAGTGAAATCCAGATATTCGATAAATTGTTCGAATAAATCGACGATGTAATAAGTTTTATAAAATTAATTTTAAATTGATGTTTTAATAATTATTTGAATTTTTAAACATTCTTGACAGGAGCTCTTAAAAATCCGTCTATACGCAACGAATGCTAGACTGGCCCTAATAACTTGTCATCGAGTCACATCCCCATAGATAGGCTTCGTCTCATCACGATCAACATCAACTCCACTGTTACTATACATTGATGTGACTATCTCCTTGAATTTATAGTTAAGCAAAAGCCTGACATTATGCTGCTCACTGAAAACCCACCTCAATTCATGGCACACCATGACATTTAAGTATTTTGAATTCGTAAGAAGCAATGGAGTAAACGGTGATGGGGGTGGAATTGGGATATTGGTTAGAAGACCCTGTTCAAATTTGAATACAAAAACATTGAATCTCTTGAAGTGTCTGTTATCAAAATTTTACTGCTAGGTGAGGATAACCTCTTCGTTATCTCTGCCTATACAACTGGTTGAAATGTTCTTAAGTTCAAGGTGGAGCTCGATTCCTAGTTTGAAATACTCGAATTTAACAGGCTAAATAATTATATTATTTTTGCGAGTGACATGAATGCCCGGCATACAGCATGGCTAAACGCCAATTATAACCCAGGGGGTGTATTCCTGAAATCATGGATAACAGAGCACCAAATTGAATACAGGCGCAATCTATATGGGCTGGAATTTCCAACATACCCTAGGAAAAATTCATATTTGGACCTGAGCATTGCTAATGAAAACTTGAATTTAGCTGTAATAGCCCCCAACGGAAACTTCTTGATAGGGCTGGCATCGTAATTGATAGTACAATAGGAATGGAAATGCATTGCAGAAACTTGCCCTATTCAGAACATTCAAATTTGAATTCATCCAGTTTTATATGAATACCAGATTGATGGATCGGTGTTTGCACTTGTGGACAAATTTAAAGATTTGGGAGTAGTATTTGACCCAGGTTTGAAATTTAACATCCATGTTTCATCCATAACCACAAGAGCTTCACGTATCGCTGGTTTTATTTTACGATCCTCTTGCAAGTCTTTTAGTATTTCAACCAGCGTCCATCTATTTGTACTTCTAGCCTGGTCAATCCTTGAGTATGCCTCCCAGGTATGGTCTCCTCACTATACCAATCTATCGGATGCTGTCGAAAATGTACAGCCTAAATTCACACGATCTCTATTCTACAAATATAACCTCACTTACTGCTCCTACGTTGAGCGCTTACAGATCCTAAAGATTCCATCACTCAAAAATAGGAGAGAATTTCTTGACCTGTGCTGCTCATTTAAATTATATCACGGTATTCTTTCATCCAACCTTCGTGAAAGGCTTGATATACGTCCCACCTTAAGAACGCGTTCAACTGACATATTCTTTGTGCCCTTTGCTCGTACCGATATTTATTTTTATTCATTTTTTGTACGCGTATCACGTCGTTACAATGAGCTCCAGCTGGGTCCTCTGCCACATTCCTTAAATGCTTTTAAAAGCATATTACATAATGTTCTGCTTAGCTTCCAATAGTTTATCCGTATTTTATATTCTTGTTTTTTGTTTATTCGCATGTATTGCATTATATTTCATTACCTACTTTGTAATTGGGTTTACGGATCTGTAAAGTAGTGTAAATAAATAAATAAATAAACACATTTTGAATTGGTTCATCGACCAAATCCCGAGAGAAGGCATCAAATAAAACATTGGCATCTGACCTCATACCGAGCTTGAATCTTATTAATTATTTTGTCAGCTATGAAGACTTGTGTTTCATATTTAGCAGGATAAACAACAAGAAATCATGCGGTATTGACACTATTCAAAATATAGCTCTCCGATATTTGTCTGAGGTTTCTAATAGAAATTATTACATATTGTTCAACAATATGCTGAGCAATTCATCTTTCCCAAATGAGTGGAAAAGGCTAATGTATTTCCGATTTGGAAGAAAGAAAAAGAATCTTCAAGCCCTAAAAGCTATTGCGCAATCAGCTTGCTGCGTAGCTCCAGCAAGGTAGCATTAAGCGCCCTAATTGAGAAATATGAGTTGATGCCAAATCGCCAATTTTGTTTTCGTGCCAAGCATTCGACCATACATGTGAAAACGTAAGTAACCTCATACATCTGTTGGAAACTATGCAATAGAGAATGTGTTGGAGCATGTCTCATTGGTATGGAGAAAGTCTTCGATACGGTGTGGTTAGATTGACTAATTTTTAAACTTCTTCAGGACAGGTTCCCTAGACCCCTTGTCGTCAGGATGTGCTATATATTGTACGGGAAATCATTTGTTGTAACAGATGGAAATCTGACGATAATGCCCGACTTCAAAGTCTTGAATGATCTGTAGCAGAGTACAGTTACTGCACCTCTGCTCTTCTCAATATTCATTCGCAAACTATTGAACGGCTTTGATTTTAACATGTCGCCATCGCGATCATTGGTAGCGTTTGTTGATGATCTGATCATTGATACAGCAGACCAAAAAGATGCAATAGTTCAGGGCCATCTTCCAAAAACTTTTAATGATGTGCAGCTCTACACCGACAATTGGCGAATGAAAAAGAAGTACGAAACAATTTTCTTTCGGAAAACACTGCAAAAGTCAGTCAAGACCTGAAAAATGATTGGAAGGATTTCCACTTTATGGTTGGTGGGGTAGTTCAGAACGGATTCCACATAAATCCTGTATTCGATCCCTCGGTGTTCATCTCGATCAATATTTGTACTACAAAGTGTGTTCCAAAAAAAAGAAGACTTTTGTCATAAAACATCCCTCCCTGACTTCCAGTGAAAGTTTGATGACATTCGGTTCAGTGGAAGAGAAGTTATTGCGTCTAAAGCGACAGTTTGCTTATTTCCCCGGTACAAAAATGAATTTTGAACAAAGAGCTAATATCAAATTTTGTTTGAAATCGCGCAAAACAGTGTATGGAGGCTGGAGGAGACTTTATCAGAACAAAGCTCCTGTCGTTTCTATTTTAGCTCAGCCTCGTTTATTTGGGAACACTCGTTGTATACTGAAGATGTCAAAATCATGCTCAGAAAAGCACAAAAAGTAGTTATGGCCCCCTTTCATTCCAGAAACGTCGATGAAAAGGTGAAAGTTATATATTCCTAGACCCTGGTGAGACCAAGTTTTGACATATGCATGTCAGATCTGGTATAACCAGAGTGGTAGTACCATGGAAAGATTATCTACATGCATGAACAGGTTTGTACAGAAAGCCTGCGATGGATTAGAAACACCATAAATCGAATAGAAGAATTCACCAAACCGCTAAAGTGACGAGAGTCGATGTCTTCATTTTGAGGCTTCTTCGGAATCATATCAAAACTCGGTCGACGAAGACAGTTCATCGTTGCATGGATTTCGAAATTGGAGGACGCGATCAACGGTCCAAGACAGTCGGAGGTGCTTTTTGCAGGAAGCGAAGGCCCGAGGAGGTTGTAGTGCTACGAAGAAGAAGAAGATATGTTATGTTCATTATATTGGATTTAGGTTTAAGGTTTAACGCTTAGGTTAGGAATATTGTGCTAGTATTGTATTAATACAAGATAATGTTTTTGATTGAATTTGAGTAGAATTATTAAATAACATTCTAGGTGTAGGATAAAACCTCACTGTTGTGTTGTAATTATAAATAATTTTTTGATAGTGTTGGGTGGCTGCGCATTTTTTGCTTTTTTCGGGCTGCGTACATTGAAATGGAAAAATGAAACCCTTTTAGGATAACTCGGGTGTCTGTCTGTCCGTGTGTCTGAGCGAATTTACTCCGGACTTACTGCATGGATTAAGCTCAAATTTTGCATACATATGAATTCTTGCGACCCAAGTACGTTGGTGCAAATTAAAGATATTTAATTCAAAGATAGTGGTACCTTTTTGAAGAGGAGAGGGGAGTTTTCCTAAGTGTATCGAGTTACATATGAAATGAAATGTATTGTTTTCAAGATCTCAAATATAAATTTTTTTATTATTTGCAAGTTTAAAATTTTTGAGTTATTAAAGAAAATAAATGAAAATTGACCATACGCCTCATCTGATCTCCGGAGCTGCAAGCCTCAGAATTTTGACAAAAATACGAGAACCAGTTTCCATCCCTAGATTATTGGAAAACTATTCAGAAGTCTACTCGTATAGTCTCAACAAAGTATCGTTAATTTTTAGGTCTCTGTAAAAAATGTCTTTATACAAACTTGTCTGTCAATCTGTCTATCCGTCTGTGCGTCACAACAAGTTTCCTCAGAAACTGTTGATGATAGAAAGCTCAATATTTGTCAAAAGGTCAGAAGTGGTGGTCTCTCAAAAGCTTAGGTCTTACCAAACATTTCAACATTTTTCAGGGGGTCCCCCCTAATAACGAAATAGCCCTTAAACATTTTTTTTAATAAAAGGTAGTCGAGATGGATATCATATGAAAGGTCTTGATTAAAACGTTTAGAATCTGAATTCAAAAAGTTATTTTATGCATCAGGGGGTCCAGGGGACCAACATTTTGCATACCCCAATCGCGATTGGAACCTTTGAGCCGAAAATCTGAAAAAAATCACGAAGGTGGGCCTTTATGAGTACAAGTGCAACAAATACCTCAGAAATCGAAATTCGCTCAACTTTGTTAATAATGGTATGAATTGTAGATTTTACATTTTCACCCATAAAATCAAAACAGTACAGTTCAGTAATTATATAGGTCAAGATTGGTAAGTCCAATAGGTAATTTTTGTTATTTTTCGATTGAATATTTATTTAAGTACATATTATCCATTATTATCTATGAACTTTTGCCATTTTTTTAGTAGATCAATCATTTGATTTGTGTAGAACTTATGTGGTTTATCGGCGAAAAACTTGGCCGATTGAATTTATTTACATTAAGGTGCAGTGACCGAAACAAATTGAAGTCTGATGGTGCAAGCTCTGGACTCTCTGTCAATTTTTGCCGGGTCATCAAAGATGTGTGTGGTCTGGCATTGTCAGGGTGGAAGACAACGCCCTCTCTTTTGGTCAATTCTGGCCGGTTTTTTGAATTGCTTGTTGCAATATGGTTAATTGCTGACAAAACAGAGCCAAATTGAGTTTTTGGCCAGGTTCTAGCACCTCATGTTAAACGATACATACGGCATAACCTTATTTGGTGCCAATCCTGACTTTGAAGTCGGTTGTGATGATTCACCTTTTTTTTCCATGATCTTTTTCGAACGACATTCTTGTATCTTACCCATTTTTCATCGCCCATTATAATTTGCTTCAAAAATGGTTTGATTTCGTTGCATTTTATCAGCATTTTGCAAATGGAAATTCGGTCGATTAAATTTTTTTGTGTTAATTCATGCGGCACCCAAACCTCGAGCTTCTTTGTGTATCCAACCTTACGCAAATGGTTCAAAACTGTTTGGTGATGGATATTCAGTTCCTTAGCAATGTCATGGCCACTTATGTGGCGATCTTCTTCAATTTTTTGACGAAATTCAAAACTGTCCATATGAAAATTGTAGACTGGAATGTCACATTTCAAATGCATGATACGCATGATATATGACAACAAACATCCATCTAGTGACAAAAAAGGCTCAATACTTTTTGAACTATCCAATATAAGGTTTTTTTGTTTGCAAAATTTTATGGAAATTCGTTCATAGCCACGTGAGTTATAGCTATTTCAATTGTATGGAAATACAAAAACAATAATGCTATGCTTGTCTAACCGGGCGATATGTTGTTAGTAGTATGCTCAGAATTTTTGTCATTACTGCTGTGTCACTGATCTTCTCACGAGTCTCCAGTAGCTGCTTTGCTAAGCCTTTTACCTTGGACACATGCTGTGCCATCGTTTCACTGGCACTATATGTATATTGGTAGAATTCCTCATGAATTTACATTTTGTTATATTCTGACTTCTGTTCATAGACTACTTCTAATTTCGTCATGGCTTGCTTTGCAGTCTTGCAGATTTTTATGAGAGATATTTGGTTCAAATCCATGGACAACGTTAAAATAAACATGACCATGCCATCATCTTTATTCCACTGAACTTGCGAACTAGGTTTCCTCGGGTCTTATCTTTTTTATGTTCAATCTCTTTGCTCTTAATGCAGATTTCACTTGAAACTTCCATTGTTTGAAATTTCTGCCCTCAAACTTCTCAATTTTCATTGCGTTCGTAACCTCCATTTCGCAGGTTACTTTTGCATCGGTTGTAATCTTGCTCTTAACTTGTATTCTTTATTGAAATATTCACTTCTTACGTATCTGGGCCCATAACGTGTTGGTATTCAGTAATATTTAAATAAAACTCACGTTAGATTTCTATGAATACGATAATTATTACTGAGCACAAAACGATATGACATTCATATAGAAAAGAAGACGTACAACTGCGCCACTAGTATTGGCAAACAGAAACAAAAAAAATTCCAGAGTCATCTATGGTTATAAATTCAAATTTATTCAAAAATTTATATATATATATATATATATATATATATATATATATATATATATATATATATATAAATTTTTGAATAAATTTGAATATATATATATATATATATATATATATATATGTATATATCTATATATATATATATATATGTATATATCTATATATATATATATGTATATATATATAAATATCTTTATACATATATATACATACATATATATATATATATATATATATATATATATATATATATATATATATATATATATATATATATATATATACATATATATATATATATATATATATATATATATATATATACATATATATATATATATATATATATATATATATATATATATATATATATATATATATATACATATATATATATATATATACATATATATATATATATATATACATATATATATATATATATATATATATATATATATATATATATATATATATATATATATATATATATATATATATATATATATATATATATATATATATATATATATATATGGACCGATATCAATTGCTTATTGTAAAAAAAATTTTACAAAACTTTAAAAAGCAAAAAATAAACTTATGAATCTGATAATCTTCATAACATTGGAGTTTGGTTAAAAATTAATATTTCAAGGAATATTTGTCAGTAATTATTCTTGGTTCCCTCCAACCTGCTCTCGATGCTAGACTGGTCTTTTTAATGCCATTCAGGATGAACGTAAGTGTGAAATTCGAAAAAACATTTAAGCCACATGGAATTTTTTTATATAATCGATTAATTCTATAAGTGGTGATTTAGACAGATGTTTGCCCCCTTTTCTGGTGGATAAAATCGATCATTTGCAACGTCTGACGGTTACCGATCACAAAACCATTTTGTTTCCACCAGATCACAGTACGAAAGTTGCGGTCCTCGGGGGTATTGCGAATGAGCATAGAGCGGTGAATGTTACTATCGCGGAAAATCATCCGCTGCACTGTATGGGGTTGCCAGCCACCGTATCATTGCATTCGACTCAAAATAGCTCAGTTCCTTTTCTTAGGATAAGTACTTCACATTGAATGACGGCTTCCCTTCCTCGTCATATGGGCATTCAATTGTTTCTCAGTCCTTCGATTGTTCTTCGTCAAGTGGATACTTCAGAATATTTCGAAAAAAAGGAAATTTGTTCCCGTTCATTTATAAGAGGCTTCTGAATTTCTGACTGATGAATGACGAACACTTCTAATACTTAAATACACGTTGCGTTCATTTACGTGTGTCCCGGTCGTATAATCCCTCGGCTGTGAACTACGGCGGAAAATAACGGCGGGCATATGTGGTAATCAAAGGACAATGCAAACGGAGAGAGTATGAGAAAGAAAGGCATTTGCGAAGGATAAAACTTAATCGCAATTTGCCATCTTTGTGGTCGAATTTGAATGCTTTGTTTAGTTGGAGTGCAATTTTTTTCCAAAGCAAAGTCCAATTTTGGCAGCATTGTTATGGACTGTTGCTATAAAAAGCCAAATTTAAGACAGATTTTCAAACTAATCGAAAAAATGGTAAAAAGCAATCATTTTAAATATTTCTATGGAGTATATTAAGATCTTTCGCATTCTCCACAAAGGTTATAGGCGACACCTCAAATTGAATGAAATTTATTTGAAAGCTTTGAAATCATCATTTTCATGAGAAAATTTTAAATTTTTCGATATACTCAAATTATTTCTGAATATATACGCCCAATGTGCCTTGTGGTTAAAACTTTGCAAAATATTATTACGTGCTTAAAATTATCATTACCATTTTATTTTCATTTTTATCATTGTTAAATTATAAAGTAAACCAATATCGTAATTTAAACGCTGAATTGCAACTATATCACATTCAAATTAATTTATTAACAACTTCTGTATCTAAGACCAACGTCTTTTATGGTAGGTCACAGAAATATTAGCCGCTAAATTTTCAGTTATATCATAGTCGACAGCCCATGCATGAACACGATTTTGGTGTGAAAATTACATATTCCCGATTTTTTTTTCATTGAAAAAAATAAAAAATTAAATAGGTCCCTTGTTGATAACTTAGTTTAATTTCAGTGTTAATTTACCCACATCAAGACAATTATTTGACTGTTCTGTGAAAATGCGAATTTTGCATGCGGTATGTGATGTTCCTAAAGTTGAACTGCACTGAAAATTATTGTTTATGTTACAGACCTTTCTGAATCGTTAAAGACTATGACATAAGCTATCAAGCCAAACAATCCCGCAACAAAACGAACAAATCTCTTCAGCACTACCACTCAGAAACGTCGATTTATATTTTAATTACACAGATCTGTAAACTACCTAACTTTTAGGGTTTTGTACTAAAATATAAAAATCTATCGAAATCGGTACCTGTGCCCATCTGTATGTCACAGCAGTTTTTCTCCGAAACTATAGAAGCTGCAGCCACGAAACTTTGTGGAAAGGTCCGAAGTTATGACTTAGAAAGTTTTGGGATGAAAAATTTTTTTTTTTAAGTTTTAAGTGGGTCCCCCCAAATAGAGGAGTGTCATATGAAATGTCTTAATAAGATCTCTTCAAAACAGGTCTTGAAATTACTTTACTAGTATCGAGGGTGGCGCGTACTCCCCTTGCGTAGACCTTTATAGGTACAGCAACAAGAAATACGTCAGAAGTTGATGTTCACTCAACATTGTTAGTAATATTATGATTTATTAATTTTACACTTTTTCGAATAAAACTGTAAGGGTATCATTAGACTCAATGAAACTCAATATAAAAATGCCATTACTGAAAATTCCAGAAAGATCAAATAGTATTTAACAAATTTATGGTAATTTAAATTTTTCTGTATCAGAACAGCAACTATACATGACTATAGGATGATATGCACTTCCAATCAACTCAGACACTACCGGTCTGCTGGGATTTGCATGAACATTTCTGCAATTATATTCAGAATAAATACTTTTGAGAATTTGCTCAACGGGTGACATCTCGAATCGTAAAAAAAATATGAATGAATGGCTGAAATATTTTAGCAGCTTATCTTCCGCTATTCATTAATAAATTCAATCAAGTGTTAATGCCACAGGTCAAAAAATCATGGAAGTAGCTCCAATGATAAACTACTTTAAGGTTGAAATTTGTTAATAATAGTAGGATTTGCAGATTCAATATTTTTGCCCGCAAAAATATATTCTTCTTCTTCTTCTTCTTCGTAGCACCACAGCCCCTCGTGGGCCTTCGATTCCTGCAAATAGCACCTCCAACTGTCTCGATCCATTGACAACGTCCTCCAATTTCGAAATCCGAGCAGTGATCAACTATCTTCGTCGACTGTGTCAGACCAGTGTTTCCTCGGTTTCCCCATTGGTCTCCGGCCTTCAGTTCTCCAAACGAATACTTTTTGGATATCCTTTGTTCGTCCATACGATTCACGTGTCCAGCGCATTCCAGTTTCCACAGTATTACAATCGTTGCGACCGTCGGTTGTATTGAATTCACCATTGGTTCCCGTCTAGCTTCGCTTTGATTATTCGCCTCAGGACTCGTTGCTCAAAGGTGTTCAATATATTTGCGGATGCTTGGGTTAGGGTCCATATTTCACATCCATAGCATGATACACGCCTTATCACAGTTTTCTGTACTTGGAGCTTTGTTTTCCTGTGTATGCAGCTGGTTTTCAAGATCGCCAAAACTGAATACATTATTTTATTTGTGAGCTGTATTCTTCGGCGTGTTTTGCCTCTTTCATTACTGGTTCCCGTTATTTTGGCGGCTAGATATACAAATTCGCTAACATTTTCGATACTGCATTCGCGAAGTGTGGTATTTTTCCTCGACTGCGTCATGAGTTTTGTTTTATTTTCATTGATTTATAGCCCTACTAGTGTCGCTGTTGATTTCATCCGCATAGGCTACTACTTGGCTTGACTTGTATAGTAATGTGCCTCGCGTATCGACAGGTAGCTTCCTCATAACGTACTCTAGAGTCAAATTGAATAGCGATGGGGCGAGCCCATCTCCCTGTTCCAGTTGGATATTTGTGTCAAAGGCATTGGTGAGTTGGTTATTGATGCGGACTTGGGAGGTCGTCAATGTCATTGTCATTTTGGTAAGGAGGACTATTTTGGCTGGGATGCCAAAGCAAAGCATTATTTGGTAAAGTACATTATAAAAATTTGGTGTACGTCTATGCTGAACTCCCAGCATTTTTCATGTAGGTGCTTAAATGTAAACAATTGGTTTATTGTCGATCTACTTGCTCTAAAACCACCTTGATACTCGCCAATAATCCGATTTTATTTTCTAAGATTTGACAAAATATTTTGTACGCCGTACAAAGTAGTGATATGCCTCTATAATTTTCGGACTGTAGGTTGTCACCTTTTTTATGGATAGGGAGTATAATTGATTGGCTCCACTCTTTTGGCATATGTTCTTGTTGCCAAATATACTGGATGACTTTGTGAATAGCTTGATGAACACTACTGCCACCATATTTGATGAGCTCCACTGGAATCTCATCGATGCCCGGCGCTTTATTATTCTTTTGGGCTTTGATGGTGGAACAAACTTCATCCAGAGTTGGTGGGACCAATGGAAGCTCTCCACCAACATCTATAGGCTTCGATGTTTTGAAGCTGCCCGGCGGATTAAGGATGTTCTTGAAATATGATGTCCAGCCCTCCTTAATCTTGATTTCATCAGCGATAATATTGCCAAAGTCATCACGATGGAACTTGCTTGCTAGGCTTACATCTATACCTCTCAATTGGTCGTTATAGTACAGAGTGCGTGCGGTATTTGAGGACATGCATAAATGTGACTATAACTTCGCGAAGTTTTTTTAATGTTTTTTTTCCTTTTCAGATAAGAAATGGTGGACTACAAGATCACTCAAGAAATGAAGAGACATGCTGTCATCGTCGCTAAATGTGCGAACCATACAGATTTAGAGATCTCTAATTTTCTTAATTGCACCCGTTCATTCGTGTATAATGTTTGCCGCGAATTGGAATCATCAGGAGGCGATACAGAATCGGTTGCAAAACGCAAAAAGCACGAACAACGTTCTAGCGCTGTCCGATCTGGAGAATTTTTAAGGACTTCGAGTGAATTCTGCTGCATACATCGAGGTTTTGGAGACGGAAGTGAAACCCTGGATAGACAATGTAAGCGGAGGATGACCATACCTTTTTCAACCAGACTCTGCTCCTTCACATAAAGCGATGGCAACACAAGATTGGATGGCCGAAAATTTTCATGACCACATAACACCGAGCCTATGGCCACCTAGCTTCCCAGACCTTAATCCTTTGGATTATTACGTATTGGGCGTAGTTGAGTGTGAGACCAATAAGCGTCCTCATAATACCACTTCTTTGCTGAAGACTACCCGGATCGAAGAGGTTATTACTGCTAATGGCGATTTTATTGAATAACTTTATAGCCACATATTAATTTAACGTTGTATAGAAAATACCTGAAATTTCATGAAGTTTGGTTAAAAATACAAGCTAATTAATTTTACTCTCAAGTTGTCCTCAAATAGCGTACGCACCCTATATATATATATATATATATATATATATATATATATATATATATATATATATATATATATATATATATATATATATATATTTATATATATATATATATATATAAATATATATATATATATATATATATATATAAATATATATATATATATATACATATATATATATATATATATATATATATATATATATATATATATATATATATATATATATAGGGGTATATTTATAGAAAATACTGAAATTTCATGAAGTTTGGTTAAAAATACAAGCTAATTAATTTTACTCTCAAGTTGTCCTCAAATAGCGTACGCACCCTATATATATATATATATATATATATATATATATATATATATATATATAAATATATATATATATATATACATATATATACATATATATACATATATATATATATACATATATATATATATATATACATACACATATATATATATATATATATATATATATATATATGTATATAGATATAGGGGTATATTTATATATATATATATATATATATATATACATATATATATATATATATATATATATATATATATATATATATATGTATATATATAAATATATATATAAATATATACATACATATATATATATATATATATATATATATGTATATATATATATATATATATATATATATATATATATATATATATATATATATATATATATATATATATATATATATATATATATACTATATTTGTTCGTGCTTTTTGCGTTTTGCAACCGATTCTGTATCGCCTCCTGATGCTTACAATTTGCGGCGAACCTTATGCACGAATGAACGGGCGCAATGAAGAAAATTAGAGATCTCTAAATCTGTATGGTTCGCACATATAGCGACGATGACAGCAGGTCTCTTCATTTCTTGAGTGATCTTGTAGTCCGCCATTTCTTATCTGAAAGGGAAAAAAATTTAAAAAAAATTCGCGAAGTTTTAGTCACATTTATACATTTCCTTAAATATCGTACGCACTCTGTACTATAACGACCATTGAGAAGTATAGATACAAGTTTAGTGAGAAATAACACAAGCCAAGCATACAAAGCAGTGAATAGCCTGAAGCGTGGTTATCAGCCCAAAACCACGCTCTCGTGGTGCCTTCAGCAATATCATCGCTGATGAAACCAAGATTAAGGAAAGATGGGCATCATATTTCAAGAACCTAGTTAATCCTCCGCATAGCTCCAGAACATCGGAGTCTATAGATGTCTGTGGAGAGCTTCAATTCGCCCCACCAGCTCTGAATGAAGTTTATTCCATCATCGAAGCCCAAAAGAATAATAAGGCGCCGGGCATCGATGAGATTCCAGTGGAGCTCATCAAATATGGTGGCAGTAGTGTTCATCAAGCTATTCACAAAGTCATCCAGTACATTTGGCAACAAGAACATATGCCAAAAGAGTGGAGCCAATCAATTATACTCCCTATCCACAAAAAAGGTGACAACCTACAGTCCGAAAATTATAGAGGCATATCACTACTTTGTACGGCGTACAAAATATTTTGTCAAATCTTAGAGAAGAAAATTGGATCATACGCCAACAGTATTATTGGGGAGTATCAAGGTGGTTTTAGAGCAGGTAGATCGACGATATACCACTTGTTCACTGTCAAGTAGGTACTTGAAAAATGCTGGGAGTTCAACATAGACGTACACCAAATTTTCGTTGACTTTAAGCAAGCATACGACAATATTGATCGTAACGTACTGTACCAAATAATGCTTTGGTTTGTCATCCCAGCAAAATAATTCCGTCTCACCAAAATGACAATGACGTTGACGACCTCCTAAGTCCGCATCAAAAACAAACTCACCGATGCGTTTGACACAAATATCGGACTAAAACAGGGAGATGGGCTGGCCCCATTGCTATTCAATTTGGCTCTGGAGTACGTCATAAGGAAGCTACCTGTCGATATGCCAGGTATATTACTATACAAGTCGAGCCAAGTAGTAGCCTATGTGGGCGACATCAACATTTTGTCACGGTCATTAACAACTGCTAAAGATCTTTTCCTGAAACTCGACAGCGAAGCAAAACTGGTAGGGCTACAAATCAATGAAAGTAAAATAAAACTCATGACGCAGTCGGGGAAAAAAATACACAAAATATCACACTTGGCGAATGCAGTATCGAAAATGTGAGCAAATTTGTGTATTTGGGCTCCAAAATAATGAAAACGGGCCAAGAGACAAAATACGCCGAAGAATACAGCTCGCAAATAAAATATTCGTTTCAGTTTTGACGATTTTGAAGACCAGCTGCATACTCAGGAAAGCAAAGCTCCAAGTATACAAATCTGTGATAAGACCTGTGTTGTGCTTGGAGTGCGAAGCATGGACCGTAACCCAAGCATCCGCAAATGTATTGAACACCTTTGAGTGACGGGTCCTGAGGCGAAATTCGATACAACCATGAGCTGTATGAAATTTTTGACGAACTGAAGGTCTCAACGATTGTCAGACTGCGGAAGCTGCAATGGGCTGGACACATGAATCGTACGGACAAACAACGGATACCTGGGAAGGGAGAACTGAAGGCCAGAGGCCAGCGGCGAAACCGAGGAAACGCTGGTCTGACTCGATCGACGAAGACAGTTCATCACTGCTCGAATTTCGGAGTTGGAGGACGCGGTCAATGGACCCAGACAAATGGAGGCGCTGTTTGTAGGAAGCAAAGGCCCGAGAGGGGCTGTGGTGCTAAGAAGAAGAAGATGAAGAAGGCCAAGGATTCTCCTCACGCAGACAGCAATCTCGAAAATGCTCGGACAGATAATAGGAAAGATGGGAAATACTCCGGCCTTCACCAGCAGAAGACACAAGCTAGAATAGCGTGAGGATCAGCGAAGGGCACAAGAAACAAGCAAGAACAAGTTGAAGTAGCAGGTGATTGCTCCTGCCAGAAGGGTATTGTAAAACATTTAGTAAATCAAACAATATATTCTGCATATCAAAACTTGGCTAATATACAGATTCTATAAATTGAGTTGGAAGAATTATTATGGTTATTATATTTTTATATTGACCGCTGTTTTGTTTCAAGTGTTTTGACCCCGTCGTTTAATTAGTCCTGATAACAAAGCAATACTACAAACCATTTCTAAATTTTTATCAATATTCCTACAAATTTATAGTGGCTAGGTCCGTTGCAAACGTGTATCTCCCTGGTACTACGTGTTAATGTTATTGTAATTGTTAATATTCAGTCGACTATAACTTACCTGTTTATTTTTAGATTATTGTGAAATTTTCAGAGCACATACAATTGCTCCCAAAACTCTTAAATTGTAGCTTCTATGAAATTTAAGGTTCCCATTTTGATTTTATAGGCAAAAACGTAAAATTTATAATATGTACTACTTTGAACAAAGTTGATCGAATTTCGACTTCTGAGGTATTTGTTGCCCCTGTACGCCTAAAGTTCCAAATCTGTGTTTTTTTCAGATTTTTCGGGTCAAAGGTGGGGGACAAAAATTTTTCGTACATTTCCCTTTCCTCCGCACCCCCCAAAGCAAAATTTGTCATTTTAAGACTTGTTTTGAAAAGTGCTCATTAAGACCTTTCATTTGATACCCATATTGCCTACATGTGATGAAACTTTTTTTTCGGGGGCCACTCCCCTATATGGGGAGAACCCCCTTGCACACCATATAAATTTTTTTTGTGATGAAGTTTTGAAGAGGGAATCACTTATACCTACTTACAAAATCTTATGTTTCTAGCTTATGTAGTTTGCGAGAAAAATTAACAAATCAAGTTCAACGGAAACAGAAAGATCTGTGGTAGCGAGGCATATACGAGTAATTGAAGAAAAACATGAAATTGCGTGGGAAAATCTGGAAATAGCGCAGAAAGTAGGAGATTGGAGGAAATTAGATGCATTCGGAAGTTTGTGAATATTGCAAGTCCCAGAAGAAAATAGGGTGAACATGGGCATTGGCAACGGCTACAGCTACTTAATGAAGTTGGTGCAGATAACTTTGTAATTGTGATGAGATAATTTTCTGTAAAAACTGTTAGTGACCTTAATTACCCTTGAAATGACTTTTTTTTAAGTGTTCAAGCTAATTACCTTCTATCAACCCAAATATAACCTTGGACATAATATCCAATGAAATCCAATCTAAACGCATTATAATACAGCTCGCAAATAAAATATTTTATTCAGTATTGACAATTTTGAAGACCAGCTGCATACACACGAAAGCTCCAAGTATACAAATCTGTGATAAGACCTGTGTTACGCTATGGGTGTGAAATATGGAACCTAACCCAAACGTCCGCAAACATTTTGAGCGCTTTTAAAATTCGGGTCCTGAGGCGAAGAGAAGCTAGCCCAGAAACAGTGGTGGATTCGAAATAACTATGAGCCGTATGAAATTCGTGGCGAGCCCGAGGTCACAGCGATTGTACGACTGTGGAAGCTGCAATTGGCTAGCCACATGAATCGTATGGACGAACAATGGGTACCCGGAAAAGTACTTGTTGGGAGAACTGAAGGGCGGAGACCAGTGGGGAAACCGAGGGAACGTTGGTCTGACTCGGTCAAAGAATACAGTTTACTGCTGCTCGGATTTCGAAATTGGAGGATGTAGACAATAGACCGAGATAATTGTAGGTACTTGTTGCAGGAATAGAAGCCCCGAGGGGAGGTAAGCCCCGGAATCTATCCGTATTGTTGCTACTATACCCGCATTCAAATTATTCCCTTCTTTCCTAACCCCACATATGGTTCTCTTTCCAGGTTTCTCCTATAATCTTTTAATAGCAGAAGCATGGTGGATGTGGCACTGATAATTTTTGCGAATCATCCTATTAAAATGAACTCATTAGGTACGAAAGGCATTTTCATGTTACGTGTTAGTTACGAAGAAAATAAGAAAACAATACCAGGATTTTTCGTCATCAACTAATAATTTTGAAAGTTCAATTGATTAAGCACGTTTACTTTTCTGGAGAGTTTCTTTACCAATGTCCCTAGATGCAAACTCTAGTGGAATAAAATTGGAATTTCATGTATTCATTTTGACTTTTTAAAATTCTTCTAATAATTTTTTAAAGGACTATTCACGTTGAGTATCCTTAATTATAAGCAAATATTAACATCATTCAATAATTTCAGCGAAAGTAGGATAAATTGAGCTTTATTTTTAAAGTGTACGAGTACATCAAGAGTTTGCATATTAAGTGGCATACACGCTCAACCAATGCACTTATATTCTGTTAATTACAGTTCATTTCTTGGCTATAATTTATTTGCATTTTATCCTAAAAAGGGTAATGCTTTTAAATATTCTTTTGTCCTCAATTGCTCAAAGCTCTACGCCATAGCAAGCATTCAGGTTAGTGTTCTACGCAAATACAAATATTTTTAAAAATAAATTGCGGGCAAGAATCATTCAACACGTAATTGACTCAGAGGTGAGAAAATACTTTCAAAAAATTATTGGAATGTCCTGAAATCTGGGTGATGGGAAGTTTCAAAATTGTTCACAGCAATGTTTGCTCAGATTACCTGCAATTCATGTGGACACACTTCTTTTTTGGGGTTATATTTCATAGGCAAGTATTTATTTTTGGCAAGCAATCCTAGTGAGACCGCGGATCGGCTCGGACTTCAAAGAGCGGGCGCACCGACTCCAAATTACTTAGTCATTTAATTGTCACTTTCTATTATGCTTTCCTACAGTTTCAATTAAAAGCTTGCGCTCGGCCGGGTCTGAAACAAAAGAAAACAAATAAATGGCTTTTTTATATCCTCTTCGATTCAGAATAATTTTGTTTGCGCATCAGATCAAACGCAAATAATTGTACACTTTTGCAGTGTCGATAGGGAGATTTCCTCATGCAGCCATTCCAGCCTGCCCACTTCTAGCCTCCAACATCTCGTTGGTGTGATAATTTGCTGCGATCTTTACAATCTCAAGCCTTTTTCTTCACTTCATCGCCTCATCACGCATTTTCCTACGGTCATCACAACTCCAAGTTGTCAATCAAAATAAAACTGTGTACACACATGCACATTTTATAAGGTAACTGTCAATGAATTGCCGAAATAACATGGAAATAACGTCGAAATGAAGAGCCATTATGTTTTGTCAGACATATGCCGATACAATAATTGATGTTTGATGGCTTTTAATATTCAGGTATTCGCTTAAAACTTTAGTACTTACTTATATGCGCTTCGCTTCGAATCATATTTACTCGGAATATTCGACTGCCAGTTGTTTTACGCTATGGGCAAATATTTTCCGCTCTCAAGTGGCAGTCGCTAAAGTGGCTTGACCATCGTTTGCATATTATACTCGTAATCGTATGTAGAATAATTTGTTTTTGCTCGTTCCCAGACCCAAAACCGCACTATTTTGCGGCCTTTTCGAAATTGCGACTTAACAGCACGCTCGCTACACACACTAAATGAAATGTAAACTAAACATTAAAACTATTAGTCCAAATGTGCGTAGTGTGCTGGTTAATTTTTGCCCTAACTACTTTTAGAGAAAATGGATGGATTGTGACTGACGTCGGTTGCCACAATTTTTCAATTATCAGAACCAGTCGGCTTTTTAAATTAATATTCATGTGAACAAGTCAAAAGATTAACGTACATACTCGTACATATGTGGAACGAATTAGATTCAATGATAATGCATTTCACAGGAAAAATGCCAATGCATACGAGCGAGGCTGACATGGATAAGAGTAATGATACTTGTTTCGATTTTCGGTAAGCCAATTTAGCAATGAATTTAGCGTAGCCAGGTATATGTATATTTATTTTAAAGACTTTCAGATAAAGAATTAAACAACATAAACTAATTCATTCAAGACACTTATTTTCAAAGTTTTGCACTAATCCGATTACGTATGAATTTTATCAGTCCTTATTTTGCTCGTATGTTCGGCAACATATCGATAGCTACGCCTAATATTACGCAAACGATCTGCTTGTGCGGAAAGGATTACGCATCCCTTACTAATCAGGCTATGTTAAAAGGTTCTCGAGTTGAATTTTTAGGCCGTTTTTCAGTGACCAAAGTCATCCTTATAGGCTCGGCGTATGTTTTGAGTTCATCCATTTTTTACCTACATTAACCCTATATATCGGAGCAAAATGTACAATTTATCAATATGTCTAGGAAAGGAAGGCTGAAACAAGTTGGGTAGATAGAACTACGCTCATGTCAAAAGGGTTTTGTACTTAAGCTACACTATGCGGATATGTAGAGTGATTTAATTCAAAAAAAAAAAAACGTTTGTGACACGCGCAAGAAATATACTCTTGCTTTGGAGGAACTCCACCTTAACTAGCCAACATTTTGACCCAATATTGCTAAAATCATTGACTGCCCTGAATTTTGAATGTATTCTTGTTATTCATCTTAACTGAAAATTCGGAGACGATCCAATCAAAAGTGTATTATCAGGTTCGATGGAAAGCCCATGTAGTAGAAAAATCGTATACGATTTGTTGTAATCGGAGGAAATTCAAATAGCTATAGCCTCTGTAAATTTTATTAAAACTTATAGAATAAAAGGATCTTTTAAAGAACTACTTAAATGGCTGATTTATCTCATTGAATGATACTTATGCAGTTTTACTGACGAAAATGTTAAATCCTACTACTATTAGCGAAGCTCAACGAATTTCAACCACGTAGTTATTTGGTATTGGCCCTAGCTCCATGATTTTTAGGGCTTTTTGAAAGGAATTTTGCTAAAATCGGCTAGTTTTCCGTGCTATTTGTAAGTTTCTCCACCTATTGTAATAAACATAAGCAGCTCTGTTGCTTTTTGTATAATGTTCGCGTTTGTCTCAAGCCTCCGTGTCTGCTCTTATTAATGAGACCAAAAATTTTGAATTACTGAAGATTAACTTAATTGACATACAATAGATTATTACTAAAGGTACTAATAATTGATCGGTACGTCTCGTGGGGTAGATTGCGCGTGATAAATATTTTGTAGTGTAGCTTCGTGGCTCGACAAGGGCCCGCCTCATATGATCCCGCAAATGCTTGTCGACAAGCACGCGTACGCGGTCGTTAAGCGAAGCTAGTTAGCTGAGCTCGGTGATGTTTATGGCTCACTGACACTTGTGCCAGATAATCGACACTCGTGTCCTACCTGAGTTTTTAGAAGAAAAAAAATTAATTACTTTGTCCATTCGTCCGTCTGTCTGTCTATCCGTATGTCACAAGAAATTTCTTCCGTAACGATAGAAGCTACAAAGGTCAAGCTTTGTGAAAAGGTCAGGAGTGGTGGTCTCTCAAAAGCTTAAGTCTTATCAAACATATCAAATATTATTTTTCCGGCGTACCAACTTCCTCCCATTCGCAACTTCAAATTGCCGCCGTAACATCTCCATCTTCCTGTGGGCAATCTCATACCCAAATGCATCGTTGAAGTTGCTTATGAGATGAATGGGAGGTCGACAAGACATGGGAAAATAAGAATTATAGTTGAATTCATAGTGCAGCAAACGAACTTCTTAGTAGAAGATAGACCAAGTGGATAGAGTGATTGGACTAAGAAAAAATAACGGATGAAGAAAAATTTTGTGGCAAGTGCTAGTCTTAATAATAGCTGAATACTCAAGTGCCGCAACTCGTTAACTATAGGAAATAAAAACAAAGAAAGAAAAACGCAAGAATAATATCCGTGGGCGGATTCCTTTTGGTAGATGGAATGAATTTGATGGAATAATTCGAAGTATACGTGGAGTAATTATTTGAACTTAATGGGGATAAACTGCCGTACAGCGGATTAGTGGCTGCGTAAATTATAAAATTTAAAGTAATTTTTATTTTTTTTTTGTGGTTTTATTGCTAACTTAAAGGAAAAAAAACATAACGTAAAGAACGTGAAATTAAACTGTTTCAGTGATTTTTTTTCAGTGCCCCTCCCTTCAGTTGCCGAGCGCTCAGCAGCACCAATAGGGGTGAGTAATGCACACATTTTAGTTTTCCATTATATTACTTTTCATTATATTACAATTTGTTGGTTTTAGTAGCGTTTCGCATGATAATTTTTGTCGATTTTTCTCAACACTTTACAAATTCAAAGGCTAGTTTTGTTTTACGATATTATTCTCCTTTTTTTCACGAATTGTTGTTGTGTGTTTTTCTAACTTGAAATGAAAATGGCCACAATGTTCTAAGATAACAATTATTTTTCATTTCCCAATGTGACCTCTCCTTTCTCGCCCTTTACCCTTCGAGTTAGTGTTTTTTGGCTTAGCACGAGCAGAGGGTGTCCCGGAAGTCCCACGACACGACTGAGCGCTAACCGGCCTCAGTATGCCACCCCGGGCTACACATCCCTCTGCCAAAACTTAATGTCTGCAACTGTGGTGACTTCCGTGGTTGTAACAGGGGTCCCCAATATAACGTAGTGGCTGTTAACAAATTTTATCATTAAACGTAGTCGATTAGGGTATCAAATGAAAGGCTAAGCACTTTCAGAATTAGAAAAATAAGTCATTTTTTGTATTTGGAGTCCTGGGGGGTAAAATGCACGAACAATATTTGTGTCTCCTCCCCTCACGATTGGACACCTTTTTTTTACACGAAAATTTCGTACGTTTCCCTTTTCCCTGCCGCTGCCCTCCACGATACCGATAAGGCAATTTTAAGACTTGTTTTGAAAAAATCCAATCACACACTACTCGACTACTAATCGTGAATTTTTTTTTGAAATGTCACTTTTAAACCCTTTGGAAAGCATTTTCACCCTTGAATTTTCAAGTAATCGCAAATTTTGGCCTTTCCACAAAGTTTCATGGCTGTAGCTTTTATAGTTTCGGAGAAAAACTGCTGTGACATATAGACGGAAGAACGGTAGACAGACGGACACAGTTCGTGATTACAATAGGGTTTTGTATTTTAGTACAAACCCCTAAAATGTGTTGATGGAGGCTCATTGTAGACTCTTGCTAAAAAAATATAATAGAGCATCATATATTTGTTTTTGTTATAGAAACTAGTTAAAAAGTGCGAGCATAATTTTTTGGCTATCCGTCCCGAGGAGGTGTTCACTCCACATAAACCAAAAATTGATTTAAAGAACCGTATAATCTCCAGATATTAATTGCTATCTATATAAACACCTCAAAATGATGAAAGCGCAAATTATATCTAGGTGTAAAATTATACCTTATATGATCGCATTTCAATGATAAACAGAGTCTCAAGAGGTATCGATTCAACTTTGTGGATCATATGTGAAGGTTACTTTTCAATTTAAATCCAGTGAGAGTTGTATTGTGGACGATTAAAGGTTTAATGTGGCTAAGAAAGTCTAATTTCAGGGTCAATTGAATGCGAAAACTATTTTTGTAGACCCGAGTCCAAATTTAAAGTCTCTTTTCAGGGATTAAAGTCGCTCTTTTTAGGGTTTTGTAAAATGATTTTAAAAAACCCTACTAAAATCGCGTCCTGTCTGTCCGTCCGTGTGTCACAGCTATTTTTCTCGCAAACTACTTGAGCTAGAAACATCAAATTTTGTATGTAGGTGTAAAGTGGTGCTCTCTGTAAAGCTCAACTATAAAAAAATATTATGAGGTATTAAAGGGGGGTTTCCCCAAAAGGGGTGTGGCTCCCGAAAAAATCTTTTATCTGTTTCTGACTTCAAATCAACCCTGAACGGCGAATCTCTGCTTCATTTCAACGAAGTACTCACATTGATTACTTTTCCAGCTATGAAGACTTTTGTTTCATATTTTGCAGGATAACCAACAAGAAATCATATGGTGCTGATGGTACATTTGCCTAAGGTTGCTATTAGGAATTATTGTATATTATTCAACAACATGTTGAGCAATTCATATTTCCCAAATGGCCCCGAAATGTATCGCGCAATCAGGTTGCTGCCTAACAACAGCAAGGTTTTCGAAGTGATACTAAACAAAGCATTAAGCGCCCACATCGAGAAATATGAGTTGATGCCGAAATGCCAATTTGGTATTCGTGCCAGGCATTCGACCATACATGTGATAACGAAAGTAACCTCAGACATCCATTGGCAATTAAACAATAGAGAATGTGCATGTCTATATCGATATAGAGAAAGCCTTTGATACGGTGTGGTTAGATGGACTAATTTCTAAACTCCTTCAGGACAGGTTCCCCAGATAACTTGTCGCCATGATCTGCAATATGTTACATGGAAAATCATTTAATGTACCTGATGGAAATCTGATGGTAATGCGCGACTTCAAGGTATCGAATAGTCTACAGCAGGGAACAGTTACTGCGCCTCTGCCTTTCTCAATATTCATTCAAAAGTAATTGAATGGTTTTGATTTTAACGTCTCGCCAACGCGATCATTGCTATATGACAGAACAAAAAGATGCAATAGTTCAGAGCGATCTTCGAAAAACGTTTAATGATATGCAGCTGTACACCGACAATTGACGAATGAAAATCAATGCGCAGAAGCGCGAAACAATTTTGTTCCAGACGACGCTGCAGCTAACCAGTCAACTAACCACCTTCTTCTAACATTTTTCTTCTCTAATAATTTTTCAGAAAAAAATATTTAAATAAGCAACCCAATCATGTAGCTACAAGAGAATTTCATAAGTAATTGGAAGGAAATTCACTTATGGCTGGCGAGAGTAGTTCAGAACGAGTTCCACATAAATCCTGTGTATGATATCTCGGCGTTCATCTCAATCAGTATCTGTACTATCTGAACATGTCAAAATCATGCTCAGTAAAGCACAAAAAGTAGTCATGGCCCTTCGCCGACTCGTTTGTTCGAGACACATTGATCATTGATATCATTATATCTAACTTAACCTAAATCAATCCTGCAGTATATACTGAGTGACTTCTAATTTATATTTCAAGCAAAATGCTATTGAAAGATTTTTTTCATGAGATGATTTAAACTGATTCCAAGCCACACAAAGGCTACAAAGATTCCTCAAACTCTTGGAATATAAATACTTAAAAACAAAATGCAAACATATCTCAGTTGATGTATTTATTGGAAATATTTATACTCGGTAATTCTCGAGAGACTTTGGCGTAACCTTCAGTTTCAAGTAGAATTTGTCATGTTTGATCTGATATCTCACACCTAGCAAGCAAAAAGAACTTACAGTATATTGTATGAATTTCCTTTCGTGTATGAGGGTTTTCACGCATCACTTAAAAAAGGTTTTACTGAACACCAACTCATTTGTATAGTTGTATAATACGTTTATTTTGTGGATTCAATTCGATTGTGGTGCAAAACATTCTAACCACCATATGAGGCAATCGTTAATTTTGTGATAGCGAATTGTTTTCGTAATTTCTTCATTTTTTTCAACAGATGAGACATACACGTTTGGTCTATTTACTGCCTCTGCCCACACAATAATTAAAAAGATAGTGTAAGAAGATGTATATGTACATAGGGTGTGTGTTAAAAGAGGGATAGTTTTCTGGTAACGTATTTGTGTACTTTTGCAACCGCCTCTTTGATTTATATATGTACTGTACTGCAATAAAAAGCAACTATAACAAGTTGGATAAACAGACCTACGCTCATGTCAGAAGGGTTTTGCACCCAATTCCTCAGAAATGCAGTCACTAGCAATGAATAACGTTAAGAAAAATGTCAAAGAGGTGTGCACGTTCAAAAGAAAATCCATTGTTTTTCTACTTTCAACGGTCACCATTCTGTTGCAAAAAGACAAAATCACTAAAATCATGAATTCTCAAAAATATAACTCAAAATTATACCGGTTTTTGACGTTATTGGAAAATTTCAAGAAGATCAAGTCAAAACTGCACTGACTGATTCGATGGAAAGTCCATAAAATACCAAAATCGTGTGTTATTATTGTTGTAATTGGAGGGATTTCAAAGGGCTATAACTTCCGTGTATATCATTCGATTTTCATTAAACTTACAAAGTTTAAGGACCTTTAGTAAGACTACGCAAATGTAGAATTTCGTTCTATTTAAGGGTATCGATGCGATTTTATTGGGGAAAATTTGAAATTCGAGTATCATACTATTATTAACAAAGTGGAGTGAATTTTGGCTTCTAAGGTATTTTTTGTTGTTGTACTCATAAACACCTACCTCCATAATTTTTTTCAGATTTTTCGGATCACAGGTGTCCAATCGCGAGGGGGGGGGGGTCACAAATTTTTCGTGTATCTCCCCTCCCTGCGCGTCCCTTGAAGCAAAAAGTATCAAATTAACACCTGTTTTGAAAAGTTTTCATCAAGACCTTTCATTTGATACCCATATCGGCTACCTTTGATGAAATTTTTTTTCGGGAGCCACTCCCCTGTATGGGGAGACCCCCCTTAAATACCTTATAAAATTTGAACTTTAAAGAGGGCACCACCTGCATGCAAAATTTGATGTTTCTAGCTTAAGTAGTTTGCGAGAAAAAGTGCTGTGACGGACGGACAGATAGGTCGCGATTTTAGTAGCGTTTTGTAAAATTATTTTAAATACCCTTAAAAATGGAAACAAGCTTAAAAAAATTGCGGTTTCGTTGTAGATGATAGACACTCCTCAGGAGCTGCCACACGCTATCACCTACAGGGCAGCTCGACCGCAGCATTATTCTTAACACTTTGTTCAAAAAATTGATCAGAATATTTAACCACATCATTTCATTAATATATATATCAACAATTCCTTTAAATTAAATGGCTTCTCTCAATGTTATTCACTTCTATACAACCATCGATTGCAAAAACACTTTCTCAACAAGACCTTTTCTGTAATTCTAATTCAAATACTTTTAAAACAATACGAGATATATACGAGTATAGTGTTAATCATCTTCTGTAACATTTTGAACATTGATTCTGTGTAATCATGGTTTCACATGTTTTCTCAATCCATCTCAATATTCATCTTCTTCTTCGTAGAACTGCAGCCCCCTCGGGCCTTCGCTTCTTACAACAAGCGCCTTCAACTATCTCGATTCATTCTGAATATTATTATATTACTCAATTGTAAATTTATTGAAAATATCTACAGCCCTTAATATTTGAAAACTGTTTTCAGAAAGTAAGTTTTATTAAAAAACTATATGTTTCATGTGTGGGTACAGAAAATTTCAATTGAATAATCTTTCCGTTGCGTACATACATAATTAACAATGACCGATGTATTTTCGTAGTGTCTACAAAGGGTTATTTCGTTTTCTTAGCTACTAAAAAAGTTCTTCTGCTTTAAATACAAAACAAAAACTGCTTACCACTTTATATTACCTTTCATAATTATATATATAATTTTCTTTATTAGAATGTATGCGGCACAGAGGCCTTATAATATAGTAGGTGTTCTGACAAAGTTATTTCACCATAGTTGGAACATTACTTAAAACTATGCATGTTATCGTATTTCAATGTGATTATTACAATTAGCTAGAGGAAAATTTAGGCAAAACAGATTTTATTTTAATACTTTATACAATATTCGCAAATTATTTCCATTATTTATTTTTCTGACAAATTTTGTCAATGTAATTAGTAGGTAAAATTTTAAGCTAATTTCTCTTTGCTTTCAGAAGTGTAGTTTTTCAGCCATAAATGGAATAGCGGTAAGTATACCAAGAAGTGGGTAGGATTTTAACAATCCGCGACTGATCGGTTCAGTTGTTTGGTGCAGTTAGGTAGTGTCATATTTTGTGTTTGGTGTTGGCGTAGAATACTCGTATTTCAGTAAGAATTGGATTAGTTTATGTACGGCACCGCGTTGGTATTGAAATTGGGAACGCGCTGATTTCACTTTGGTAGTTGTGAAGAGATGGAAAGGCTCGCGAAGGCGGATTTAAAGTAATGACGATGATTCTTCCTCGGAAAATTTTTGGAAAGCATTTAAAACGGGTATTTGACTCAGTGGCTGAGAACTTGTATACGGACTTGGTCTACTCATGTACGACCTGTGACCAAAATTACTCCCCAAACTAAAAAGCCTGCAAGCAGCCACCTCGGAGTGGACTAAGGGTGCCCGCACTAGTTGGCCTGTACGGTACAGTCTGTTGCTGCGTACCGTACAATGAGAGGTTGGCTCATATTCACCTCGAGGAATCTCGAACCAATGTAATAAAATCATTGCAGACATCCTTATACATACTTTTTCTGGGATATTTTTAATTTCCCATTATAGTCTTCTGTCCTATTTTAAGGCTTGAACCCAGTTAAATCATATTGTATACATAAATTTTGGCATAAATATTTGCACATTTCTTTCGAACATTTTGTGCCCAAGATAGTTGTAAATATATTTAACTGGGTATTCGGTGATGCTGACTGAAATTGTTCCATCTAAATGAAGGGTTGTCCATGTCTTCGCTATTTCATCTCCGATTTTGAAACAATTTTTAAATGCAGAATTAAATCTTCATCAGCCGGAAGTTTCACTGCTGGCTCGACATCAATTGAAAGCAATTGTATATTGCCGCTATAAGGTCAAGGAGCTTAAATGCGGGCATCAATGGCTATTCCTTCATCACTTTCATTGGTTGAATCTGCCAATCTATTTTATTTTTGGACGGCATTACCTCAATGTAATAATCCTTTTCCTTTCCTCCAAAATTTTCATGAAAACTTCTCCCTCATCAGTAAAAAAATCAGATCCAATCAAAACTTCCACCTACTGCTCTAGTTTTATATAGTTTTTGCCAGATTCAACAAAAAATATTTTTATGTCAAAAGTGTGATTGATTTTATACACAATCACACACTAGGAACTGCCATCTATTCTAGGGGACATTAATATGAACTTCACTTTACACTTTGCTTACCTAACGTCTATCACTGAAACTATCGCTTTTTATGAGTTTAGATTTGTTTTTGACCAGAAAGCGCCACAAAAGTTAAGACTAGCACTTCAAAAAGTCAAGTAGGCTAGAGACTGATCCTAATAAAATGGTTTGGTAACCATCTTAGGGGTTTAAAACAAATTTTCTGATGAATCGGTGACTTTCAATACTTGTATAAAAAATGTTCCTACACTTGTCTCCCCCTGGACCACCTCATGCCTAAACTAATTTTTTGATTTCAAATTCTAAAATTTCCGGCCAAGACATATGATACCCCATTTAACTACTTTTGTACGTCTGATTTAAGGGCAGCCGCTCTTAAATATTTTGGAAATATTCAACATGACCTAAGCTTTTGAGATATCACCTCTTCTGATCATTTCACAAAGTTTGAGCTTTGTAGCTTCTACAGTTTCTGAGAAAATTTTTTGTAACGCCCGGACAAACAGGACGTGACACCAGTAGGATTTTGTAAAATCCATTTTATAAAGCACTAAAAAACAAAGTTGGGATTTAAAAAAATAATAATCATGCACTAGTCCAATCCGGACTTTTTCTTTTGTAGTTAGGAGACGAATGTTATTAACGCATAGAGTGTGAGACTCCCATGCTACCCACTAAGCCCCTCCCCTGCCAACCCCTTACTGTTGAGATTTGCTATGGAATCTCATTTCATGACAGTAACGGTATTCTAGGTGATAAGGCCAGTATCATGCTCAACCAGTTGACTATTACCTATCGATACTCTCGTCAGCGGCCACGAGATTTAGTTCGAGTGATAGCAGCTGAGGTAGCGGATACTGCGTGTACAGACCATATCACCTTGTGGAGTGCCTATACATTCGATCATGATAATGAGACAAACGGTTAATGTTTTTGGTTTTCTTCCCTCAGATGTACGAACAATTTTCTCCTTTGGTTTACTCGTTATTATACAGTGCAACCCGCTTATAAAGTGCACTTTTATAAAGTATTTTCGGTTATAAAGTACTTTTTTCCAATCCCCATGCACAAATCATGGAAGTTACTGTATTTTTGTACGGATATAACGTTCACTTTTATAACGTACATATTGGTTATAACGTACCTTCCTCCATGCCACTTGAGTTCTTTATAACGTACAAAATATTTATTCAAAAACCGCCATAACATTGGATTTGGACGAATTCATGGCGAAGCAGCAGATGCAAACTCAGTAGCCGCTTTGGATTGGATTCGTGATGAATGGCCGCAGATAAGAGAGGGTTATAGTGATGAGGACATATTCAACGCAGACGAGACGGGACTTTTCTTCAAAGTGTTGCCTAACAAGACTCTCAAATTTCGTGGTGAAAAGTGTATAGGTGGGAAGCAGTCTAAAGAAAGGATTACTGTCCTCATATGCACCAATTCATCTGGCACCGAAAAAAGAAAAATGCTCATTATTGGAAAATTTAAAAATCCGAGATGCATGAAAAATGTAAAAACATTGCCTGTAAATTATACCTCAAATGGACGGGCTTGGATGACATCAGATATTTTTTCGAATGAGTTACGGTCCTGGGACGAGCAGCTGAGAAGGCAAAGAAGGAAGATTTTGCTAATTGTAGACAACTGCGCCGCTCACCCGAATCTCCAGAATCTGGAAAATATTAACTTGAATTTTTTTCCTCCCAACTGCACCTCTATTCTACAAGCGATGGACCAAGGCGTGATCAAGTGCCTCAAATCCTATTACCGAAGGTAATTCAGTAAAGTGAATTCATGTAACATAAATTTAGATTCCATTTGTGATACATTTCTAGGCTAGTTCTGATGAAATACATCGATGCAGCTGAGGATGCTCAAAATATGAAAATAAATTTGCTGGGTGGCATAGAAATGTTAGCAAAAGCCTGGCAACAAGTATCACCAACGACCATTAGAAACTGTTTCCAGCATGCGGGACTTAAAGCCGATTCATCAAACGACGAAGACGACCTTCCTTTGAGCGAATGGATTAAAAGGGTTCAAGCAAGAGAAGAGGATGAGCGTCCATTAAGCTCTTGGTTTTATGAAAATTGTAGACCTACTATAGAATTGCAAGATCTTGATTTGTTTGAGAACATTGATTCAGATGTTGTATCAACTGAAACCCCAACAGATACTGACATAGTAGAAGAAGTACAGTCAGTAGAATCAAGCCAACAAAGCGACACTGACGATGAAGCTACTGAGCAGAAAACCATCAATATTGAGGATGCAATAAATTCGATAAAAAATGTGACAAGATTTTTGGAAGCAAACGAGCTTACGGAAGATGGTATCTTAGAAGCATATCTTTTGATTGATGGCTATCCGCAAAAGCAAAAACTAAAAATAAAAATAAAACAATGCAAGATAACTGACTTTTTAAGACCATTACAATAACAGTTAGTAGACAAACGGGAGAATCCTATAAATTTTTCGAAAATTTATAATGCTTTTTGATTCAGCAGGCTATAATTTTGTATTATGAATGCATGGATTTTTTTTCTTTAATAAACGACAATTTTTGTAAATGAACACAACTTTTTTTCATAAGTGGGCTATAACGTACTATCGGTTATAAAGTTCTACTTGTTGCGGTCCCCTCGAGGTACTTTATAACCGGGTTACACTGTATATATATATATATATATATATATATATATATATATATATATATATATATATATATATATATATATATATATATATATATATATATCTATATATATATATATATATATATATATATATATATATATATATATATTTATTTACATATTAACGAGTAAACCAAAGGGGAAAATTTTTCGTACATCTAAGGTATATATATATATATATATATGTATATATATATATATATATATATATATATATATATATATATATATATATATATATGTATATATATATATATATATATATATATATATATATATATACAGGATATATACACACAATGGCCCTTGCTTCCGTTCTCGCCAAGTTTTCAGAAATTAAGTATTTCGGCTAGTTTTTTTAGTCATTTTAACGGGCTAAGCGAAAGTAAAATGGCGGCTGTTTTACGTGAAACCCCTGATTTCTATTCTAACCGCAGTAAAGCTCTTGGTACAAAGATTCATTCAAGTATGTGATAAAGGTGAAAAAGTTAGAATATATTCGATAACTTCTTGAAACTACAATTATATTTGATTTTTATGAAACCTAAACTCAAGGAAGACGTTGATTAGATCTTGTACTAAAATGTATCAGAACTAAATTTAATTCCTATGAACGCTGCAGATTTTAGCAGTAGTGAGTTTTGTACATTGCATTCAAGAAACTGAATTTTAATAGATTTGAATTGAAAAATTTGCCACTAAAAAGGGTGAAATAAATAAGCTTAAAAAAAGGAAACCGATTCAAAATGCCCTAAAAAGAATGAAATAAATTTTATGGAAGCGTTGCTAAATCAATTTCCCCATTTCAACATAAAAAGTTCCAATATGTGCGTCATCACAAAAGAAACCAAAACGGATGTGAAACCGCTTCCATAAAATTTATTTCATCCTTTTTAGGACATTTTGAAGTTGGTTTTCTTGTTTTTGAAATAATGTTGTTTCAGCGTTTGCGCTAAATTTCGCAGATTTCATTAATTAAGAAAATCATCTATTTGAACCATTTTGTTTTCAAAATATTAACTGCTTTTTGCTGTTAATCTTTATTTCCTCAATCATTGCTCATAATACTGAAAAATACGAAAATATTTTATGCGTAAAAAATGAGCCGATTGCCACACTTTATTGACGCACGAGAAAATATTTTGTATGCATCTTGACTAATTTTATTTCACATAGTAGACAACCGAAAATCTACCACTCATAAAAAAGGCTTGGAAAGACGACCGACTGTCTTCTTACGTAAACTATTTTAAGAACAGGAAAGCTTTGAAGCAAACAATTCCAAAGCTGGTAGCAGTACGTACTAAGCACATAAGTTTTATCACGATAAATGAGCATATCATACTCATATATAATTATTTTTAATTGAATGTGTGATCACAAGCCAAAAGTAATTATTAATGTCCATCATGACTAACATCTGACTTAATAGGTCACTCAGCTTTAAAGATCAATAGCTGAATTTCTTCTAGTACTTGCATATATTCCGTAAATTCAAGGCATATGAGCATATCCGCCAATATAAACCAATTACAAGCATCAAATATCCAATTAAAGAAGTCAAAGACATCAAATTCGCATGAGGGCCTACATAAGGAGATTCTTCCGTTCAATGCCAACACAATCGTTCACCCCACAAGAATTTCCGATTGACCGCTCCCAACAAATTACATGCCCTTTTTTCGGAAGTAGATGCCAACAAGGGAAATCCTGCCTCCCGTGTAGGGTGAGATTGTCCTTGGGCGGATTGCTGATAGAACAACTTTTCGTGAAAATTCAAGGAAAATTTCTTGTTAAAACACTCGACTGACTCGGGTAAAGAAATTGAAAATAATTTTTATTGACTGACCGACCACCTCTGATGTAAGCTCCACGGGTAGCAGCTTCCTTCGTGTACCTTTTAGGGAGTTGTGAGATGAGATCTGATCTCCTTTGCAATATTCCAACATCATGGGTGGCCACAGTAAGGAACTATTGTTTGTAACGGCGCACTATTATATTTTTACAATGACTGCGCACTTAATTTTCGTGCGAGACATATTCTTAGTGTCCAGCCTCATGCAAAGGATACGTGGAGGTATATGAATCAGGGTTAGACGGGGTGATGTGAATTTAATGTTACTGAGCGAAAATATGGAATTTCTTCCATTACAACGACTTCCGTGTGAAACTGGGAAGTTTTACATTCCACTAGGCTCAAGGTAGTAAGCCATGTAAATTTGGATTTTCTTGTAAGACGACATGCTGATACCGTCTGGGAACCATGTAAAAGTGTCACCGTCCACGAACGTTGAGCATTCAAAGTTTTTTTGTTTATAGTGTCCGAACTGTTGAACTGTGAAAATCAATCAAGTTGGAAAATTCAAAAGAAAAATCAAATTATTGTAAGACGAAAATTTCTATTGGATAATATTCTTTGGGCTACCCAGATACATGCACAGATTCAATATGTTCCATAAGAAAAAGAATTAATGTAAGATAATCCTCTTCAGATAATCGAGTATATGTTAAATTGGTTTAGGCTTGCCTAAATGGGTATTAGGAACCACTACGGAAACCGTGGGGCTCGCTTATGTTCGGCATACCTAATGCGGGCCTCATGGGGCCAATATACTACATGGGCTGATAAGTTCGGGAATTTTTCAATAGGTGGCGACACTCGAAAATGAACATGACTCATTTCGAGAGACTCATCTGTTACTAGTTGGTGAATAAAGTTGCCATGACATTTCGTCAATTCATTTACAAGCTACAGTCATTAGAGTGACGCTACTTTCGCCTTCGTAAAAAATGGCAGAAATATCGCATCTTGATCAATCATTATATTTTGATGGGGGAAAACTACCGAACAATGAATGCTATGGTTGCAAATTTCTTATCCTACATCTATTTCTTCGAAAACAATAGTTTACCGGTGGTTTGGTGAATTTAAAATGGTTCGTACAACCACCCATTTTGGAAGGCCAATGTGGCCACGAATGCGAAAATCGTAAAGCAAGTGCATCGAATTGGTTTGAGTGATCGTTAAATGAAGTTGCGCAAGTTAGCTGAGGTTTTAAGCATCTCAAAAGAATGGGCAGTATACATTATGCACGATATTTTGAGGATGAAAAGCTATCGGCATGATGTTTGCTGCGTTTGCTGACCGTCGACGAAAAGCAACAGCGCGTGTATGAACTAACGGATGCAGCGCAATTGAGTAGACTTTTTCGACGTTTTGAGACAATGAATGAAGCGTAACTCCATTACCATACACCTGAGTCTAATAGGTAGTCTACAAAGTGACTAAAAAGCCACGAAAGCCGACCAAAGCGGGCAAAAGTCCAGTGCCCGGATCATCTTCGTTGTTTGGTGTGCACATGGCATAATTTTCATTGATTACCTGCAGAAGGAATGAACAAGAGAGTATTATGCAGCGCTATTGGACAAACTGAACAACGTAATAAACAAATAACGGTTCCGTATGGCAAAGAACAATTTTTGTATCATCACGATAACGCACCGTCACAAACTTTCTTGAAAACGATGGCCAAATCGGAAAAATTACGATTTGAACGATTGCTCACCTTATGTATTCTCCAGCAACTATAATCTATTCCAAGTGGCTCCAGGAAAGAGATTCAGATTGGATGAGGAAGTCGTTGTGAACACCGAGGCGTATTTCGAAGGTTTTGATGGCTCGCACTATAGAAAACGTATCGAAATGCTGGAAAAGCATCATACAAAATGTAAAGTCTTCAGAAGCAGTTATGTTGGGCAATAATTATAACTTTGCACAAAAAACACTTGCTTTCATTAAAAATGCCGACACTTATTAGCCCATGCAGTAGGCATGCCTAAAATGAGCAGTTACAGAAATTTTTCATTTTAGTGTAATGTGGAGAGTGAAAAAATGTTCAAATGAAGATTTTGCAACCTTTTTTTTAAACACTGGTCATTTAGATCAGATCAAAAACTGATCTCTTTCACTAAAAACAAGTAAAACTTATTCATTCAAGTTTCTATCATATACTTATTTATCATACCCTGATAGGAATTAGGATTATGGGTGGGATGCTTAAACTACACTCACAACAGAAAATCCACTCTTCACACCGCCAGAACTGGAAAAGGCAGTCCTTTCGTTGAAAGCGAGGAAGGCTCCAGGTCCAGATGGTGTTCCAGCTGAGGGGTTGCGGCTTGTCTATCTCTATTGTCCTGACGGTCCAAAAGGTAGAGGCATATAGTCGCACCGAGCGATGGATCATCCTATTGGTGACGCTCGACGTCAGTAACAACTACAACTCTGCTAGATGGGTGGATATTCTGGATACGCTGGAAAATTCTTTTCAAGTTCCAGAATATCGAATGCGGCTTTTTAAGGACTACCTAAAGGACCGGAGCCTGCTCTACGATACGACACAGGGCCAACGAAGGATGGAAATTACATCGGGTGTTGCCCAGGGATCTATCCTTGGTCCGGACCTATGGAACGTGTCTTACGACAGGCTACTGAGACTTGAGATGCCAGACGAGTCGCGCTTGGTCGGCTATGCGGATGATTTTGTGGCTCTGGTCGCTGGACGCAACGTTGAACAAGCGCAACTTAGGCTAGGTATGCTAATGTGCCGAGTGAGACACTGGATCCGTAGAGTAAGGATGATCAGTATTGGTGACTTACGAATCGAATCGAAGCCAGCTGTGAAGTACCTGGGGCTACTGATTGACTCGAAAATGAGTTTCTCTGAGCAAATCAGGGCAACGGCTGAGAAGGCTCCTTCAGGAGTATCGGCTCTGAGTGGACTTATGGCCACCGTAAGGGGACCCAGCCCATCAAGAAGACGCCTCTTGATGAGTGCTGTAGAGTCAGTGCTACTGTACGGAGCAGAGATATGGGGCGACGCTCTCAGTAAGGTGGTATACCCGAAAACGCTTGACACAGGTACTGAGAAGAGGACCACTTTGAATTGCATGTTCGTATCCGACAGCCTCCCATTCGGCGGTGAGAGTTATTGCAGGCATGATACCTGTCGCCCTCCTTGCTAGAGAGCACCGCGCTATTTACTCGTACCGAAACGAGGATGAGAGGTAGATGGTTGACTGCGAGGACAGACAGCGCTTACTCAACGATTGGCAGCAGTCTTGGGTGAATCGCACGAAGGGAAGGTGGACTGCGTGCCGCGCCTTATTCCGGATGTGAGATCGTGGCTAAATCGACGGCATGGTGAGACTGACTTCTATCTGACCCGGCTTTTGAGCGGGCATGAGTGTTTTCAGTCTTACCTGCCCAAGATTGGTAAGTCACGGTCCCCCGATTCTGATGGATTAGGTTGTGAAGGAACCTCTACAGGGAGACAGGAGAGCTCATCGTGGATAATATGTTATAGCAGCGGTGATGCTCGAATCGGTTGACAAATAGAACCAGGTCGCACATTATCCTCGGGCAGTCCTAAACGATAAAAGGGACTCACAGCAGCCGGGGGCATTGGGGCTGGGGGATCGCTTGTCTGGCATTTCCTCTTCCCCTCTCTCCTCCCGCTAGGAAAGGGATCTCCCAGCTTGAAGGCTCCTCATGGCGTAATAAAACGAGGCTTGGCCCGAAATAATGTGTCAAACAGTTCCAGCCTAGGTTCTCAGGTTGACAGGGGAGGTGTTTAGTGGGTAGTCCAGTCGCCTTCTTGCGAGCATGGGAGTCCCACATTCTATGCATAAATGGCATTCGCCTCCCTACCACAAAAAACAGAAAATATTTTATTAATTAAAAAAAAACTTTTTTGCTTAATAATTTGGATAAATGGATTACTTCTTCATTACCATTGAAGCGGTAATATAAAAAACAATTAAATAAAGAAAAACAGTTAAATAAAGAAAAAGAAGAAGCTCATTATGCAAATTATTAATAATATTTTTTAACCAGAATTCAAATTTTAACTTTAAAGAAAAGTTCCCAATGAATTTATCACAGCTGCATCAATAACATAAAAATTTAAATTATAAGTACTGAAGTTCAGCGAAACATAGTAAAGATACGAAAAGATTCACCATAAGTTCTAGCAACCTAAATAGTGCATTTCTTCATAAGTTTTTAGGGTATTGCGAAAAATTTTATTTACAATACCCTACTAAAATCGCAACCGTTCTGTCCGTCTGCCCGTGTGTCACAGCAAGTTTTTTCACAAACCAGATGAGCTAGAAACATAAAATATGGTGAGTATGTCAAAAGTGGTACCCTCTTGAAAATTGCGGTATAAAATAATTCTTCAAAGGCACCAAAGGGGATCTCCCTACATAGGGGTGGGAACATTAAAAATTGGTTTTTAACCAAAAGTAGTCAATATGGGTTGTAATGTATTTTAAAATTACTTGCGAACGCGGAACCGACCTCTCATCGGTTCTAGATGTTAAGTCTGAGTAGTGCTAACAGAAGGTACCAACCGGTCAACCAATCCGTGCACCGTAACTCATTCACGCGGTGGCTGCTTGTCGGCCAGCTAGATCGGAGAGGATTTCGGTCGCGGGTCTCCGAATGGGTTCCGCTCATTTACAATATTCAGCCACCTGTACACGCCCGTTTTCAAACGCGTTACCAAAACAAAACCATACGGAGAGGAAACCTATTCTACGTTACTCCGTATTTCTTCATTAACCAGTCAAAAGTACAAAATCTAATTTTTATTTCGCGTTCCCGAATTTCCGACGCGGTACCGAAAAGTATACTACGTTAACTCAACCCGACGAAAGCTACGTTAAAAAAAAATCAAGAACAACTTAGGTACCGCGTACCGCGCGCGACGCGAAACCGGCCTCAGCGGATTTCTTCAAACCCTACCCTCGCGACGGCATACTTACCCTGCACCTCATTTCCCGCTGAAAAGCAGAACTACTGGAAAGGCGTGTTTTAATTAGCAATCCATTTTGTTTTTTTTCGAATCTGTATTACAAAATGTGTACAAAGAGTTCAAAGCTCATTTTAAGCAAAATCTTAATGTCAATATTTATATTTTTTCTATGGTTTCAAACATATTCAATTTATATTTTTTTATTCATATATACCTATTTAAATTAATTTGATTCTATTTTAAATTTGTTTTTATAATATAGATTTATGTTTAATTGAATATACTACAGAAATAATGATGTATTGTTTAAAATCCATACTTAGCAATAATATTTTCCCCATGTTTTTTTGTTATATCTGTCACATCTAATTTACATTTATCAATAATTTTGTATATCATTTTCACCTAAACATTTTACCCACATAAAATTTTTCTTCTAGTCTTTCTTATCCAATTGATATCAAAAATAAAATTTGACAAAATATAACATAACGTTCAGTGTAGGAAAGCTACACTACTTAGAATTCATCATCTATCCTAAAAGTTGTTTTAAGACATTAATTTTCGCATTATTTGCTTGTAAACTTAAAAGTAGTACTAATGTGCTTTGTCACGAATTTCCAAAAAAATTGTTTATCCAATATTTCTAAAGATACCAAATTGTGTGTATCGAGAGCCGATAAGTATCGTATGTTTAATGTTGTTTTTATTTATAAATAGACTGTAATCAATACTTGTCATTTATATAGTAAGTAATAACAATCGTAATAAGTCTCATTGTATGTGAGTGTTAACGTAGAAAAGTTAAAATGAAGAAATGTTGATTTTTGTTTATAAATGTTACATAGTTATAGGATGAAATGGAATCATTATCAGTTTACTTGATTTTCATAATAAATATATATTAAATGGAAATGTGGTTTTCTTGTTTCTCCCTACTAGAAAATTTTAGTTTTATTTTAAATTGATTCATATATTGAGGAAAATAATTAATTTGGCCTTCTGGCGTCTTTATGTTATTTATATCTTATCTTCTCCTCTGCTCCTTCGTGATTTGATAATGTCGTTACCATCCACAATACTGTCGAATGAGCAAACGACATATTTTAGAACGTTGATTTAGTAGAGATTCATCCACAATATACACACACACATTCCTAATTTCATGGAAATTTCCGATTATAGCTGTTGGTGTTCCTTCTTTTACGTTTTATTTTTATTTATTTTTTTCTTATTATTCTGGATTGTTTGTGTGGCTTTTATTTTATTTTATAGGCTCTTCTCTATCCTATTGGTGATGTCCTGATGAAACTTGAATATTTGGTTTCCATTTATATCTCCTTTTGATTCCCATTAGTTTTATAAAGTTATGTATCATCGTTGTTCAAAGTGTTTTAATACTATTGTTCACTTAAGTAAGTCGATTTATAGTTATTGACAGAGTTACATGTAATGTCGAAAATCAAAAACGGAAATGGTTAGTTCTAGCTACCATACTTAAAACCTCTTATATATAAGTTTCTTTTTGTAATTTGTATATTATTCTCAGATTATTATTTGGATTCTGCCTTGCCTTCTCTCTTTTTCAAACATTATTCTGTAAAGATCTTTATAAACCTTCTACTTGATCTGATTTTATTCAATTTTTTCTATAGAAAATGTCCTTCCTCAGCTGCCTATCCTTGGTTGTTTGTATTTGACATCGATTTTTACCTTGCCACTACTCATTTGCCCGACGCCAAGGTTGGACCGCTATATCCTTGATTTCCATAACCACCACCTTGATTTTCTGCGTACTGTAATTGCCCCTTTGCCCCTTTGCCCATCACACTACGTGAAGCTGATTACTCACACAAAAAGTAACAGTCCAGATGCTTATTAGCAAGCGCACGCGGTTTATTGACCACAGATGTCAGAATAGAAGGATCTTCAAGTTCCGCTTCCAATTACTATTCCGGGTTTTCATTCGAGATTGCAAGAATAAATCTGCAATAAATGGCGAGCCTGCAGAGGGCGGCACAATTTCAGAATTGATTCATTTATCATGCACAGAAATACGCGCATTTGCGTCAGTATTTTTACTGATTTTCTCCTTTTCCAGACGATTCATCATTTTGTATTCGAATGCCATAATGTCGAGTCATTGCATATACTGTGATATTGCTTTGACCAAGAATCTACTGCCGGACGATGGGTTTTAATGGCAGTCACACAAAATGATGGATGAAGCTATTGGATATGCTTTGTGAGCCGATTAGCGCGAAATATTTCACAACGATTGTCAGAACAAAACAACACTTTCACTTCATCTTGTTTTCTGCGCCTGCATGCAACCGCAGTCCCTTATTAATTCCTCGGGTATGGATCCAGGCACGTAAGGTCAAATCTTCCCATAAGGTCTTTAATTTAGACAAAAAAAGATACATAATACAGATAACAGCATCTATCTACGTTGGCTTACCTTCTTGATAACTGCCTGATAAGATGAGTTACTGTAGTTATTCCCGTTCACCGCTACCGATTTGCCATCTTTTAATGGAAGTTTTTCCCTAGTGAACTTTTACAAAACACCTTGTACACCTGACGTCTATTTATTCGTTTACGACCGACACGAAACTAAATTTCACAATTATAAAGCGATTTTACACTTTTTCCGACACCTGTCTCCAGAAAAACACTTTGCAGCAAGAAGACATGAAATTACCTCCACACTTCACTTTGACATCTGGCGGTCAATTTCGCTTTGACATCCCACGACAAAATTGCCGCGGGATGTGCACCCGTCCCAACCAACATGAGATGCCAAGCCACTTGGTGGCAAGGTGTGTTAGTGAGTCGCCAGCGGCGTCACAAGATTCATTACAGGGTATCAAATTCAAGGTCTTGATGAAAACTTTTCAAAGCAGGTCTTCAATTGACAAGTTTCACTTCAGGGGGTGCAAAGGCAGGGGAAACGCATGAAAATGTGTTTTTGGAAATAAGAATCTAAAAATAAGATGAAAATAGATTTTTAATAGAACAAGAGCAATAAATGCCTCAGAAGCCAATATTCTATAAAATTTCTTCATAATAGAACATTTTATGAATTTCACGTTTTCATCTATAAAATCGCAAAATTTGCCAAAAATTTGCATCTAAATTTTTTGATAAACAACGCATGTTTCTTAAAAGTTTCAGAAAAATCAAACCATAAACAGTTACGTTTAAGACAATTGAAAATTTATCAATTGCAGCACAAAAACAACAACGGCTTGCAAGGTATATCTTTAAAAAGTTATTCTCTTGGCAAAACTTCTCCCAAAGCTAATTGATTCCGAACGAAAACGATCAAAACTACAGCTCCCAAATACACATTAACTGAGTTGTTCCCAATACAAAGTAACCTGTAAGCTTCAACAATATGTACTAATGGAATTTCCTTTTAGCACAGTAATTCCTAGAAATGGTGGCCAGGGCGACGCTCGTCGTACTAAACACCGAAAATGCGCTGGCTTTCCGCCGTATCGGCAGTGAGGGAATCATACCGGACGTGGCATTTGCCTCGGAGTCCTTAGTACGGAGGATACACAATTGAAGAGTATTAGAGGCCTACTCAGCCAGTGATCATCAGTGCATGCTGCTTGAGATGAGCGATGCTGTCTCCCGACGTCCGTGCCCTTGGCTTTCTACGATAGGATGGAACATCGGAAGGATGGACGTCGCAAAGTTTGTTGAGGTGCTCACAGCAGGTGCCCCACTGCAGAGAGATTCACAGGAGACGGAAGAACTGGCAGCACAAGATATTGTGAACTCAACTTTGAGCATCATTATGACTGCTTTTAACGCTTCCACGCCCCGTCAAAAACCCGGCACTGCAAGCCCCTAGTGTACTTGTGTTCAACTGAAATCGCTGAAAAACTAAGAGGGCGTCGCAAGCTTTGGCATGAGTCTCAACGGGCACAAAACTGTGACGAGGAATGCAACCGGATGGCAGCATATAAGTTGGCCAGGAAATGCCTTTGCAAATTGATTAATAACTGCAAGGCTCACTGCTGGAAAGATCTAGTGGACTATGTCGACAAGGACCCATGGGCCTAAGCTACAAGCTAGTAATGCGGAAGCATGGTGCCCTACGGAAACCTTGCACACATGATGCGGAAGAGATAGATGGAATAGCGCGGTCACTTTCCTGACCCATCCCGTCCGTGTTGACCCGGTTCATGATGAAACAGCAGTCGAGCGCACACACTTCAAAAAGCTGGTACTGTCAGTCCTTTCACTGAAAGCGAGGAAGGCTACAGGTTCAGATGGTGTTCCAGCTGAGGTGTAGCAGCTTGTATATCACCATTGTCTGGACGTGCTACTCAGCACATTCAACGTTTGCGTACGGGACGGGGCTTTCCCAGTACGATGGAAGGTGGCGAGGCTCACGCTAATTAGCAAGGGGAAGGGAAATCCTGGATCTCCGTCTGAATACCGCCCGCTACGCATGCTACACACTGCTTGGAAAGTGCTTGAGAAACTCATCACAGGAAGACTCACTGACGTGATGCGTGCTGCTGGGTACCTATCTCCCTGGCAATACGGGGATTGCAGAGGTGGTCAGCGCAGTCCAAAAGGCAGAAGCATGTAGTCGGGCCAGGCGACGGATTGTCCTGTTGGTGACACTCAATGTCAGGAACGCCTTCAACTCCGCTAGATGGGTGAATATTCTGGATACGCTGGAAAGCCCTTTTCAAGTTCCAGAATATCTAATGAGCCTTTCAAGGGACTGAAGGATCGAACGAAGGATGGAAGCTACATCCGGTGTTTCCCAAGGACCTATACTTGGCCCGGACCTGTGGAATGTGTCTTACGACAGGCTATTGAGACTAGAGATGCCAGATGGGTCGCGCCTGGTCAGTTAAGCGGATGATGTTGCGGCTCTGGTCGCTGGGCGCACCGTCGAAGAAGCGCAGCTTAGGCTAGGTACGCTAATGCGCCGAGTGAGAGACTGGATGACTACTCACAGGCTCAGTTTAGCACTGGAGAAAACTGAAGTGGTCATCTTGACAAAAAGAGAATCCTTTGAGTAAGGATGATCAGTATTGGAGACAAATTAATCGAACCAAAGACAGCGGTAAAGTACCTGAGGCTACTGATCGACTCGAAGATGAGTTTCTCTGAGCAAATCAGGGCAACGTCTGAGAAGGCTGCTTCGGGGATATTGGCGCTGAGTTGACTTATGGCCAATGTAGGGGGACCCAGCCCATCAAGAAGACGCCTCTTGATGAGTGCTGTAGGATCAATGCTACTGTATGGAACAGAAATATGGGGCTCTCAGCAAGGAGGTATACCAAAAACGCTTGGCACAGGGACAGAGAAGAGGACCACTGAGAATTGCATGTCCGTATCCGACAGTCTCCCATTCGGCGGTGAGAGTAATTGTAGGCATGATACATGTTACCCTCCTTGCTAGAGAGCGCCACGCTATTTACCTGCGTCGAAATGAGGATGAGAGGGAGATGGTTGTCGGCGAGGAAAGACAGCGCTCGTTCAACGATTGGCAGCAGTTTTGGGTGGATTGCACGAAGGAGAAGTGGACTGGGTGCCTCATCATGAACTGACTTCTATCTCACTCAGCTTTTGAGCGGGCATGTGTGTTTTCAATCTTACCTACATAAGACTAGTAGGTCGTGGTCCCCCGATTGTCAGTTTTGCCAAGAAGAGGAAGACAATACCTGCCACACATTTTTTGCGTACACAAAAAAGGGCAGGCTGCAAAGGGACCTCTACAGGAAGATGGAAGAGTTCACCCCGGATAATATGTTATAGCCGCGGAGATGCTCGGTCTGAAATAATGAAATAGAATAAATAAACAATGGAATAAAATTAATTCATCAAATAAACTCTCATCTTTGCTGGCCTGGTTGACATTTGTGTAGTATAAGGAAAGTGTAATGGAGAGAGATTACTCTCTTTTCGAGAGCCTCATCATATCAAGCTCCTAGTTCGTAGCATCGTCCATTTAAAATTTATCCAAAAGATGCTGCGGTTCTTTCATAAACACATCACAGCCGCGATTTAGTTCTACCTGAAATAATTTTAAATAAGCTTGGCTAATTGATCATATTCAATTTAAACAATATTGCTCAAATTTTCATGCTAGTTGAAGAAAATTAAGAGTACCAACGTCGATTTTAAATAAATATCAACCGTCAACTCGTGTTGTTGTTTTTGTAATTCCCTACAATTGAAATGGCTACAACTCACTTGATTATGATCTGATTTGCATGAAATTTTGTGGGCCTAAAGATCTTATATTGATTAGATTAGGTAGAACTTTAAAAAGCTCAAAGTTACCGTTTTTATTTTATTGAAAAACGCAAAATTTTTCATCTAAGGTAGTCAAAGGGGGTATGACTACCTTAGATGAAAAAAATGTTTAAAGGCTCCTACGCCATTGGGAGAAATCCTCCTCGAAAAATTTTGAAATGTTTGATAAGACCTAAACTTTTGAGAGACCACTTTTTCAGAGCTTTTCACAAAGTTTGAGTACTTGTAAGAATCTTTTTAACAGAACCCAAAAATGTGACTAAACAAATTAACACAGTTAAGTGCTTTGATTCAAATAAAAAAAAATACTTTGCTATACAAAGTGCAGTAATTAGACCAAAATTAAAATTATTCCGCATACCAAGTCATATTTCATACTTCAATTTAAACAAGTTGGGTAGACAGAACTACGCTCATATCAGAATGGTTTTGCACTCAACCTATAATGCTACAACCTATGCCGACATATCGAATGATTCAATTCAAGAAAAACTTTAATGAGATGCACATCAAATATATTACTTTAGAAGAAAAACCAGTGTTACTCCATTTTAACTGGCCAACATTTTCTTGCAATATTGCTAAAGTCATTGACTAAGCCGAATCTTAAATGTCTTTTTGTTATATTATACATTTAGAGAAAATACAATCAAAGGTGTAGTGTCTGGTTCGATAGAAAGCCCATGTAGTAGAAAAACCGTGTATGATTGTTATAATCGGGGAAAATTCAAACGGTAATAAATTCTGTGCATTTTATTAAAACTTATAGAATATAAAAACCTTTTAATGGACTCCTGAAGTATTGACTTTCATTCAATTAAAATTTTGCTTCTATATTTTACTAAGTCCGCCGTAGACGATCCGGAGCCCGTTTGAGACGGGCTTCCACGGACATGTGGAGAGAATGGAAGAGCATAGCTTCCTCAGACGAACGTTGAAGGTTAGAATACAAAGAAATGTCTAGTTGGGAACCTGAGGAAATGATGCGATGATTCATTATATGCTGGTAGCAGATCTCTGAATGGGATTTCTAATTGGCAAACGAGGTCGCAAAATTGCAAAGATTGGAAGCTACATTTACTGGAGGCGAAGGTTTGAATTGGAATTATGCCATAAACGATGATGAATGGTAATATAAAATAGAAACGACATTTTTGAACAGCTTATAGTAACAAAAATAGTTTGGAGCAGTTAAATGAGTTTGTGAAATGTGCCAGTGAGCCAGCGGTAATATTAAAGCTAGCACAGGCCAAACTACAACAAGGATTCTTCAGAGAAGCTTTCGACAGTTCCGGGGGAATCTAAATCGAAAAACAAATCCTGGGATATTATACCAGCTGTTTGTCTTCTAGTAAATGTATCCAAGGAATATAATTTCCTATTTGACAGATTTGTTTCATTATCTTCATGCACATATAAGGAATTGTTCAGGTATATGAGAGTGTGAGCAGTCCTTTCACAAATATAAAATAAGTTGAGTAAGCAGGAGAGTACTCCAACCAGAAGGGTTTTGTAACCATCGTAGGCTTCGAAACAAGTTTTCTAATAGCATGAATCGATGAATTGGATTATTCATTCAACACTTGGATAAGAAATCGTCAAATTTATGCAAAAGATCCAGAGTGTCTTTCATCAGCACATTGCAGCCGTGATTAGTTCCAGCTCAAATCATTTTTCTGAATGCTCAGCCGATTGAAAATATTCAGATTAAATACTATTTTTTAAGTAAGTAAGTAAGTAATTTTCATTTTCTACAAATATTAAAGTTAGGGGTCCTGAATACAATTAATTTGAACCTTAAGTTTAATTTAAGGTTAGCTCACCAGTATCTAGCGGTTGAGATTCACGACAGTGCCACTCTGCGTGAATATGCCCAAACTTCAATCCTCGGATGGAGGACTGGGAGGATGGACGTTGAGAGGCTCGCTGACGCGCTTACGGCAGGCGCACCGTTGCTGGGAGCTCCGCCAGGGAGTGGAGGGCCTACAGCCAAGGACTTGGTGAACTCAACTATGAGTACCATCATAGCTGCTTGCGAGTCTTCCATGCCCCGTCGGAGACCCCGACACGGTAAGCCTCCAGTATACTGGTGGTCAAACGAGATCGCCGAATAAAGACGCGAGTGTCACAAACTTCGGCGAGAGGCCCAGCGGGCGCGAACACGGGAGGAGGCAGACACTAGGCTAGCAGCATACAGGTCCGGCAGGAAATATCTTCGCAGGGTTATTAACAAGAGCAAGGCCCGATGCTGGCAAGACCTCCTGGATGATGTAAATAGGGATCCGTGGGGCCTTGGCTACAAGCTGGTCATGGCGAAACTTGGTGCCCTACGGAAGCGTTGTATACATGACGCGGAAAAGATGGACGCGATAGTGCGGGGACCCTTCCCCGCCCATCCCGTCCGTGTTGACGCTGTCCGTGGTGAAACAGCGGTCGAGTGTCCACTCTTCACACAGCTGGAACTAGAGGAGGCAGTCCTCTCCCTGTAAGCGAGGAAGGCTCCAGGTCCAGATGGTGTTCCAGCTGAGGTTTTGCAGCTCGTCTATCACCATTGTCCTGACTTGCTGCTCAGCACATCCAACGCTTGCCTACGGGACGGGGTTTTCCCGGTACGATGGAAGGTGGCGAGGCTCGTTGTGGTCACCAAGGGGAAGGGAAATCCCGAATCGCCGTCTGCATACCGCCCGTTCTGCATGCTAGACACGGCTGGGAAAGTGCTAGAGAAACTCATCAAGGGAAGACTCACTGACGCGATTCGTGCTGCTGGGGACCTATCTCCTCGGCAGTACGGCTTTAAAGCAGGACGTTCTACCATTGATGCGATTGCAGAGGTGGTGAACGCGGTCCAAAAGGTGGAGGCATATAGTCGCACCAAGCGACGGATCGTCCTGTTGGTGACACTCGACGTCAGAAATGCCTTCAACTCCGCTAGATGGGTGGATATTCTGGACACGCTGGAAAACTCTTTTCAAGTTCCAGAATATCTAATGCGGCTTTTGAGGAACTATCTAAAGGACCAAAGCCTGCTCTACGACACGACACAGGGCCAACGAAGGATGGAAATTACATCGGGTGTTGCCCAGGGATCTATCCTTGGTCCGGACCTGTGGAACGTGTCTTACGACGGGCTACTGAGCCTTGAGATGCCAGATGAGTCGCGCTTGGTCGGCTATGCGGATGATGTTGTGGCTCTGGTCGCCGGACGCACCGTTGAACAAGCGCAACTTAGGCTAGGTATGCTAATGCGCCGAGTGAGGGACTGGATGACTGCTCGCGGGCTCAGTTTAGCACTGGAGAAAACCGAAGTGGTCATCTTGACAAAAAAGAGAATCCCTAGAGTAAGGATGATCAGTATTGGAGATATACAGGTCGAATCGAAGCCAGCGGTGAAGTACCTGGGGCTACTGATCGACTCGAAGATGAGTTTCTCTGAGCAAATCAGGGCAACGTCTGAGAAGGCTGCTTCGGGAATATCGGCCCTGAGTCGACTTATGGCCAACGTAGGGGAACCCAGCCCATCAAGAAGACGCCTCTTGATGAGTGCTGTAGGGTCAGTGCTACTGTACGGAGCAGAGGTATGGGGCGACGCTTTCAGCAAGGAGGTATACTGAAAACGATTGGCACAGATACAGAGAAGAGGAGCACTGAGAATTGCATCTTCGTATCCGACCTGTATATCTCGGCGGCGAGAGTGATTGCAGGCGTGATACCGGTCGCCCTCCTTGCTAGAGGGCGCCACGCTATTTACCTGCGCCGAAACGAGGATGCGAGGGAGATGGTTGTCCGCGAGGAGAGACAACGCTCGCTCAACAATTGGCAGCAGTCTTGGAGGAATTGCACGAAGGGAGGGTGGACTGCGCGCCTCATCCCGGATATGAGACCGTGGCTAAATCGAAGGCATGGTGAGACTGACTTCTATCTGACCCAGCTTTTGAGCGGGCACGGGTGTTTTCAGTCTTACCTGCACAAGATCGGTAAGTCACGGTCTCCTGATTGTCGGTTTTGCCCAGGAGAGGAGGACAATGCCTGTCACACATTTTTTGCGTGTACCAAATGGGCCAGGCTGCGAAGGGACCTCTACATGGAGACGGGGGAGCTCACTCCGGATAATATAGTTGCGGTGATGCTCGAATCGGTTGACAAATGGAACCAGGTGGCACATTATGCCCGGACAGTCCTAAAAGATAAAAGGGACTCGCAGCAGCCGGAGGTGCTGGGGCTGGGGGATCGCTCTTCTGGCGTTTCCTCTTCCCCTCTCCCCTCCCGCTAGGAAAGGGACTCCCAAGCTTGAAGGCGCCCCACGGCGTAACAAAACGAGACCTGGCCCGAAGTAATGTGTCAAACGGTTCCAGGCTAGGTTCTCAGATTGACAGGGGAGGTGTTTAGTGGGTAGTCCAAGGGTATCCTCCATGGGAGTCCCTCACTGCCAGACTCGGCGGGCGTAAATGCCTTCACCTCCCTACCACAAAAAAAAAGGTTAGCTTTTACTTTATCATCAATTAAAAAATGTTAATCAAAACACTTTGCTTGTACATAAAGCTAACTTAATCTATCCTAGTTTTGTGGAAGGGAGGTGAGTGCCCATTTACGCACAGAGTGGGGGACTCCCATGTTTGCAAGAAGGCGACTGGACTACCCACTAAACACCTCCCCTTTCAACCTGAGAGCCTAGCCTGGAACCGTTTGACACAGGTTTGGTTTTGTTTTGCCGTCAGTCACCTTCAAACTGGGGGATTCCTTTTCTAGCGGGAGGGGAGAGGGGAAGAGGGAGTGCCAGACAAGCGATCCCCCAGCTCCAACACGCCCGGCTGCTGTGAGTCCCTTTTATCTTATTGGACTGCCCGAACATAATGTGTCACCTGGTTCCATTTGTCAACCGATTTGAGCATCACCGTGACCATATTATCCACGGTGAGCTCTCCCGTCTCCCTGTAGAGGGCCCTTTGCAGCCTGTCCCATTTTTTGCACACAAAGAATGTGTGGCAGGCATTGTCCTCCTCTCCTGGGCAATACCGACAATCGGGGGACCGTGACTTACCAATCTTGTGCAGGTAAGACTGAAAACGCCCATGCCCGCTCAAAAGCTGGGTCGAATAGAAGTCAGTCTCACCATGCTTTCAATTTAGCCTCGGTCTCACATAGGGCATGAGGCACGCAGTCTACCTTCACTTCGTGTAATTCACCCAAAACTGCTGCCAATCGTTGAGTGGGCGCTATCTCTCTTCGCGGATAACCATCTCCCTCACGTCCTCGTTTCGACGCAGATAAATAGAGCGGTGCTCTCTCGCAAGGAGGCCGACCGGTACCACGCCTGCAATAACTTTCATCGCCGCATCAGAGACTGTCGGATACGAACATGCAATCCTCAGCGCTTCTCTTCTCTGTACCTGTGCCAAGCGTTTTCGGTGAACCTCTTTACTGAGAGCGTCGCCCCATACCTCGCTTCGTACAGTAGCACTGACCCTACAGCACTCATCAAGAGGCGTCTTCTTGATGGGCTGGATCCCCTTACGTTGGCCATAAGTTGACTCAGAGCCGATACTCCCGAAGGAGCCTTCTCAGCGGTTGCCCTGATTTGCTCAGAGAAACTCATTTTCGAGTCGATCAGTAGCCCCAGGTACTTCACCGATGGCTTTGATTCGATTAATTTGTCTCCAATACTGATTATCCTTACTCTAGGGATTCTCTTTTTGTCAAGATGACCACTTCGGTTTTCTCCAGTGCTAAACTGAGCCTGTGAGTAGTCATCCAGTCTCTCACTCGACGCATTAGCGTACCTAGCCTAAGTTGCGCTTCTTCAACGGTGCGTCCAGCGACCAGAGCCGCAACATCATCCGCATAGCCAATCAAGCGCGACTCGTCTGGCATCTCAGATCTCAGTAGCTCGTCGTAAGACACGTTCCACAGGTCTGGACCAAGTATACATCTATCCGTAAAAGCTAACCTAAAATATTCTAGTTTTTAAAATGGTTATAAGACTAAGAATGCAAAATAGATAAGTAATATTGCTACCCAAGAGTGATGCTATTAAGTGGTTGGGTGAAATAGATAATCTGGCCGTTAATTTTTCACTTCACTTTTGTGCAAGCTCCATTATTTGACGTAATTTTCCTGCTGAAAGATAAGATGGTTTATCGAAGGTAAGTTTCAATCATCTAGATCTTACGTTTTCGACAGGTTAATTTTGATTTTCCAGCAGTGGAAATATTGGTATAGGTTGTCCAATGTGTTTTAAAATTTTGTTATTTCTGAGGGGTCTATTGACTCTGTATAAAAGCAGGTGTCATAAGCAAACGCAGTTAACTTCTAGTTGGTGATTACAGGTATGTCGTACGTAAAAATGCTAAAGAACAGGGGGCTGAGCCAAGAACCTTTAGTGACTCTAGCCTTTTTGAAAGTACCTATCTTATTCCAACAGAAAAGTACCTGCCCTTTAAGAAATACAAGGCAGTTCTGTTTTTTCAAATAATCTGCCCGTGGAGGAAATAAGCTAATAACGGAAAAAACACTAATCAGATCTAGAATTTATCAAGTTAAAAAGGCAGAAGAGTGTTCCTACCAGAAAGGGTTTTGAACCATCCTAAGGTTGGAAGCGAATTGTCTGATAGCATGAATTGATGACTTGTGTTATTCATCCAATATCTGTATCAGAAATGGTTCAAATTTACTCAAAAGATCCTGAATATTTTTCATAAATGCCGCCATTTTGTCTCAGCGTAAGAAGTTTTCCTGAGTGCTCGGTCAATTGACCATATTCAAATTCAACACTATTCCTCAAACACAAATTTTTTGTTCATTTTGCCTCCTTCTAGCCCCTTTGATGATAAAATGGAATTTTTAATTTAATATTCTAAAATTTCTAATCAAGACTTCTCATTTGTCACTCCACTCGGCTACTTTTGATGAAAAAAATTTTAAGGGCTGCTTCGTTACTAGTGGACCCCACTTAAAAAAATTTGAAATGTTTTATAAGGCTTTTATTTTTAAGAAACCATCACTTCTAATCTTTTCACAAAGTTTGGGTTTTCTAGCTACTATAGCTTCTGAAGAAACTTGCTATGACGCACGGCCGGACTGACAAACGGACGGACAAGCATTTTTTATAAAGTCCTAAAAAGACGCTATTTTGCATCTGATTGGATGATCAATGGAACTTGTTTAAATCAAACATTATTCCTGAAATTTTCATGAAAATCAGAAGGAAATTGTAGTATCTACATCGATTGGAAATAAATACCAACCATTAATAAGTGTTTGTGGTACATAATCAATATAATTAAGTATACTCGTACAGGAGTATCTTATGTTAGCATATACCACCCTGAGAAATCTTTCGAATTTTCGATAAGTAGAGAGAGAAATAAATTGAAAAGTTGAAGTCATATCGAACACATCCTGAATTTATAATTTTATTGTTCAAACAAAAAATAAATAAATAATTTAAATGCTCAAAAAAATTTAACATCTGGGATTGATTCTGAAGTATCATGAAGTTACTCGTAAGTAAAGTATATACATAGCAATTTCCGTCATTGGAAATTTCATTTCACTTAATATTTTGCATTTTCTTGATGTAAAGTGAAATTTTAATAACTGAAATAAATAATTCTCTAAGTAAAAAGAACCGATAAGTTAAAAAAATCATTTTGATTTTTGCTTGAAACACATGAATTGCTTTCGGTCATAGCATGGTCATTTTTAAATATCTCGTTAAAATTTAATAAGACTGTTACATTATAGCACCAAGCATACGACAGTGTTGATAGAAATGTATTGTACAAAATTATGTTTGACTTTCAAAGTCACGATGCTAAATATAAGAGTCCCAGGTCAAGATAAATGGCAAACTAATGGACAGCTTCAAAATGGAATCAGGCTTTAAACAAGGGAATGAACTTACCCGAATGCCCTTTAATATGGCGCTGGAATACAGCATCAGAAATACAACAGTTGGAATATCTAGTGCACTCGTGTTCAATTGGTAGCATATGCTGATGACATCAAAATGATGGCATGCTTTATTTCAGATGAAAAAGAAGCATTTCTGAGTCTAGAATCTGAAGCGAATGGAATTGGCATACGATTTTATGAAACTGAAACTAAATTCATGACTCAAACGAGGAAGAACACTGCAGTCCGACAAAACATTACTGTAGGGGCTCTAACCTTGAAATGTGGATAACATTGTTTGTCTTGGAGTCAATCTTTAAAGAAAAGATACTGAAGAGAATGAGATTGGACATCAAATAAATGCCGTAAATATAGCATATTACTCCATACTTCTCATTCTAAGGTCAAGAGTTATACACAGGCAAAATAAGCTACGTATTTACAAATCCTAATTGAAAGATGTGCTTTTATATGCAATTTACACATGGACCCTTACGAAGTATTCCGAATAGGCAGTGGAAAATCCGGAATATCAACGATCCAGCGAAATAAGGAACAGAGTGAAGAATACGTTACAACAATGGGTTGTATGAATGATTTGACGAGCCACCTGTATTTGCTTGCGTAAAGTTCCTCCAATTGCAATAGGCGGACCATGTAAAAGGAACGGGAGAAAACCGGCTACCCAAAAGAACATTAACTTGGGTGGGGTTTTCGGCTCCTCATTGGACGCATCCTCAGGTGGCGGATAGAAGGTCCCCTAACCAGCTAGTTGGTGGATATGTGGACCATAAACCGACCAAGTCAAAGTGCTGACAACACTCTACTTAGTATTTACTTGTCATAGAACTTGGACAATAGCCTCGGATCGCATTAGAAATAAATGGCAACAAATATCACAACGTATATAAGACTATTTGCTTGGAACTTTCAATGTTAGATCATTGAACAGACCAAGTATATTGATACAATTTCTGGGTGAAATAAAGAAATACAGAATCAGCATCCTCGCAGTTTAAGAACCCAGATGGCATGGTGAAGACACATTTGAGATGTGAACGCACTCCGTGTTTTAAAGCAGAAAATGGCAAGGAAGTTAGCTATGAGTTTGGAGTAGCTTTTATTGTTGACAGCACACTTTAACTAATTATCACTGACTTCAAGCCAATCAACGAAAAAATCTGTGCGATTCGTATCAAGACTAAATTGTTTCATTTCTGTTCGGTCAAGTATCACGCATCCAAAAAATACAAGAAAGGGGCAATAAAGGACCAATTTTACAGCACTCTTAAATTCATTGCCGATGTATTGTCATTAAATGACGTTAAAATGGTTTTAGATGCCTTCAATGCCGAACTCCCTCAAGAAACGGTGCAAAGAGGAACAACCGGAGGCTACAGCCCTCATATAGAGACCAATGACAACGGACAACACCTGATAGACTTCACTACTAATAGATGCTTTACAGTAAGTTCTATACACTCACCGCGCCGAGACGTAAACAAGAGATCACGGGCATCCCCAGACGGTCACACATTCACCCATCTCGACCATGTTCTCATACAAAAACGAGTGGCCTTCGGTATTCTTGACACGCGCTTATTTCGCTCGTGATTCAAACCTCTACCTTATAAGGAGGAAGTTCTGATGCCGCATCTCTAAGAGCTGTCGGCAAGGAGCATCAGTTACTTCAAGGTGCCAGATATACAAGCCAAATGATAGCTCAGTAACGTCCACATACATTTCAGTACTGAAAAATTGTATCAACATATCCTACAGGTGGGAGAAAGTAATGATGACATCAAAATCATGTGAAAGAAAGTAAGAAATTTGGTAACAGAAGCGGCCGAAGGGATTTTGGGGTACCGAAGAGGTTTTTGGTACAATATAGTGATTGTAAAAAGGAACCAGGTATACAAAGAATACATCTGATAATCAACTTGGGCTAAAGAAGAACAATATAACACCCTCCAATGACAAGTAAAAAAGTAACCTGAAGCAAAAAACGACTGACAATCAACATCAAAATCCAACAGATAAAAAAAAATATGAGCCTACATCAAGTCACATCGCCGTATGTCTCTCTCAAACAACTAAAGAGACAGCTTCGATCCACAAGCAAGTCTTTGCGAAAGCGCACAAGGAGCAATCATAAGCAATCCAGTCGAAATCGAAGACTATTTCCAGAAGCTACTTACAGCATCCTCAACAAATACTTAAGCTATGAACAATCCAGAAAGAGAGCAAGAGTCTCTAGTCTCACTATTATCCAAAGGCGAGATACTGACAGCAGCATGGGACTTCAGAAAAAATAAGGCTCCTGAAATAGATGGACTGCCAACAGAACTGCTCCACAGGGGGTCACCATCTAAGTGAGCTTATATAGCGACTAATATGCAGAATCTGGTAAGATGAGTAGTTACCAGATGACTGGTGAGAAAGTATAATCTATCCTGTACACAAAAAGGTCGACAAGCTAAGGTGTCAAAATTATTATTATTATTATTATTCGGTCTACGGATTACAATATCTTACAGACTATACAAAAATATCATTACTGATACATAAATTAATTAAACAAAGCAAACAGATTTATTTTAAAACGGTATTCGTTTAAATTAAAATTAAGATATTTTGCAAAGTTATTACAAAGATGAATGCATCTATTGATAGGCTCATTAGCCGCATAATTAGTTTTATGAATTTTAATGTCGAACAGTCTATTAGCCCTCAGTGCTCTAGGAGGCTCATGAAAAACGAAACGATCTCGTAATTCACTACAATTTATTTTATCTGAAAGAATATCATAAACGAATAATAGAGAATAAGAGGTTCGTCTGTCAGTTAAAGATTGCAAACCAAGAAGCTTACGTCGAGCATTATAAGCTGGGAGATCATTGGGCCAATACATCTTTTTGAGAGTATCTAGTTAAATTCCGTTGAACTCGTTCAATCCGATTCGAATATTCAACATAAAAAGGGTTCCAAATGATGGAACAATATTCAATGACGCTGCAAACCAATGCTACATAAAGGGATTTGATTGTCATTGGGTCCTTAAAGTTTTGGGTGTTTCTCTTTATGAACCCGATCATAGCATAAGATTTCGAAATAATATAATCAACGTGAAAGTTAAAACTAAAATTAGAGTGGAATAATACACTTAAGTCTTTCATTTCTTGCTTGCGTATTAATGCGTTATCGCCGAGCATGTAATTATAGGAAATAGCCTTTATGCTTTTAGAAAATGTTACAACAGAGCACTTGTTGAAATTTAGAGTAAGATTATTAAGAGTACCCCAATCAAGGAAACGCGTTAGGTCACTCTGAAGTTTGTGGCAATCAGATGATTGTGCAATTTTAAGGAAGAGTTTCACATCATCAGCAAACATTAAACACTTTGAGAATTTAAAACATTTTGGTAAATCATTAATGAAAATCAGAAAAAGGAGTGGCCCACAATGTGTGCCTCGAGGAATGCCAGAGGTGGCATCTATCAAAATCTCAGAAGTTGTTTTACCTATTTTCACGACAAGTTTTCTGTTAACTAAAAAGCTTTTTATAAATCCAAGCCAAACATCAGACAAGCCCAATTTACTTAATTTTAAAAGTAGAATATTGTGATCAACTTTATCAAAGGCTTTGGAGAAATCAGTATAGACAACGTTGAATTGCATATAGCATTCTAATGCATCAACAATGTCGCCTGAGATTAATGCCAAATTAGTATAAGTTGACTTTCCCGGCAAGAATCCATGTTGGCAGTCACATAATGCATTTTTAACGTGATCAAATAATTTGTTCTTAATTATATGATCAAATAATTTCGGAAAAGTACATTGTTTGACAATGGCTCTATAATTAGTTATGATATTACGGTCACCAGATTTGAAAATCGGAATAACATAACAAGTTTTCCAAAACTCTAACAAAATACCTGATTTTAAGCAAGGATTGAACAGAAAAGCAATGGGCTTAACTATAACGTCAGCTCAACGTTTAAAAAATATTGGGGGGAAGTCACCACGTTCAAACTTAAAACTAGGTTTTAAATTTGATATAGCGCAAAGTACATCCTCAGTAGAAACATCAACATTGTCTAAGATACCGACGTTAGGATAGTCAAAACTAGCTATTGAATTAGTGGAAGACAACCCATCATAGTTTTCATAGACAGTCTGAAAAAACCTAGCAAAAAGATTACATGACTCAAGTGAATTATTAGACTTGTCGCCATTAAACTCCATGCTCGACGGAAATCCATTTGTTTTGCGATTAGAATTGATATAATGCCAAAAAGATGAAGGATTTGCCTTCAAATTACTCTCAATCTTAAATAAGTACTGATTGTATAGAAAATTGTGTAAATAATCGAATTCGTTTCGTTTTTGAAAAAAGTATAATCTATCTTCTTCAGAGTTTGATCTTTTAAATTTTTTGAATGCTTTGTTTTTTACATTTTTTAAGTTGGCTAAGTGTGAATTAAACCAAGGAGGTTTATTCCTTAATACTTTATGTTTTTTAGGGACAAAATTAGAAATGGCATGAGAGAACTTATCGCAAATAAATTTGTAAGCATCATTTGGGTCATGGAATGAATCTAAGCCCGACCAGTCAACGGTTTCAAACATTTCAATAATCTTTTCAAACTTTGCTTTTGAAAAATCAAGTTGATCAAAAATATCATCATCGCTAGTTTCATCAAATTTATAAAACTCGAATTTTACTGTAAGTGCTGTGTGATGCATACTGTTATTGAATATTGGTGATAAGTTGCGCTCGCAAGAACATTTTAAATCATTTGTAATATATATTAAATCCAAGATTCTATTTAAGTCATTTATAGTACTATTGATCTGCTGAAAATCATTAGATAAGAAAAAGCCCATTACCATGGATTCAATATCTGATTTAATATTTAGAGGCAATAAAATTCCATCATCATGAGCCCATAATACATTACCTAAATTAAAGTCCCCAAGAACAATAAAATGAATATTTAAATCTAATGAATTAACTATAAACTCTAAGTTATCCAAATGATTCTTGTATACACTCATATGACTATTTGGAGCAATATAAGAAACACAAACAATTACGGCATGCTTTTCATTGAAATTTAGGCGAACGCAAAGTTGTTCAACGGTAGCATTATTTATATGTAGCTGAACGATTGAACTATTGAGATCAGCTCGCACGGCAATTTAAACACAACCTCTCACGAGTCAAGTAGCAAGTGGGCAACGATCGCAACGATAGACATGGTAATAACTACTAAAAATTTCTGCAGTCGAAATACTGTCGTGAAGCCATGTTTTGGTCAGAACAATAATATCATATTCACGCAGATGTGAAGCGAGTAATAGCTGCGATGTTTTTGTTTGGATACCACCAGCATTTTGATAGTAGATGGAGTAGGTCCTCAGTGAAGATAAAGCCGTGACTTCAATATTGTTCACAGCAGATGTCAAAGAATTTGAAGAGATAATTATTTGTTTTTTTGGGCGAAGAGAACGCTTTATTGTTTCTGGTTGAAGTGATGTCTGAGGAAGATCCAGCCCAGGTTGGGGAGAGTGCAATAAAGTCTCTTCCGTATGTTGTGGAGGAAGAGTCGTTGGAGATTTCTCTACGTTTTTTGGCTTATCATATGTGATAAACGGACTCAATTTTACAGAAATGGGCCAAATTTCCTTATCAAAAACCTTGCTATATAAAGAAGATGGCACACCTAGCTTGAAGTTGATGAACCGTAGATTCGAAATGATCGCATCTTTTTTAATGAGCTTGTAGCAAGTAAGCATATTTGCATTTACGTTAAGTTTGTTGGCTACGTAATTACGAATAGCATCCGGTTCAGTTTGGATACTAAATTTAGATAGATGCAAGTATTTCATTGTATGCACCACATTAAGAGTATCGCAATCTGCCACAGTACCGAAAATGTTCTTATAGAGACATCGCTCTACTATCTATGTTTTACAAAGTGCTTTCGAAAATCATAGAAAGAAAGTTAAAGCCGTACTATGAAAGTATTAAAGGAGAGTATCAGGGAGGCTTTCATTCCGGATGGTCTCAATAGTAATCCCAATAAAGTAGGTGCTCGAAAAGCTCTAATAATATAACATCGATGTGCACCAACTCTTTGTAGACTTCAAGCAAGTATATGACAGCCTCGACAGAAATATGCTGTACAAAATAATGCTTGACTTTGGCATCTCAACAAAACTAGTCCGCATGGTCAAAGTCACGATGCTAAATACAAAGCTCCAGGTCAAGGTGAACCGTGAGCTAACGGAAAACTTCAAAATGGAATCAGGCTTCAAACAAGAAAATGGACTTGCCCCAATACTCTTTAATATAGCACTGAAATACGTCTTCAGGAAGATATCAGCTAAAACCTCGAGTAAACCAATATTCAAGTCCACATAATTGGAAGCATATGCGACCAATCTCAGTTTCCAAAGATTTATTTCTAAGCCTTTAGCCTGAAGCAAACTGAATTGGAATGCACGTTAATGAAACTAAATTCATGATTGAAATGAGGATGAACAATCCAGTTCGACAAACTGAAACCGAAACTGAATGACACATCAATATACGAGACACGCAGCATATACAAACAGACATGTAAGGACTGTGACATGGTATATATAGGAAGGACAACACGAAAACTAACGACAAGATATAAAGATTACTTACGATCTTTCTCGCACAACAATTATGCGATGCACCTACAAAACCACGCCCACGAGCCTGACGCTATAACAAACTCTTGGACTTTGCTACACAAACAAATCAAAGGGCCGAGACTTGACATCCAAGAAAGGCTTGAAATATATTAACATAAAAACAGATGGTAACATTATCAACGATCAACTTGTTACAAATTCCGACACAATTTTCTCATTCCTAGACTAAACTCTCCGACGAAAATGGAAACGAGATGAAACAGAACAAACGGACATCCAAAGACTTAATATCCCCCTACCTGAACTAATTTAGTACTTACCTGCTTAACCCATCCTACGACTACATAAAATCATTTCCTTCAACGCACCCTTTTGGCACTGAAGATGACTCAAAGGACTCGAAACGCGTCTGTTCACACAACAAAGCAAGCAAAAAGAGAATTGGCCTGCAGATATTAAATGAACAAAATAATTGACTATCAATGTTTTAGTTATTTCCAAAATATTTTAGAAATTATTTGTAATTAATTCTCTTAGGTAAATCCAGGTTAATGAGTACAAATTCTGTATAGTGTACAACCATATTATCGTTTTTTAAAAATTTTAAGGTAGTGAAATTTTACACTCTGCTTGATGGATTTCACGGGTAATTTTGTGAAATTTTGCACCGATAAAGTGAAAACAGTGTTCAGAAACTTTTCTCTAGGAATTTAATCTGTTAGATGAACACTTTTGTAGTCGGTATTGATTGAAATTCAATAAAGTATATTCATCCTTATGAGCTGCAAAAAACGAATTTAAAATAAAGCAAGTGTTCAAACTACATTAATTTACCTTATACGCAAGATGTGAAAAGCCTGTTTTATTTTAAACAATAAGTTTTTTAGGGCTTTTTACTAAAATATGAAACTATAAAACCAATTGAAACCACGACCTGTGTTCGTTCGACTGTATGTCACGGTAGTTTTTCTCCGAAACTATAGATATGACGGCAACGAAACTTTGAAGAAAGGTCAGAAGTGATAACTTGCTGAAAGTTTTGGGGTGGAAATATGATGAGGTGACCGTACAAAAATTGTTTTTCACCATTGGTCTAAATGAGGTTTTTTTAAAACAGGTCTCAAGATTTCGGTATTTTAATCGAGGGGTGCAGGAGAAGGGGAAACGTACAAAATTTTTGCGTACTCCCTTCACGATTGGACATCCGAAAAATCTGGAAACAATTTTGAATGTAGGCCTTTATGAGTACTACAACAACAAAAAACGTCTGAAGTCCAAATTTGATCATGTTTGTTAGTATGTTTTATCAATTTCAGATTTACTTGAATAAAACCGCAACAGTATCCTTAAATACAACAAAATTTGATACACAAATGGCTTTTTATAAGGTTAACTTGTCCTGAAAGTTGCAAAAAGATCAAATAGTATTTAACGAAGTTGTTGTTGTTGGTTTTTTAGTACTACAGCTTCTTCCGGGACTTCGCTTAGAGATAGTAGAGTATCTCATTAAAATGATCGAATGTATCGGCACTCTACAAGGTGATATGGTCGGCATCATGCTTTGGCCGTGTGTCCGTCCACCCAGCTGCGATACGTTCTGATTTTAAATCAGTACGTATCATAACTGAGTCCATCCGAAGAAGCACTTGAACTAAATTTCATTATACAGCCAACGAGAGTAAACGAGTAAAACTGTAATTGTATCATGAAATTCGATGAAATCAGCCATTTATGCAGTTTTTTAAAATATCCTTATATATTGTAAGTTTTAATAAAATTTACAGAAGTTATAGCCATTTGAATTTCCTCCGATTGCAACAATCATATAAAATTTGTCTACTACATGGGCTTTCCATCGAACCAGGCATTCTACTTTTGATTGGATCTTCTCCAAATTCACAGATAAGATGAATTACAAAAATACATTTAAGATTGAGGTCAGTTAATGATTTTCGCAACATTCGAACAAAATGTTGGTTGGTTAAGATCAAGTTCTTGTATAGCAAAAATATGTTCTTTGTGCATGTCATGAAAGCTTTCCTTGAATTAAATCATTCTATAATGCATATCTGCATATTATACGTCAATTACAAAACCCTTCTGACATTAACGTAGTTCTGTCTGCCTAACTTGTTTTCAGCTAGCATTAATTTAATTGACACGCAAAATGTTAAAAATATGTTTTATTCTAAGTAATTCGTATGCTCAGAAAATTTATTTATAACAAATTAAACTGTTAGATGAACACAATTGTGGTCGGTAATGATTGAAATTTAATAAGTTTTCACCCTTATGGACCGCAAAGAATCAAGTTTAAAAAACGTTTCGCGTCTAGCACTGAAGATAGTCGGCAAAACCGACCGAAATGTATTCGTGTAGTTTAAAATAAAATACATTTATAACAGTGAAGTCTTATTATTTTATTTTTGAAACTTGATTATTTGTGGTCCATAAGGGTGAAAACTTATTAAATTTTAATCAATAAGTATGCATTTTTGTCGGTATTGCCGACCATCTTCAGCGCTCGACGCAAAACTACTAATGAGACAAATAAACAAAAGCAGAAAAATCAGGGGATTACGGTTGACTTTAACATTTTTAGTTCAGTTCGATTAAATGAAATATAAATTGTCGGACTATCGTGAATATTACATGAATGTTCTGTTACGTTATTTTAACATATTATGAGTTGTGATAATTGATGCAAAGGCTAATAAAGTTAACCGTTAATATATATTATCTGGCGAAATTAAATAAATTTGAATTTTTTGGGCTATTTTCGATAATCACTAAACTATCCGTTATATGAATGAATACAGATTCATATGCGTCGAGCTTTCACGGATTAGTTCCACTTTTTAATAATTGAAAATTATCAACTAACGTTCCCATGTAGTATCTTCCTGGGTTGTTTAAATCCAACAGACAGATATATACATCACAAAAAACTTGTATTGTCCACATCAGAACGAAAATGCAGCGTTTAGATAGATGGTACATTGTATGTGTCGTTTACCATTAGCAGTGGAAGATTACAAGAACGAGTAAAAGCATATCGTGCACTTGGTAGGAATAAATGAATACAATAAAGCGCTTATGGACAAGTTGATTGCTGGATGCATGCATAAAATGAAAAAAGAGAGAGCTTCAACCCTTTACCATCAAAACTCCATCGCAAACAACATTCAATCGCGTTATCTACGGCATATGCTTCAAAGATTTGCAATTCTTTCAAAAAGGAATTCAGCGAAGCTAATCTTAGGATTATGCATAATAACACCCGTAAGCTTGGCTCAATCCTTGGCTCTACGAAAGAACAATTTTCACTAAAATAAAAAAGCGGAATCTTCTTCTTCTTCTTTGTAGCACTACAGCCCCTCCCATAAGCTTGGCTCAATCCTTGGCTCAACAAAAGATCAATTTTACCAAAATAAAAAAGCGGAACCTTCTTCTTCTTCTTCTTTGTAGCACAATAGCCCCTCTCGGGCCTTCGCTTAGAGATAGTTAGAGTATCTCAATTTCATGACCGTATTGATTTTTTCGGAAGTTGGTTTGGTCAGTACCATGCTCCCGTGTGCTTGCTCAGCTATAATATAATCTGATTAAATCAGTACATATCACCACTGAGTGAACACTCGTAGTCTGTCCGAAAAATCCCCTGAACTAAATCACGTTGCTCCCAACGAGATTTGAACCTGGGACCTTCGGCTTATGTGTTCATGCTCTAACCACTTGACCACACAGACTAGCGGACGCATATGAAACTCTATTCATACATATAACGGATAATTCAGTGAATATCGACAACAGCTGTTGCCTTCCTATTCAAGCCCGAAAGCGGAAACAGTACGCCACGTCGCGAACTAACTTCTTTGAGTAGCCGCATCAGCGCCATATAGTACTGTTCAAATCAAATAAATTTTTTAAAAAGTTTTGACAATACGATAGATATCGATAGTAGTTTGAAATTTTATCAGTGCTATGTTTTCGATATGAGGCGTCGAAGACATTAGCGCATAAATATATGTATTTCCTTCTCGTTTGTATCATTTCGGCTGAATTTCATCAGAGAAATGTCATACTTGACAATCTCAAAAGTCTGCTGAGATGCTGCTTTCAAGTTTTCTGGCCAGCTGTTTTCGGAAATTCAGGGCTACTGTGCAGCTGTTTCCTGTACGCGAAGTGACCTCAGGTACGTTAATTGATTTCTTTATGGGCTTGAGTAAGAAGGCAACGCAATAGCCCAATAAATTCAAATTTATTTAATTTGGCTAAATAATATATATTAGCGGTTAACTTGATCAGCCTTTGCTTCGATTATCGCAACCCATAACATGTTGAAATAATATAACAGAGCATTCATATAATATTGACGATAGTCCGGTAATTTATAATTTATTTTGACTTACACCGCAACAACGTATGTAAATTGGTCTGCCTACTGAAACAACTTTAGCCAATTCCATCCGCAAATTTTCAACCCAGCATACATTATTGGATGATACTCGATCGATCAGACCACAGCCAGCATGTATTGAAGAGATATAGTGACTGTAGCTGAGAGTGTGGCTGAAGACCGTGATGATCCGAACGCATTGTCCAAAATTAGATGCTTAGGATGGACCATTTACGGCATAGTCGCGGTCAACATTTAAACAAGATAATCTTTAAAAAGTGCATGTCTTCTTTCGACCCACAATAAAATTTTTACTGTAGAATTCAACTTTATGTCTTTTATTTGATATTAAAAACCAAGCCTCATAATGAATCACCTTATAAATGTTAAAATCAACTGTTATTATCTAATATTTCTGCTTACGAGGTATGTTCAAAAAGTATCACGAATTTTGAATTTTCGCGGGTTACGTATATTCGAATTTCGATTTTTTTGTGGCGTTATGTTGGTACTCATGTCTGTCACTTATGCCGACAAGCTCGGCTATTTTGAATGTTCACTTGATTGGTGATAGCTGCTTTACTTGCACGTGTTTTCAATCGTCTTCGATTTTTACTTATTCAAAAAAATGGATCAAAGAACGTGTATCAAATTTTGTGTGAAAAACTAAATTAAGTGCGCGGATGCATTCCGAATGTTGACTGTGGCATACGGAGAAGCTACCTTGGACCGAAGCATCGTTTATCGGTGGTACAAAATGTTTTTAGAAGGCCGAGAAGATGTGAACGACGAAGAGCGTGCCGGACGCCCGAGCACTTCAACAACAGACGAAAAAATTAATGAAGTGGAGAAAATGGTATTGGCCAATCGTCGAATCACCGTTAGAGAAGTTGCTGAGGAACTAAACATATCGATTGGCTCGTGCCATTCGATTTTTATCAACGATTTGGGCATGAGACGGGTCGCCGCGAAATTCGTACCAAAATTGCTCAATTGCGACCAAAAACAGCAACGCATTAACATTGCTAATGAGATGTTAAACTCTGTCCGTGACGAACCAAATTTGCTCCAGAGGGTCATAACTGGTGACGAATCGTGGGTTTATGGTTATGACGTGGAAACCAAAGCTCAATCATCTCAATGGAAGCTGCCGCATGAACCAAGACCGAAAAAAGCGCGCGAAGTTCGGTCGAATGTGAAAGTTCTGCTGACAGTTTTCTTCGATTGCAGGGGCGTGGTGCATCATGAGTTCTTGCCACAGGGAAGAACGGTCAATAAGGAATATTACCTGCAAGTTATGCGCAATTCGCGCCAAGCAATCCGCCAGAAACGCCCGGATTTGTGGGAGAACAAAAATTGGCTTTTGCACCACGATAACGCCCCTGCTCACACATCGTTGCTTGTGCGCGACTTTTTGGCCAAAAACAACACACTAATGATGCCGCAGCCACCGTATTCCCCAGATCTGGCCCCCTGTGACTTTTTCTTGTTTCCTAAACTGAAGAGGCCCATGAAAGGACGACGTTACGCTACGCTTGACGAGATAAAGACGGCATCGAAGGAGGAGCTGAACAAGATTAAAAAAATGATTTTTTGAAGTGCTTCGAAGATTGGAAAAACCGTTGGCACAAGTGTATAATATCTCATGGGGATTACTTTGAAGGGGACCAAATAGATATTCATGAATAAATAAATAATTTTTGAAAAAAAAACAAAATTCGCGATATTCTTTGAACACACCTCGTATGTTTAATTGTCTCATTAATGATTTCGCATCCAGCACTGAAGATGGTTGGCAATACCGACCAAAATGCGTACGTAATGTTTAGAATAAAACCCATTTTTAACATGTAGCCCATCAATTAACTTAATGTAATTTGAGCACTTGTTTTATTTTAAATTCGATTATTTGTGGTTCTATAATTATGAAGAACATTATCAAACTGTGTGAAACAACACCAAGCCACAGGTGAACATTTCGATTAAGAAAAAAATAACACTTACCGCTGTGCTACAATCAACATAACACAAAATAAGGAACGTTAAGTTTCGTAGCGCGCACATAGTATGCCTACATACGATTCGCGCTTATGTGATGTTGACAGATACGAGGGAGTGTCATTGTGGCAAAAGTTATTGAAGAAAATGGATGATTTCGAATTGATTTTGATGTTTATGTTTTTAATAATGTGTTTTAATTTTGTTGATGAAAGTCTTCAACGGAATAGAAGAAATATTAAATTACATATTTCAATACCAGAATCGTATTGTGCTTAACAGATGAGAACATCTGTTCTCTGCATAATTCCTCACAGCTGGATAAAATTTTACTCACCCTTTCAAATGACAAGCAACAATGTATCGTTGTCACTTAAAGTAACAATGTATTTGACATATTGACATAAAAAGTTGGTTCGATTTCAACTTTTCATGCTGTGTATGTCATCGTTATGTCAGATGTACTCAATGCCTTATATATTCGGGTTCAACTTTTTTGACATTTGCTCTATGTTTGCTTATGTTCACTATAACTCAGCCTTTAAATATATGAAGGCATCATTTGTTGCCGACTGTTGTGTGTGTCATTTCGAGGATTGTCGGTACGTGATATACATAAGGTCTGAAAGCCGCTAAATATTAGGATGGAAATGCAAGACCATATACACATACATATGTACTCCACAAGACAGAACGAATAGAAGTTTTGTTCATCAAAAACTTTTCTTGTACGGAAAAACAATAATATTGACTTTTATTGAAATGTTTACAATCTTTAGAATTCGGTAAGCCACTCAAACCGTAAAATCGTACGAAAATCTAGTTTACAAGCACTAAAAAGGGATTTGATTTTTACTCATGATAGTGCTTATTGTCTAGCTATTTAAAATTCAAGCACTTATGTGAGGAAACTCACTACTTTTAGCGTCGAAATTTTGGATGTAATCAAAATGCTTCCTATGGGGTAACTTATGAATACCTGAGGTTTTTACTTTTAAATTTAAAATATATGAAGAATTCCTGGTCCAGATACAAGTATTTGTATTACACCTATACGTATGAGTGTTCATCACAATTGAACTAAATATTTTTGCTTTTTGTGCCATTAGATTAGCCAGCATGTGAAGACTAATTTGTCCGCACATTTTTTCCACCAGCGTTTCATCTCAAGACCGCAAAAAATTACTCCATCCACCGTAAGTGCACAGCAAAAGATTGTTCAACCTTGCGGAGTCTCTTAGCAGCGAAAGTGGCAATTTGCAATATCTCAAAGAAATTCTTCCATAAAGTTAAAATAAGGAATTTTGATAGGACTATAATAAGGCGTATTCATTGGGAACCATGCCTTAGCAGGAAGTTTTTTAATTTAGGTCAATAATCAAAGCTCTCAATTCTAAACGAAAGAACACTTTTACACACTTACATCCAAACATTTTAACTAAGCTGTAAATATTTTATAAATAGCCACTCAAGACATGAAATTAACACAAAAGGAATGCTTTATTGCGCTCTTTCTAAATCAATTTAATTCATTTTACGAGCTTCCTAAAATTGGTCAATTGTTCCCAATGTAACTTGTGGGTAGCATATGAAGCGTGTATGAATTGCTCTATATCGAGTTTGGCTGCTATGGTTGATGTAAAATATTTTTGTAAAAGCTTCAATAACAAGAAATATCTAAACATTGTTTCCAAAGTTAAGGACTCGTCCCTTCACAAATGACTTTCCACAGATCAAACCATCCATCCAATAGCAAAGTTTCAGGGTTAATCATTACCATCTCCCTTTCTCATCAGCCAAACGAAACCCCCATCCTTAATATTACAGCTAACGCTTTCAAGGATTAGGATGCCAAAGCAAGAACAATTTCAATATAATGCAGGTGCTGATTTCAGAGCATTTTGATCGATTTATTGTTACCTGTCTGAGGACGTTGATATTCGCATACACGTACACAAACGGAGAAATAGACGAAGAGGCAGAATGTATGTAATGTACCCATGCACGAGCTTCTATAGGTATGTATGAAGGGAAGTCATGGCAACAATTAGCTTCACTTCTGACTATTTCAAGTGTGCAGAACGAATGCGATTCGAATTTCAAATTAGAAGGGCTTTGCTTAATGCGGTATACGTTTAGATTCTACGGGAGGTATTTTCATTTGATTGCGTGGAAACGTTTCATGATTGCTAAATTCCTTGATTTTAATATGTACCACGTGTAGCAAATCGTGGATAGATCAATAGGATATTGCACGAGTTTTGGGTTGAATTTATTTGGATTGGGAAATGTATTCGGAAAAAGTGTCTATAAAAAGTATATACGAAATGCAAAAATTTGCGAAGCACAGGAGTAAGGCTACAGGTATGAAAATCACAAACTGTTCAAATACATTATTATAATATTGAAAAAAAAATGTTAAAAAAAAACTCAGAAAACTGACTTCGAAACGGACTAAAAAGGATGAAATAAAATTTATACAATAGAATTATACCCAAATGAGTGTTTTCCAGTTTTATATAGAACATCAACAATAAATACTAATGAGTTTGATGAGCCACGTTTCGATCTGAATTCCTTGCTTTGGAATTCTAGTCAATTAAAACAATATACATTTGGTCCAAGTTTGACATAATAATGATTCAAGAAACCTTTCTGAAGCCTGGAAAACGATTCTGCATCCCTAACTACATTATGTACAGAAATGACAGAATGACGGAACAGCAAATTTAACGAGATGATACTTCAGTTACTTTCTGATCGATACAACTACTTCTCAAAGACTAGAAGCCACAGCAATCAGGTCGTGGACTGATTTTCCAACATTTGTTGTGATTTCTGCATACAATCCTTGGGGGAATCACAAGTTTTCCAAATAACCTTATTGCATTTGAAAGCCTTATTTTCATTGAAGGAGATCTAAATGCCACCTACTGCCTCCAGAAGGAATAAAACTAGGACCGATCTCAATATATTTATCACAGCCACATACTTCAACCTGCATACCCCCAATGAATCAACACATTATGAAACAAGAAATGGTTATGCACTGGTTATTGGAATGACACGAAATGTCACCCTAAATATTCGATTAAATATCCTGAACCCGCTGTTTAACCACTACAAACCAGTCCCCTTGCTCATGGAAACCATCTTTCTTACGCAGGAAAAGAAAACTACAAACTGGAAAGCGTTTCAAGCCGAATTAGCTAAAGAAATTAATTTCAATCATCTGAAATGGCTGATAACATTAAAAACATCATTGAGAACTTAACTGGGAAAATCGTGCAGGCAAAGGAAGACCATACGGTCACAACTTAACCGAGTCCTTATGAACTCCCTGAAAACATAAAACAAACTGATAAGGAGAAGGAATCCAGTTCAGAGAAGAGCTAGGTATACACGTGACCCTACGCTATGTACAAACGCTACTCGGATGGCTAATAAAACCGGTGATTAGATAATGGTATTCTGAAACGAGTAATACAAAGCCTTTTTGCAGTGTCTCAAGCCAGGATGTGGTAGTTTCTGGAGAGTGTCCA